>MNCI01006778.1:66482-133962 GCA_015680685.1 Gnetum montanum | reverse complement strand
GGTTTAGTCCAAAATGAGGTGTATGATGTGTTTCTATGCTAATGCTACTCCTGAAGACAATGGAAGATAATATTAACTAAGCTAAGAGAGAAAGGGTGAGAGAGAATCTAAGCTAGCCTAAGTGCAATGAGCATCCATTCCTTAATCATTCATACACTTCCTGAACTTTATGCACGACTACCACTAGGATTACCAGGCACATGGCCTAAGTACGCTACTGGGTTACCAAATAGTCACACTTAAATGCTCGTGATTAAGTTGTACTCATTCTGCGTTACTAGGAGAGTCAAGGATTGAGAGAGATTAATCATCTAGGAAAGCATTTAAACATTTAACAATAATTAATTCCTATTTAGCTTAGTCCACATGCTACAAGGTTTATCAAAAAGATCGTCTTTATTGCCCTACACAAATGTGTGCTTGGGTACAATTTTCTCGAATAAAGATCCATTCACTTTAAGACTCCTACTGCGGGCACATGGAAATTATTCTAACTCTGGAATGGTAAAACTGCTATAGTTTGGCTAAGGGTTTTAAATCTATATGTCTGAACAAGGGAATGCCGCCTCTTATTTATAGACATTGCGGCAGGCTTCGATATCGCATATGCGATATCGCAGGGGTTGACACGATATCGCCAAGATCATTCCAATCTTTGCGTAGAATCCTAATTGGTAGCCAATCCTGGACAACCTTGCTCATGTCCACCAAGTAGAAATAAAGAACAAAAACCTGCAGATTAAGGATCTAACTGAGTACATGGGGTTAGCAAATCTTTGTTATGCTAACTTAGCCATGTTGACAGTAGGTAGGCTTAGAAGTGAACTAGAACAACAAGTAGCAGCCATGTATTGTCTATACGGGAAAGAGTTTGTTGACAAAAAGGGTGCACTACAAAAGTTACATGTAGTGAACTCATAATTAGAAATGGTTAAGGCCAGCTATAAGGGCCATAAAGATGTTACAGCTAAATTGACTCGTAGAATGTAAAATTATCAAAAATTAAGGAAAATAGCCAAGGCATTTAAAGAAAAAAGGTGAGTTTGTAATGTGGTATGTGAATCAAATCAAATGTTCTTACAACTGCCATGCTCGTGGGATGCATTAGCTTCGTCACACATCGTTCAACAAGCATGGATGGTTCATAATTCCCAAGCAGAAGAGGAAAAATTTTAGGCATTACTCAATGGATATCAATTCAAGAAGCTTGCTAATAAAGGGGAGCAACCGTCAATGAAAGAGCCACCACCGCTAGGCACATAAACTACATTGAGCCACTTCCATTTTTGTTTTTGTTTTGTTTTGTCATACACTTGTGTCAAATTTTGTACAAACACCATTGCGGCATTTAGAGTCTTTTAAATAGTCTATTAGTCATGTATAGTCAAATCTACCACCCAATTTTGTAAGGGACTCTATCCCTATTTTGTTTTAACTAGAGGACGAGTTTCTAGTCAGTCGTGGGGGTATGATAAAGTCAAATTTCATTACCATACGACATCATATCAACAATGTCGTTAATATGATGTCACGACACATGATATGTCACTGTTGATATGATGTCTCGAGATGTGTGCAACTCTTTAAATATGACACTTGGGCATGCAATCTGATAACTTTTCATTCCCATCGTAACCAAACTCTTGCAGTTTTATTTCTTGAACTTAGACTTAGCGATTAGAAAAGTGAATGCATGTAATGTGATGTGTTATAGTTGAACGGTGTCTTTGTTTGAGTAGTTTGTACTTGAGCACAAGTTGTGACCAGAAATAAAGATTGAAACTATTTCCCATCATTACAGCATTCTCTTAGTTTACTTTTTACTTAGCATAATGTCTATTGCTTTACTAGCTTAATACTTTACTTTTCAAAGCACCTTATTTTTACTTATTAATAGTAAGCGGAATGGATACGATTGATTTTGAGCATTAAGTGTGATCATTTAGTAATCCTAGTAGTATTATTGCTTGGTTTGCCTAGTAGCATAATACTTGGTAATCCTAGTGACGATTACATAAGCACAAGACGTGTCTAACGAATCAGGAATGATTATCCATCGCAATAGGCTAAAATAGGTTAATGTTTTCTTGGTTATCCAGACTTAGATATTTTTCACCATGATTACAATTAGGAGTAAGAAGAGCCAAACAACATCACTTATCATATGGCTCACTACAAGTTAAACCATACACTTAGACTTCACTAGCTTGAGGTGGAAAGACAACGATCATAAGCTTAACTCAATTATTAGCATATCAACATTGTCCATCCACTCATTACAATTGGGTTATGCAACTTGTATAGTTGGGTGTTGGATTGCTCCACTACTCATCACTAAGATATATTGTTCTACAGAAATTTTGCTTTGAGGCACCCCTTCACTAGCTATACCCTTAAGTTACTTACCAAAATTTAGGCCACTAAAGTTAATTTACTCCATAATTTTTTCGTGCAAAGTCAGTAATCCTCTTTCCAAAGGCAGCGCATCTCATGTCAAGGATTAAAATTCCTCAGCACGAAACTACGAATTCTTCAAAACCAACTCAAAACGGCTCTGTTAAACCAGCAGCCATTTGAGACAACTGATTGCTCCTAAAACACTACGAGTTCGGATTTTGATGGGCGGACCAGGACTCTGCTGCTGCCCAGCACAATCTCAAAATCAGCAATGGCAGCGTGCAGATCGTTATCACTGTGCAGGATCTCCTCATTCCACGCCGTGTCCGCACCCACCTTTTGTTGTTGGACACTCCTGAAACTGCAGCAGGGCAATGGATTTCGCTGCTTCTCCTCCTCCTTGAAGGACCTCCAAAACCCTAACACTAATCCCTGTCCCATATCAGATTTCCTGCTTCACGAATGTGGCTTCTCAGCTGCGCAGGTCTCCACAGTCCAGAAACGAGGCGCCTCGCTGTGGAGAATGAAATCAATCCAGAGATGCCGCGACGCCGTGGCGCTGTTCAGAGACCAAGGATTCAGCGATTCGCAGGTGAGAAAACTGGTGTTGCTGTATCCCTTCGTTCTGCAATTCAAAGCCAGGGAAGCCCTCACCCCTAAGCTTCACTACATACGATCTCTGGGTTTCTCAGAACACGCTGCCAGAAGTATCGTGACGCGTGATCCCCACATCCTGGGCGTCAAAAATCTGTCCCCAAACATCCAAAAACTTGCACAAGTTCTGGGAAGCCCTGCAAAGCTGATCAGGGCCGCACAGCGCCATTCCCGGATTCTCAGATGTTCTCCGCAGACGATCGACAGGCGGATTCTTGTTTTCAGGGATTTGGGTTTGCAGGATAAGCGCATTTTCCATCAGCTGCTAATGCATCCGCAGCTCCTCACGCGCTCCGATCGACACCTGAACCTGCATTTGCAGTTTTACAGGAACTTGGGCGTGGAAACTTCCTGTAACACTTTCTTCCAAGCTGTTTGCGGGACCATTGGATTCAGTGTGGCCAAGTTGCAGGAGAATGTTCAGAGCTTCCGGGATCTTGGGCTCCTGGATGCAGAGATCAAGGAATTGCTGAGGAAGGACCCTCTGGTACTCAAGGTTTCCCTGGACAAGAAGAAACAGGTCATGGATTATTTGGTAAACAAGGCTGGTCTGCCCCCCAATGTTGTGGTAAATTGCCCCAAGTTGTTCAGCCTGAGCTTGGCCAAGAGGATCAAACCACGGCATGCCGTTTTCACTTATCTGTTCGGCAATGCCATTTCCAGACGCCTTCCTCAACTGCATTATTTCATTTCTATGTCCGAGAGCAATTTTGTGAGGAGATATGTGGAAGGGAATCCAGACCAGGCAAAGTTTCTGGATGTTTATATTGGAGCCTCGTGTTGACATGTCCTCTGCCTGAATTTTGATTTGTGCAGCAGCCGGAGAATGGGCTGCTCTTCAGCACTTTTGGTAACAGAGATTGAATTGTCTACTATGTTCTGGGGCTTTGAAGTTTATAGGATTCTTATTAAATCTGTTCTTCTTCTGCAGAGAACCAGGAGCAGAACCTGCTGCTTCTGGATTTGAAAAGGGGTTGTGACTTGTGAGTCAGAATCGGGATGCTCAGAAAATTAAAGGGGATGTTTGAAACTGAAGAAGTGTTTGCAAAAGCAAGATTTGGTTGCCAAGATGTGGTGTTTACCGTCTTGCAAAACAGTGCATGAGTCAGGATTGGAAGAACAAAATCGACTGGGTTCATGTGCAGCAATTGGCACTCGATTAATGAAGCTGTAACTGAGCACCATGAAATTGTGTGAACCTGAATTTATAGTATTTCACAAGTTTGCAGACGACTTGATAACAGTTAGTTTCACATGGAACAAAAGGTCCTTATACTAAAGCTTGTGCAAATGTTGTTTTTGGTCTCCTTTTGTGAGTGGAAAAAAGCCATAACGAAATTGAATTTGATAAAGGAAATATCACAGCCAAAGTACAGGGAAGTTTAAGGCCACTGCGAAATTGTTGCGTTAAATATAATTTCTCCCAACTACGATTAGGAAAGGGCAAAATAATTCATTAGTCATTTCAAAATAAAAGTATTATATCACGATACGACAGCGGTTAGCATATGACTTTTCTGAGCATATTTATTATGCAGCTTTAGCCCATGATAAGTAGCTTAGTTCATTGTCTTTTTAGATAGGAGGTTTTCATAAGTAGCTTAGTTCATTGTCTTTTTAGATAGGAGGTTTTCAATTAAGTAGCTCAAGTGGTTAGTCCATTGTCTTATTAGAAAAAAAAAAGTTAGTTAAGTCATGCTTAAGGCATTCTATGAAAATTAAGATTACAAAATATTAACATGTCATACACTTTTAAGTAAATTTGATCGAATGAGTATAGCTTTATGTTTTGCTAAAGTTTTACCAAAGTACCATGTTAGTTATATGGCTTGGAAGTACATAGAGTTTTGGCTCCACCAAAATAGTATTGGTTGTATGACCTCGGGGTATATATAGGTTTGGCTCTAATAACTTTCATTTTAGTTTTATCCTAAAGGTTACATTACTATATATGAAAATTTAGTAAAAGAAAATAGTTAAAATTATTCTTTTTAAAATCAATCCCTAGGGTTTGATGGTCCCCACATGGATATAATAAAACACTTAACATAAATTACTTGAAACAAATTTTATATCTAATACATCTCATCTTTGCAATAATACAAAATTGTAATGGTACAAAGAAAATTATATAACATTTACAATGTAGAAGTTGAAAAGAATTTTAAGTATGATACTTTATAAAAATCGAGTTTCTAGATGGTCACTAAAGTTTTAGCTTTACAAACAACATGAAGGTATTTCAAAGGCTTGGTTGCATTTTAATTAATGAAGCATCAAAATGTCACGTCGATGGGCCCTTGTCGACACGGCCTCGTCAATGGGTCCCCATCAATGCGACCTTATCGATGTGGTGTTCCCCATTGACAGGGTCATGTCGACGTATCATTTGTTGCATTTATGAGGCCCCATTGACGTAGCTCCACAATAAAGTCTATAAATACACGTGCTCCCACCGTGTATTAGCATTCCTTCGTCAATAGAGTAGTCAAACTCTTCCAATTTTATTCTGTAGTCTTAGAGAACAGTTAGTGAGTGTCTGTAGTGTGGATCTAAGTCAGTTGTACGATGTCTTATTCAAGTGGCAATGTACCTAGATACATTCCATGAACAACAATAAGATCAAGATTGATTCTTATTCATTGCAACACTTTGACTTAGATTAAATTTACTTTCCATGCAATTTACGTTTCATGTACTTAGTTAATATTTGTGTTTCCATGCATGTTAATGAATTGGTAGAATGAGCACGACCAGTTTCAAGTGTAAACATGTATTCACTTGGTAATCTCAGTAGTGTTATTGGTTGGTTCGCCTAGTAGCATAGTGCTTGGTAATCTTAATAGTGGATATGTGGGTTTACAATGTGTATGAAAAGCTAGGCACTGATGCTCATCGCCCCTTGGCTAGTTTAAACTTTACTTTTTGTTGTTAATAAGTTAAATAATTGATTTCTTTATTGTCATTAGGAGTAGCCTAAGGTTGAAACAACACCAAGAATCATATGCCTCCCTTTGAACTAAACCATACATGACAAAGCTACCACTAGTCCAAGTGGGAAGATAGCGAATTGCGATCAAGGCATAACGATCTAGATGCCACAACTAGTCCCATCCATAGAATTCAACCAGATCGTGTGTGAACGCTTGTGATTTATATGGCTGGGCATAGGGGATACCTCATTGCTCATTGTTGTTGCTGGGGATGTTGCTAGTTATTTAGATTAGTTATATCATACACGATCACTGTAAACACATTAATGATTTATCTTTTAGAAAATATTAAGTCACACACATAATTAACTAACAAAAATGTCTCTTTCACAAGAAAGTGATAATGCATCGTATGGAGAGAATATTCATTGGAGAACTAATGAGATATATACTGAAGAAAATTGGAGTGACCAACCTCATGCAAGGGTTTTATATGTTCACGATCATCCTCATGACACTTAAGGACTACATTCATCTAAGGTAGACAATCCTAGAGGAGATGAAGTAAGTCCTAGACTAGGGGAGGCCTCAAGGCCTAAGACTTCCTCAAAAGTTGGAAAAGATAAATTAAGGGACCATGGGAAACACTATAGAAGCCATGGCGACTCTCCTAGTTCCTCATCTTCCCCTTCCTCTTCAATGTCTAGTTTTGACAAAGATAAAAATAGGTATAGATGTAGAGCTCCACTATAGGATTGAAATAAAAATAGAAATCAAAACCAAGGGCAAAATCAAAGACATCAAAATAAGCATAGACAAAATCATCACAATAAGATAAATAGAAATAGAAATTTTCACCACAACATGTTTGATGATGATGAACACTTGTTGGCCACTAAGAGCATGATGTAGATCACAAAGGTAGTTAAAATACCTCATAGGCATTGCAAGGAAAGTTGCATCAAAAGGCTTGATATGAATAACATCCCTAAATTTGTGGGAGGCTATGATTTTGATCCATAACATCATTTGCAAGCCTTCCATGATGCCTGCATCTTACAAAACATTGAAAGTGAGTGGCAAAAGCATAAGCTCTTTCCTAGGATACTAATAGACAAAGCTGAAGTGTATTATAGATCGTTGAAACCAAATTCAATCCATCGGTGATTCACAATGCTGGAACTCTTCAATGAGAAATACCGAACCTATGTAAGGGTGTCCAACTTAAGGAAACAAATCCAAGAATGGAAACAAGAACAACATCAACTCTTGGATATGGCCCTAGATAGATACTATTATCTACTAAATAAATGTTCAGGCCATGGTTTCTCTCAAGAAGAGCAACTTTTCCACATCATAGATGGGCTTCATAGTCAAATGAGAGAGATCCTTGGGATGTATGCTCAAGGTCAATTATATGAACTAGGAACCCATTAGATCCAAAAGCTAATCAAGTGTGTGGTAAAAGAAGAAGAAGAGCTATGTGAACAAGAGAATATTGATAAATATCACTGGGACCCAACTCTTCAAAAGAAGAGGATCCATATCTATGATGAGGAGAAAGATGCAACTCTCAATGAGGTGATTTTACAACAAACCTTACTAATACAAAATTCTATTGATGAGCTTAAAGCAAAGCTAGATAAGATGTCAAAATGGATAAATGAGAAAGTCACAACTTGCATAGAAATTGTAGAGGGGAGAGTAACACAAAACAAATCAAGTGACCACAACAAAAGGAGGAAAAGGGATCAAGGGATAGGTAAGAACACTGATCGACAAAAAGGAAAAATGGTTGTATAAGAGAAGGCTATAACCATTGAAGAAGATAATGGATGTGACATCTGCATATATGACCATTTAAAGGGCTATTGCCTAGTCATGTTACATCTACATGAGTATTGGACTTTTGCATTGAATCCCAAGTTTGTACAAAAGCAAATGCCTAGGAAATTACCTTTCTCACAAGAAAATTATAGATAGTCCTACAACCAACCATACCATCCTAGTGGGACTTCTTACCAACATCAGCACTATCATTCAACATAGTGGCAAAATCCACAGTCGTGGGGGAGGACATCATCAAACCAATACTACCCTTACTACAAGCCAAACCTATACGGATATTATGTTCAACAACCTGTTTCACTGACTAGGTCCACTTCCTCTATCACGAATCACTACTACTACTCTCTCGAATATCATCAACTAGTAACATCTTATATGATACCACCACCTCACACCTCTTATCCTCCATTATATCCTCAATATTTTCATACTCCCCTCCATCACATGTCATGGCCAGCAACACAGGAAGGTTTAACTTCACAACATTAATGAAAGAATGCCACTTGTGTTGTGAACATACATAGAGATGATAATGCTAGTAGATCTCCACCACAATCTCAAAAACACACTTTAGGATGGTTCTTATGCATAAGCACAACTCTCATGGACCTACTAACTCATCAAAACTAGCACAAGGCTAATCTGATGCAACAACCTTCCTTATTAAAATGATATCTCCTAATCATATAAAAAAGCCAACAACCATTACCACTCCAATACAAGACATAAACAATGAACTTATCATTGTGGAGAGATAGGAAAATCCATGCATCACTAATAGTAAAAGGTGTAGTTGTGGACCGGAAATTCAAAATATTAACACAATTCACAACAAGGTAAGAGACAAGTGTGTGAGCAAAAACCAGCCTACGTAGTAGCCACTAAACTAGAAGACACCCAGTGGCTTGAAAATGGGAATATAAAATTGTTTCAAAGATGCATGGAGGTAATTGATTTGCTTATTAGTTCTAAACTTAAGAAAATGGACCAAACAAAGGACTTAGACATAGATATCTTAGACTTTGATTATACGCCAGAAGAGGATATTAAGCATGGAGACGTGTGAATTAAAATAGAAAATCAAGAAGAAGAAGCAAACACATCTTGACCTCCAAAAATGGAAATACCTTCAAGTCTAGATGAAGATACATCTTTGAATGATCCAAATGAGATTATGACCAATGTTAGATGTGCTACAACATGATTAATTAAATTAGTAACAGTGATAGATGGAAAACCAATGATGTATAACTAGGAGATTGTGGAATCCATCTCTTGAATGTGTAGCCATAAGATTAGTCATGGGGGAGATACTCCATCCTAGTTTAAGAACTAATAAGTGTTTTTCACCTTTTTTGTTTTATAATTTGTTATCATTTTCCTATTTTTTCCAAAATTTTTTGATTCTTCATATGTTTTCCATTTCTTAATATTTTTCTTTTATTTATATTTTTCTCTTTTCTTGAGTCATGCTCTTTATGTTTAATGAATGTATTTAATGTTTTTGTTAATAATATTTCCAAGTCATGATGTAGAAGTCAATGTTATGTGTTGGGTTTTTGTGCTATACTATCAAGATGAGACCACCTCATCCATCCTTTTAGTTCTCTAAATAAAAGGTCTTTATCATGGAAACAATTTTGTTCTTCTTTTATGAATCTAAAATTCATCAATGATCATTGTACCTTGAAGAAAGAGGGAATGACCAAGTGAGAATGACAAAGGATGTGACCTCAAGGGAACTTGGGTTCTCTTCTTGACTTCCTTCATGTGGTTTATGACTCCTCTTAAAATGTATCATCACTTCTCTATTGACCAATAAAAAGGAAGCTCTATCTTTGCATGGTGTGGTTTCCATCCAAAAAACAAAACAAAAAAAACAAAAAAGGAGAAAAAAACAAACAATAATGGGAATTCAAAGCACACCCCTTAGACATCATAATGGGCTACAAGCACTAGTTATTAGGCTTGAAAGACATGTTACCCATGCCTGAAGGCACCCCTCTAACTAAGGCCTTCCTTCCTTCTTCCCTTTTCTTCTCTTTTTGGAGTGATGATTGTTCTTTAAGGTGGTTGTGGACTCATGGTGGCTGATAGGAAAAAACATATCAAAGCAAGGTTACTATTCATGCTATGAACTTGGTCTAAACTTGAACAGATAGGTATGCTAATCATTTTAATCACATTTATCACAAGAACCCATTGTGGACATAGTCAAGTACCTTACATCCCGATCTCTACAAATTCTTTCTCATCCCATTATTCACCTCACTACTGCATGTGATTATGAGCCTTTTGGTCTTGTGTAGTATAGTACAACATCCCAACCATAGTAGTTGTGTGTTGTTTGGAACAAAGGCATGATCTACATTTAACTTCTTAGGTGCCCACGAACATCTATAGAAGTGGTTATGCAAGGGCATTATGGTAGGAGCTTGCTTTGGGGAGGACCCACTTGCATAACTTTTGTTAATCATGGATTTGAACTAGCCTTCACATCTTCCAGAACATCAGTGATGATTTCTCTAAATTTATGCATAATTTTGGGACAACTTCTCATATACTTCATTAATTTCTCCTACTTTTCTATTTCCATATCCTTCAAGTTTAATATTTCTTGGCCATCTTTTGAATCAGACCTTTGGTTTTAATTGTTTGAAAATTTGTGTGCTTTTGGAGTTATGCTTATTAGTCATGGGGGCTAGGGATGTCTGCTTTGAAATTTTTCTAACATCCTATTTTCAAACATCATAGTAATTGATCAAAATTGATGAGCATCAAAGTGTCATGCAATGGGCCCTCAATGATGAGGCCCAATTTACATGGTGTTGCCCTATTGACATAGCATTTGCTATGTCTATAGGACCCCATTAATGCAACCCAACACTAAAAACTATAAATAGCCACAACCATGTTTATGGGAGTCATGTCAAAGTAGTAGCAGAGCTCTTGTAGTTTTTCCATTTGAGAGTTAGAATATTTCTCTAAGTGCTTATAGCAAGAGTCCAAAAAGTGTATAGATCTTTATTCAAGCATTGCTGTACCTAAACCACACAAGTGTGAATGGCAATAAAGATGAGCCTTTTGATCAAACCTTGCAGCACTTAGATTAGATTAATGATTTATTTATGCATTTATTGTTTTCATTAAATATGTAATTAATTAAGCTAATTTAGACTTTGAGTGATTAGTTAATTAATTAAGCTAGATAAATTAAACACATAAGTATGACTGCTTCAAGCATAAACATGTATTCACTTGGTAATCCTAATAGCATTATCACTTGGTGCACCCAGTAGCATAGTGCTTGGTAACCCAGCAGTGAATATGTGGGTTCAGGACATGTACAGAAAGAGGAACTGGATGCTTATGTTAGGACTAGTTAGAGATTACTTAAGTAGTTAAATTAAATTAGTTATTAAATTACTTCATCTCTCTACTTTAAGCACTAGGAACATAAAACATAAAAGAGTAAAAATCATATGCCTTGATTACACTTAACCATGCCCTTGTGCATCACAAGTGTAATTGGGAAGACAACGAATGACTCTTAGGGTAAGGTTCACTTCTTAGAAGACTAGTGTACTAGAAGACATAGAGTCTACAGAATTTGACTAGATCACATGTGAACGCTCATGATTCATATGGTTGGACATAAGGAGCCTCAACCACTCGTAATTGGCATCATTGTCAAGGACTTTGTTTATTTGAAACATGCACTCTCTAGGTTTAGTGAATATCATTAACATCACTGGATGAACCCTAAGGTCAACATCATTCTCACACATAATATAATCACATAAACACACTAATATTTTATTTGTTTTGCAAAATGTCTTCTTCTCACAAGCATGATGATAGTAAACCACTAGTCCCTCAAGAATGCAAAGTGGTCTTTACTCATCTAGATGAGTATGTACCTAATTCACCTTCATCCTACATTAGGATGAACAACTACGATGGTGTGACATGGAAGGCAACATTGTAATGCCTCTAGATTGATCTGTGTACAAGATGCTACTTCAAACTCTCAAGAAGTTAGACATCCATGAACTTTAAGAGGAGTACATTATGCATGATTACGACTACCGAGACTATTATCCCATTGAAACACAATGTAGGAGATATTGACACTAGGAAAAGCACCATGAGTTGATGAAGCGGAAATGGTTTACCAATCCCTTATTCTTGCTAAACCAAGATGATAATCAGGATCCTCCCTTTGGGGATTGTCAACATGAAAATTCTCAATCCCTTGTTATTGGTGATGAGGGTGTAGCTCTAAATTTACATTCCACTATCAATAATCCAAGTTTAGGTAAAGATGGTCGTTAAGGTAAGGGATCAGACAAGCGTTAAGACAATAAGAAAATTGATGAATGTGACTGTGACAACTGAAGGGGAATTGGTAGAAACCATGGTGGTGGTACTCCTCCTCCCTGTTCATCCTCTTCATTTAAATCTTTTTCTTCTTCCTCTTTTGACTCTAAAAGATGCTATAGAAGAAACAACTGTGATGGAGGTGAATAGTGGGACAACAATAATGATCACTGGACCCATAATGAATGAAGGCGTAATAGAGGACATCATTGATCAAAATGAAATAATGATGATGATGAGCCTTTGTTAGCAACTTGAAGCATGAAAGGTATAGCAAAGGCTATAAAAATTTCAATTAGGCATGTGAAAGATAGTCAGATTAGATGACTTGATATGAATGATATTTCTAGATTTGAGGGGGATACAATTCTGATTCATAGACATATCTTCAAGATTTTCATGATGCATGTGCATTACAAAACATTGAAAATGATTGGAAGAAACTAAAGTTATTTCCCAACACACTCATCAAAGAAAGCAAAAACTTGGTACTAGTTCTTGGAGCTGGAATCTATCCCTAGGTGGAGTATAATGTTAGAGCTATTTAATGATAAATATCAAACGTACTCTAGAGTGTCTAATCTAAGAAGGTAAATCCAAGATAGGAAATAGGGAACCTATGAACCCTTAGATGCTACCATGGTTAGATATTATTCTCAGAGGGAACAACTCCACCACATCATAGATGGGCTCAAAGCAAAAACCAAAAGAACCCTTGGGGTTTATGCCCAAGGGAGATTATTTGAACTAAGAGCTCATCAAATCCAAAGGTTGATAGAGTAGGTTCCAAAAGAAGAAGGTGAGTTGTGAAAGAGAGAAAGTGCAAAAGAATATAATAGGGATCCATCCATTAGGAAAAGGAAGGTCTGATTCTATGATGAAGAGGAGTCACCACTCGACGAGGTGGTGAACAGGAAAACCTTGCCCATCCAAAAATATATTTCTTATATTTCAACAAAGGTTGATCAACTATGGAACTCTTTGGATGGAAAATTCCAAACTACTATGAGGATTACTAAGGAATCCAAAGAGCAAAATAGTAATCGTGGCCACAGAAGGTGGAAAGAAGCTGAACGTGTCTACTAAAGAAGTAATGGTGAAGCTACTATAGTAGAAGAAGTTGTGGAGATAGAATTTGATGATGATGTTGGATGTGATATTTGTTAGTATGAACATCCTAAAGGATGTTGCCCTATGGTGTCACACGTATAAGAGTCTAGGGTGTACATGTTAAATCGTCAACTAGCAAGGAAGCAAGCACCTAGACAATTGCCTTATCCTCAAGGAAATCCAAGGTAGTTCCACTAGCAACAATAAGATTACTATCCAAGTGGAGCTCCACCACAACTATATGAGTAATACTAGTAGTGGAAGTAACCATAGTCATGGGGGATGTCACTAGCGAGATNTCCAAGTGGAGCTCCACCACAACTATATGAGCAATACTAGTAGTGGAAGTAACCATAGTCATGGGGGATGTCACTAGCGAGACAGTAGTACCCTTATAGGCAACTGGATCCATACAAGTGCTATGTTTAGCAAACCATTTCTCCATGTGGCTCTACTAGTCACGCCTCATTCCAACATCACTATTATCCTCCAGAGTATCATTGAACTCATTCACCATCTACTTGAGGGAAACCCCGATATCCATACCACCCTCTGCATCTATCTACACATGTCCCTCTGCCTTCAAACCAATTACCTCCTACTCCAGCTATGCAAGGCAAAATTCCCTCATAGCCATAGTGACGAAATGGTACGAGGGTTGTAAATTTACAACCGACCTTCCAACTAAGTGGTTCAGATAATAGATCCAAGAAACAACCATTTTTTTAACCCAATAGTCCTACTAAACCCTCATAACCTAATGTGGCTAGTCACCTTGTATCTCCAGCATCCTCACCTTCTACATCAAACACATTCATGTCCTCTTCAATCCAAATGTCACCTTAGATCTGCACTATGATGTTAACTCATGCTATCTCTAATTGGATCAAGGTTTGCAACCTTTCCATGAAGAGATCTAACCCATGAAGTCCTCTTATTTACTTACAGATCATTGGACATGAGCTATGCAAGGCTCTTCTTGATTCTAGTTTTGATGTCAATATCATCTTCCATTAATTGTACAAGGCCTGGAACCTACCACCTCTCAAGAAGAGTAATATCCATTTAGAATTGGTAGACCAAGTAATCACTGTTATTTTGGGATTAGTGGAGGACATCATGACTATAGTTTGTGAATGGTCCTATCCTGCCAATTTCTTGGTGATCAAGGTAGAAAACTACAAAGGCAACTTCCCCATCATTATGGGACATGCATGGTTAAGCACTGTTGATGCATGAATGGGCATTAGGAACCTCTCCTTGAAAATCTCCAAGAAGAATGAATTTGGATGCCTCAAGAAGAAGTGTGTTCCATGCATTGCATACAACGATAACAGGTGTAATTTCATGTAGAAAGTTTGGTCTATTAAAAGTACATTTATTAAAGCATGCAATCAGGGTGCACATGAAACTAATATCCAAAGGTGTCTATACACAATAGTCACAAAATAGGAGGGCACCTAGTGGCTGACAGCTGACTCTGATAGTAGCTCACTATGCATAGAACCCTCTGAGAGCCTGACTTGTGCTTATGTCAAGGGCATGGATGAAAGTGAGCAAGTTCACCACCAATTCTTTGATGATGAAGTTGATGATACCTATTGGGGAGAGTTGGCAATCCTTGATCATTTCAAATTAGAGCTCCTAGAGTTAAAAATTCTACTAGCCAGCATGGAGTATGCATTTTTAAAAAATGGCAAGCCAGTTATAATCAATGCAAATCTTGCTTCTAAACAAAAAGACAAGCTATTGAAAATGGTCAATAAATGGCCAACAGCCTTTGCTTGGTCATATCCCTAACTAACTAGAATTGATCTAAGGATATGCTAGCATTGTATCTACATTGACCTAGCCATGAAGTCAAGAAGGTAGCTGTAGAGGCGACTGAACCCCAAGTTGAAGTAGATCATCGAGGAGGAAATAGAATAACTCCTTAAGGTGGGGTTCATCTATTTGATTGTAGATAGTGAGTGGGTTAGTCCACTCATAATTGTTCCAAATAAAGGTGGCAAGTGGCAGGTCTTCATCGACTTTAGGTTGTTGAATATGACAACATTTAAAGATCATTTTCCATTGCCATTTATGAAGTAAGTGTTGGACATCATATTTGGACATTGCTATAATAGTTTCTTAGATGGTTATAGCTGCTATAACCAAATCTAGATTGCACTAGAAGATTAGGCCAAAATAACATTCACAAGTCACTAGGGAACTTTTTCATATTGCAAGATGTTGTTCGTTCTATGCAATGCCCCTGCAACATTTCAACACCTAGTTCTTAGTATTTTTCAATTACAGATTGGTAGTAGGGTAGAAGTATTTATGAATGACTTCTCTACTTATTTTTCTACATTTGAGAAAGCCCTAGATTACCTTGAGCAAGTACTAAAAATATGTGTTGAAACAAACCTTAGGCTCAATTAGTAGAAAAGCCATTTCATGGTCCAGGAGGGCATAGTACTGGGGCATAGAATTACTCAGGTAGAGATTGAGGTAGATCCAAAAAAGATAAGGATCATTCAAGGAATTACATGCCAACCAAAGATAGTCAAAGATGTCCGATCATTCCTTGGACACACTGGCTACTACCAACAGTTTATAGAGAATTTCTCTAAGATTGCAAAGCCATTGGTCAAGCTTACAAAGAAAGATGCTCCATTTGTCTAGACCAAGGAGTGCGAACATGCATTCTAATAGCTAAAGGAGAAACTCATAGAGACTCTAATTCTACGAGCACCTGACTAGTCTAAACCATTCCATATTATGATGGATGCATTTAATTATGCCTTGGGAGCTATGCTTATGTAGTTGGATGATAAAAAACATCAATGTTACATCCACTATGCAAGATAAAGCATTGTGGGTGCACAATTAAATTACACCACAATTGAGAAAGAACTAATGGTAGCAGTGTATGCTCTCAAAAAGTTCAAGCACTATGTGCTTAGCTATAAAGTGTTTGTGCAAATAGATCATAGTACCCTTCACTTCCTAATGAATAAGTCAACAGTGAGCCCTTGTATCATACAATGGCTCATGATCTTACAAGAATTCGATCTCACAATATTAGATCGAAAAAGAACTGAGAATGTGGTTGCCAACCACCTCTCTTGGTTAAGATGGGATAATAAAGAGGAGGAGAGTCCACTCTTTGATCAATTTCTAGATGAACTCCAAGAGCAATAAATGATCAAGTGCCTATTGAATCAAAATGGTACAAGGGCATCCTCACTTATCTTCTCACTTAGGAGATGCCACAAGATCTAGACCACAAGAAGAAACAACAGTTTCTTCATTGGGCTAAGTACTTCATAAAAATCAACAGACACCTTTACAAGGTGTGTTCCAATGGCCTAGTTTGTTGCTGTGTCACTAATGCAAATCAATTATGAATTCTTAAAGATGCTCATGAAGGCCCCTATGGAGGCCACTATGCTGGGAGATTCATGGCCATAAAAATCTTGATAGTAGGATACTATTGATCCTATGAACACTGTCAACGAGATGGTGGGATGACTACTCAAATGGAGGGTTCTCAATAGTGGATTCAACCACTAGAGCCCTTTGACATATGGGGCATTGACTTCATGGGTTCCATCACACCCATGTTTAATGGGAAGGCATATATAATCATCACCATTGACTACTATACCAAGTGGGCAAAAGCAACAGCCATCACTGACTGTACATCATCCATTGCTGCTCAATTTGTACAACAAAATGTTGTAAATAGGTTTGGGATGCCACATGCACTAATTTTTGACAATAGAACCCATTTTACATGTGCCACCTTCCGAAAACTTATGCAATGCTTGGGGGTTAAACATCAATTAACAACACCCTATCACCCCTAAGCCAATAGTCAAGCTGAGGTAACTAACAGGGAGATTACAAAGTTTCTAATAAGAACCATTAGCAAATATAGGAGAGACTAGAGCACAGAACTCAACGATGTTCTTTGGCCCTATTGCTCAACATGGAAACCCCTTATTGGCTACTCCCCCCACAAGTTCATGTATAAAAAACTTCCAATGCTCTCAATTTGATCTAAGCTTTGTACACTTTCAACAGCTTGTGACCTAGATCTTGACCTATGTTTGGCACAAAAAGAAATATTGATCAACCTAAATGTGCTAAACAAAAATTGATTAGTAGCCCTATCTTTGAATGAAGTGTATAAGACATTCAACAAACAACGACATTACCTTAGAATACAGAAAGTAAAGTTTCAACCAAGAGATAAGGTTCTCTACTAGAACCCCACACATGTAGTCCAAAAAAGAAAATTCCAAACATTGTGGAAGGAACCTTATATAATTAATGAAACTTTTCCTTCTAGGGTCATGATCATATACAAACCTAAGAGCCCAACTAAAAACTAGTTGGTTAACATCCAACTAGATAAAGCCTTTCCATGAGCCCAAGTAAGCTAGTGTAACAAATACCTCAATGGATTGACAACCATGCTCAATTTTTTGAATCTCCTCCTTTCAACAAAGTCATGGAGGAGATGGCCATTCATGTTAACCATATACATGGCTCCTTAGTTTTTCTATTTTTTGTTTTTTGTTTTATAAATTTTTATTTTTTGTAAGTTATTTATTTTATACCTTTTTAATTTTTAATTTTTAAAAAACTTTTTCCTATTTGACACTATTTTTATTTTAAAATTTTTTTGAGGTTGAAATTCTTCTAGGGTTAAAATTTTTTTGTGTTAAAATTTTTTTTAGGGTTAAAATTTTTTTAGAGTTAAAATTTTTTGGTGTGATCTTGTGCAGCTTAATAAGGGACAGTAAAGCAGCTAAAAAGAAACAAGAATTAAAAACTGAAAAACTAAAAAGAAAAAAGGTTCATCGCATTGCATTACATTGACGCAAAACGTTTTCAAGGAGTTTCATCCCTCAATGTGTTTAAGGTAATGTAGTCGAGCAGCCAAAGCTACAAAGGCAAGGGATGAGCATGCCAATACAAAAAATATATAATTTCCCAACTTAAAAATAGAAGATAAAAACAAACTAACTAATTAAAAAATAGGAGGGCCCCACTCATGCTGCCTAAATGGGGATGGGAGATGGTGCTGGCATTTTGAAAACGAACAGTTTTTTAGGGGCAATCAAAGTCAACAAGGGTAAGATATTTTAGCAAATTCGATAGAGTGTAGGGTTTAGGGATGCCCTCATGTTTATTCCATGGACATGAGGGGTCCAACCATAAAAACAAAGACTAGATCATTGGCGCTTGTTGATAGTAAAAAAAAAGGGGAGAATGGAAAAGAAGGGGAGAATAGAAAGACAAAAATGGAAAAGAATGGAATCCATTGAAAACAACGGTAGCGGTAGCGGCGACAGTAGTAGCAATTGCAATGAACATGGCTACGGTGGCAGTGGCGGCGATCGCATAGCAGCGACGGTTGCACGGTGGCATCATCATTAGCGTAGTGGCAGTGGCATGGTGACGACAGTGGTGGCGACAACAACATTGGCGAAAGAAGTGACAGCTACTATAGTAACAAAGATGGAAACAAGAATGGTGGAAAACAAGAACTGCAATGGCACTGAGAGCTGCAAAGGAACTGGTGTGGTGAAATCATCACCAGAATCAGAAAGTTGCATGAAAAGCTAGGCGATTTCACAAGGCACGAAGATTAAGATAAAGCCTCTTGCCATGGTCTGCTAAGTCCAATAACGTGAATCAACTGTGATGAACCTGCAAAGAAAATTCTCTAACCAAAAATAAGAAAATTGAAATTGGCTAGAATCCAAAGGTAGCAGTAGCAGGTGGCTAGCGTGCAGAGTTTAATTTTATTAAGGCAATGAGATAAAAAATATTTTTAGGGTTAAAATTTTTTGGTGTGATTTTGTGCGACTCAGTAAGGGACAGTAAAACAGCTAAAAAAAAACAAGAATTTAAAACTGAAAAACTGAAAAGAAAAAAGGCTCATCGCATTACATTACACTAACACAAAATGTTTTCGGGGAGTTTCACCCCTCCTAAGTGTGTTTAAGGTAATGCGGTCGGGTAGCCGAAGCTACAAAGGCAAAAGATGAGCATGCTAGTACAAATAATATATAATCTCTCAACTTGAAAATAGGAGATAAAAACAAACTAACTAAAAAATAGCAGGGCCCCACTCGTGTTGGTTGAATGGAGGTGGGAGATGGTACTAGCATTTTGAAAACCAAAAGTTTTTCAGAGGTGATCAAAGTCAACAAGGGTTAGATCTTTTAGCAAAGCTGACATAGTGTAGGGTTTAGGGATGCCCTCATGTTTATTTAATGGATATAAGGGGTCCAACCACAAAAACAAAGACTAGATTGTTGATGCTTGTTGATAGCAGAAAAAAAGGAAAGAATGGAAAGAAAAGAATGGAACAGAAGGGGAGAATGAAAAAGAAAAAAATGGAATCCATTGAAAACAACGGTAGTGGTAGCGGCAGCTGTAGCGAACATGGCTATGGTGGCGATGGTAGCAGCAATGGTTGCGTGGTGGCATCATCATTAGCATGATGGTGGCAGCGTCATCATTAGCGTGATTGCGGCAGCAGCGACAATGGTAGAAGCAGCGATGGTGACTACAACAATAGAGATAGAAATAAGAATAGTGGAAAACAAGAAATGCAATGGTGCTAAAAGCTGCAAAGGAATTGGTGTGGTGAAATCATCACCAAAACTAAAAAGTTCCATGAAAAGCTAGGTGGTTTCCCAAGGCATAGAGATTAATATGAAGCCTCTTACCGTGGTCTGCTAAGTCTAGCAACGTGAATCAACCGTGATGAAACTACAAAGAAAATTCTTTAACCAAAAACAAGAAAATTAAAATTGGCTAGAATACAGAGGTAGCAGCAACAAGTGGCTAGCATGCAAAGTTCAACCTTACTAAGGCAATGAGATAAAAAAAAAATTTGGTTAAAATTTTTTGGTGTGATCTTGTGCAGCTCAATAAGGGATGGTAAAGCAGCTAAAAAGAAACAGGAATTAAACATTGAAAAACTGAAAAGAAAAAAAGGCTCATCGCATTACATTACACTGACACAAAACATTTTTGGGGAGTTTCACCCCTACTCAGTGTGTTTAAGATAATGCGGTCGGGTAGCCGAAGCTGCAAAGGTAAGGGATGAGCATGCTAGTACAAACAATATATAATCTCCAAACTTGAAAATAGGAGATAAAAACAAATTAACTAAAAAATAGGGGGGCCCCACTCATGCTGCCCAAATGGAGGTGGGAGATGATACTGGCATTTTGAAAATCAAAAGTTTTTCAGGGGTGATCAAAGTTAACAAGGGTCGGATCTTTTAGCAAAGTCGACAGAGTGTAGGGTTTAGGGATGGCCTCATGTTTATTCAATGGATATGAAGGATCCAACCACAAAAACAAAGACTAGATTGTAGGCGCTCATTGATAGTAGAAAAAAAAGGGAGAATGGGAAAGAAGGGGAGAATGGAAAGAAAAGAATGGAATCCATCGAAAACAACGGTAGCGGTAGTAGCAGCGGTGGCTGTAGCAAACACGATTGCGGTGGCAGTGGCAGTGACGGCACCACGGTGACGGTTGTGCGACGACCTCATCATTAGTGTGGTGGCGGTGGCATGGTGATGGTGGTGGTGGTGGTAGCAGCAATGGTGGAAGCAACGACAACAACTACAGTAACAAAGATGGGAATAAGCATGGTGGAAAACAAGAACTGCAATGATGCTAAGAGCTACAAAGGAACCGGTGTGGTGAAATCATTACTAGAACCAAAAAGTTCCATGAAAAGCCAAGTAATTTTCCAAATCACAGAGATTAAGATGAAGCCTCTTACCATGGTCCACTAAGTCTAGCAATGTGAATCAACCGTGATGAACTTGCAAAGAAAATTCTCTAATCAAAAACAAGAAAATTGAAATTAGCTAAAATCCAGAGGTAACAGAAGCAGGTGGCTAGCATGCAGAGCTCAACCTTACTAAGGCAACGAGATAAAAAAATCTTTTAGGGTTAAAATTTTTTGGTGTGATCTTGTGCAGCTCAAGAAGGGATGGTAAAAAAAAACAGGAATTAAAAACTAAAAAACTGAAAAGAAAAAAAGCTCATTGCATTACATTACACTAACACAAAATGTTTTCGGGGAGTTTCACCCCTGCTCAGTGTGTTTAAGATAATGCGGTCGGGTAGCCAAAGCTGCAAAGGCAAGGGATGAGCATGCTAGTACAAACAATATATAATCTCCAAACTTGAAAATAGGAGATAAAAACAAACTAACTAAAAAATATGGGGGCCCCAGTTGTGTTGGTCGAATAGGTGTGGGAGATGGTACTGGCATTTTGAAAACTACTAGTTTTTCAAGGGCGATCAAAGTTAACAAGGGTCAAATCTTTTAGCAAAGCCAACAGAGTGTAGGGTTTAGGGATGCTTTCATGTTTATTCAATGGACATGAGGAGTCCAACCATAAAAACAAAGACTAGATCGCTGGCACAAATTGATAGTAGAAAAAAAGGGGAGAATGGAAAGAAAAGAATGGAAAAGAAGGGGAGAATGGAAAAGAAAATAATGGAATCCATCAAAAATAATGGTAGCGGTAGTGACGACAGCAGCGACGACTACAGTGAACATGGCTACGGTGGCGGTGGCAGCAGCAATACGGCGATGATGGTTGCGCAGTGGTGTCATCATTAGCACAGTGGCAACGGTGGTGGCAGCAACAATGGTGAAAGCAGTGGTGGCGGCTACAGCAATAGAGATAGAAACAAGAACGGTGGAAAACAAGAATTGTAATGACATTGAGAGCTGCAAAGGAACTAGTGTGGTGAAATCATCACCAAAACCGGAAAGTTCCACAAAAAGCCAAGCAGTTTCCCAAGGCACTGAGATTAAAATGAATCCTCTTATCGTGGTCCACTAAGTATAGCAACATGAATTAACCATGATGAACTTGCAAAGAAAATTATGTAACCAAAAATAAGAAAATTGAAATTGGCTAAAATCTAGAGATAGCAATAGTATGTGGCTAGTGTGCAAAGTTCAACCTTACTAAGGCAATGAGATAAAAAAAATTTTTAGGGTTAAAATTTTTTGGTGTGATCTTGTGCAGCTCAGTACGGGATGGTAAATAAACTAAAAAAAAATAAGAATTAAAAACTGAAAAGAAAAAAGTTTCATCGCATTACATTACACTGACACAAAACGTTTTTGAGGAGTTTCACCCCTTAGTGTGTTTAAGATAATGCGGTCGGGTAGTCAAATCTGCAAAGGCAAGGAATGAGCATGCTAGTACAAACAATATATAATTTCCCAACTTGAAAATAGAAGATAAAAATAAACTAACTAAAAAATAGGGGGGCCCCACTCGTGCTGGCCGAATGGGGGTGGGAGATGGTACTGGCATTTTGAAAACCAATAGTTTTTCAAGGGCAATCAGAGTCAACAAGGGTCAGATCTTTTAGCAAAGCCAATAGAGTGTAGGGTTTACATATGCCCTCATGTACATGAGGGGTCCAACCACAAAAACAAAGACTAGATCGCTAACACCCGTTGATAGTAGAAAAAATGGGAGAATGGGAAAGAAGGGGAGAATGGAAAAGAAAAGAATGGAATCCATCGAAAACAACAATACTAGTAGCAGCGGTGGCTATAGTGAACATGGTTGCGATGGCGGTGGCGACAGCATGGCGATGACAGCAACAATGGCAACGGCAATGGCGGAAGCAACGAAGACAGCTACAGCAACAGAGATGGAAATAAGAACGGTGAAAAATAAGAACTGCAACAGTGCTGAGAGCTGTAAAGGAACTAGTGTGGTGAAATCATCACTAGAACTGGAAATTTTCATGAAAAGCCAGGTGGTTTCCCAAGGCACAGAGATTAAGATAAATGCTCTTGTCGTGGTCTGCTACATTTAGCAATGTGAATCAACCGTGATGAACCTACAAAGAAAATTCTCTAACCAAAAACAAGAAAATTGAAATTGGCTAAAAACGTTCATTGCATTACACAAAACATTTTTGGGGAGTTTCACCCCTCCTTAGTGTGTTTAAGGTAATGTGGCTGGGCAGCTGAAGGTGCAAAGGAAAGGGATGAGCATGTCAATACAAACAATATATAATCTCCTAACTTGAAAATAGGAGATAAAAAAAATAACTAAAAAATAGGAGATAAAAAGAAACTAACTAAAAAATAGGAGATAAAAAGAAACTAACTAAAAAATAGGAGATAAAAACAAACAAACTAAAAAGGGGATAAAAACAAACAAACTAAAAAATAGGAGATAAAAACAAACTAACTAAAAAAAGGAAATAAAAACAAACTAATTAAAAAATAGGAGATGAAAACAAACAAACTAAAAACTAGGAGATAAAATCAAACTAACTACAAAATAGAAGATAAAAACAAACTAACTACAAAATAAACACATTCACCATAAAATTTTTTAATTTTTGAGCTTTCAAAGACCCTCTTCAATGATTTCATCATATTCTTGACTTTTCTAGGACTCCATGGATTCCCAATTCATTGAAAATTTGCTTATATTTTTTTAAGATATTCAAAATTCAAAATTTTTCCTACAAACTAAAGGGATCAACAGAATATCAACTTATGCAGCCAATGGAAGTGCAATTTTGATGGGAAAATACAATGTTAATCTTGCCGAGTTGTACTTCATAGAAATCCAAAGGTGGCTTGAGGAAAGAAAGGTAGGGAAGCCAACACTCCCATTCCCTTACCTAATTAGAAAGCTCTACAAGTGCACTGGAATCCTAGGGTACACCAATGTTGTCTCCAAGAGGGCTTAGAATGCTTCTTTCATTGAATTGCTCAAACTAGTAGCATCGAGGAAAGACCTTGGTGAGGAATAAGAATAAGAACCAAAGAAGGAGCTAGAAAAAGAACTTGAAAGAAGCTCGAGCAAGAACCAGTGCAATGGTAAGAGCTACAAGTTCCATTGCCACTATCATAAGATTATAGGCCTGCAATGAGCTATTTGTAGAAAATAGCTAAAACTCTTGGTTGGGAAAGTAGGGATGAATCAAACCTCTTCCAGGTCATCAATGATGTTGTGTAGCCCATAGTTTTTGCAGATCCATCAAGGGGGCAAATTTCTTTACAATCAAGAGAAGAAGCCCAATGGTCACAACAAATCTTTGAGAATGCCACATCTTTTTAAGTGGTTCTTGAGACAGGAGAAGGTGTCACAATCATGGTCGTGCAGCATCAGGATGTAGTAGGAGTAGTAGAAGTTATCACAAATCATATTAAAGAATCCTTTAATGTTTCTATTATGCCCTTGGTGGATTTGACTGGAACCAGAGATGTACAAATGTTAGTTGGGACTTCAGTGACTCCTACGACTGATGAGGATGTGCTTAATAGATTGCTATAGAGTGGGTAGGTAATGACAACTCTATTTGACATCCCTAGTGATGTCACTATATTACAATTTGACCTTATCACCAAAAAATAAATGCTGGTCATGGTAGAGATTAAGGTAGAGCATGTAGAAGTAGAAGTGCATAGATTCTAATAAGAGCTTGCCATCTTGAGAGCTAAAAGATGGAACCCTATTGAATTTGTTGCACATGACCAGTTAGAACAATTTCAAATAGAATAGTTGAGCCAATTGGTTGAACAAAATAAATCTATTGAATAGGAAAAGGAGAAAGCAGTTTGAAATGCCTTAGTTGCCAAAGCTCAAGCCTATGCCCATAAGAAGGCATTAACCACTACACAAGAGGAGAATAAATAGCTTATCGTTGATAATGCAAGGTTGACCACTGTAGATAAACAAAAAAGCAACTTGGATCCACTAGTTGAAAGAATAATTGGTGAGGATCAACCTAGATATAAGTAGATTGGCTAGAGAAAATAGAACCCTCTTAATGGAGGAGGTCAACGTAATACATTAAAAATTAGAAATTGAGATAAGCACATGGTAAAATAAGACCAAGAAACATGAAGGAGCACTTCTGAGACCATATTGGCATGTACACGTAGATTAATGAAAAAGAAATCCAGATGGCAAAGGCCTACATCAACTCCATGTCAGTGCAAAATCCTAATTGGTAGCCCATCTTGGATAGCTATGCCTTGGTCTACCAAGCAGAAGTAAAGAACAAGGACCTACAAATTGAAGATTTTAAAGAATAAATTGTGTTAGCTAACCTCCACTATGCTAACCTTGCCATGTTAACAATAGGTTGGCTTAGAAACAAGATAGAATAGCAAGTAGTGGCCACCTATACGCTATATGAAAAAGAGTTTGTAGAAAGGAAAAGTGCTTTTCAAAAACTTCATGTGGCAAACTCAGAATTGGAAGCAATTAAGGCTCGCTACAACAAGCAAAGATATGTAGCATCAGACCTAGCCAAGAAATTGATAGATTACCATGAATTGAAAGAAAAGGTTAGGCATTTAAGGAGGAATGACAGTAGTTTGCAACTTGGTACATGAAAGAAAATAAAATGTTCTTGCAACTACTATGTCCATGGGATGTACCAGTTCCAACACACATTAGCTCATCAACCTGGACAGTACATGAACAAAGAATAGAGGAGGAGAAGTTATAGGTGCTCCTGAATCACTATAACTTCTAGAAGCTTGACGATAAGGGTAAGCAGTCCATGGAAGAGCCACTAGCTTCGGGAACTACATGAACTTTACCAATTTTGTTGTTTTGTTGTTTTTTCATAATGTGTCCATTCTTTGTAAAACACCACTGTAGCATGAAAGAGTCAAGTTATGTGTTCATTTGAGTTAGTTAATAATCCCACACCTTCCTAATATTTTGTAAAGAACTTGTTCCTCATTTTGTTTAACTTGAAGATGAATTTTCATTTAGTCATGAGTATATGATGAGTCATGTTTTGTAGGGCTATGATATTAGGTATCTGATATTGGAGTCGCAATGTTGGGTATCCAATATTAGGGCACAACCTCTGATGTCGAGGATTCGATACCATCCCTTCCATGCTAGCCTATAAATACAACACTTGGGTGCACAATTGGGATATAGAGAAGTAGAGATAGATTTATAGATTTTGATAGATTTCAAGTTTTGTTAGTTTTTAGTGCATGCCCATAGTAGGATGTTAAGTGATTGTAAGACATCCTTATTCAAGTGTTACATACTTGGACACATTACATGATTAGCAATAAAGATCAAGATTACTTCTAGCATTGCAACATCCACTTAGCTTTATTACTACTTTTAATTACTTAAATGTTTACTATTAATTAATGTTATCATTTATTTCTCTTTATTATTTCTATCATTAAGCAGAATGAGTACAACTAATCGCAAGTGCTTAAGTATAATTACTTAGTAACCCAATAGTCTATTGTTTGGTACACCCAATGATGGTACACTTGGTAATCCCAGTAGTAGTTATGCAAAGTCCAAGGCTTGTATGGACGATTAGGAATAGAGACTCATCACACAGAGGCTAGTTTAGACTTTACTTTCCATTGTTAATTAGCTTAGTTAATTGATTTCTTTATTATCATTAGGAGTAACATAAGGCCAAACAACATCAATTATCATATGTCTCAATTTGGACTAAACCATACGTGACAAAGCTACCACTAGTCCAAGTGGGAAGACAACAAACTGTGATCAAGGCATAACAATCTAGATGCCACAACTAGTCCCATCCATAGAATTCGACTAAATCCTACGTGAACACTTGTGATTCATATGGTTGGGCGTAGGGGTACCTCATCGCTCATTACTATCATAACATGAAGTATTTGTTCCCATTTACTATACATATCCTAAACTAGTATTAACATTGTTGGGTTACCTAGCGATTATTACTGAGTGTACCAAATATCTACTACTGGGATTACCAAGCATTAATACGTTATGCTCGAAATAGTTGTGCTTACATGTTTATGATTAATTTCATTAATTAGTAAAGAACATAAATGTAAAGTGCATAAAAAGTAAAGTATTAAATAGAAATAGTAAACTAATCTAAGTGCTATTGTGGAAGTAGGAAATCTCGATTTTGTTGTCAATCATGCAAATGTGTCAAGGTACATGAGCACTAAAATAAAACTCTATACAATTTCATATATCCACGCTACAAGCACTCAAAGGAAAATATTCTAATTCTAAACAAAAGAAATTGCAAGAATTTGGCTAACTCTATGACTGAAAGGTGCCATAAATGCAAAGGGTGAGTGCATTTATATAGGCACTAATGAGCGATGAAGGATATCCCTACACCCAACCATACGAATCACAAAGCTCTCACGAGCAACCTAGTTAAATTTTGTAGACTTTATAGCTTTTAGTGCACTAGTCTTCTATGAAGTAAACCTTGCCCTAAGGTCATTTGTTGTCTTCCCACTTACACTTGTGAAGCATAATGGTATGGTTAAGAGTAATCAAGGCATATGACTTTTGTCCTCTTGTGTTTTATGGTTTTGGTGCTTGAAGAGATAGATAAAGTAATTTAATAACTAATTTAATTTAACTAGCTAACTAATCTTTAACTAATCCTAACATAAGCATTCAGTCCCACTTTCCATACACGTCTTGAACCTATGTATCCCCTACTAGGTTACCAAGTTCTACGCTACTTGGAGCACCAAGCAATAATGCTGCTGGGATTACCAAACGAATATGTGTTATGCTCAAAGTGGTCATACTTATGTATTTAATCTATCTTGCTTATCTTGCTTAATTAGATAATTAACTGAAACATTAAATGCATAAATAAATATCTAAACTATCCAAAATGCTACAAGTTTTATCAAGAAGCTCGTCTTTATTGGTGTACACACTGTTGTGCTCAGGTATAACAATGCTCGAATAAAGATCCATACACTTAATGACTCCTGCTATGGGCACTTGGGAGAAATATTCTAACTTTCAAATGTAAAAACTACGAAAGTTCAGCTAGTACTATGAATTTGATGCCCATAAACATGGCTGGGAGCTCGTATTTATAGTTTTTGCTCTAGGGTTGCATCAATAGGGCCCCGTCAACATAGTAAACACTACATTGACACGGCCCTGTTGACAGGGCAACACCACTTAAATAGGACCCATCAACACGACACTTTGATGCTCATTAGGCACTAACCTCATCAACATCAATGCATCCTAGCATGCATCGACACAATCTATCTTATTGACTATTCATCAATAAGCATGTAGTGTTGATCATTCGTAAGTGGGCTTCGGATTTTGATGTCCAATTTGAAGAATATGCTAAAGTTCCATGTGTTGTTGAGTTATATAATCTTCTATCCATTTTTTAGAAAGCAAAGTAGGAAAGCATTAATCTTCTTGATCTCATTAAGCATATGGAGTCTAGTTCTACAACTTTTGGTTTTTCTAGACATTTTCTTTTTATTAAAATCAACCTTCACAATCATAAAAAAGAGTTGGTATTACAAGCAAGAGAAAAGACTTATATTTAACCAATTACATATTATAATCTTCCTAATTCTTGCATAGGTACACCCCAAGCTATATAGTCTAATTAGAAGTTTATAACCATTAGCATTGAATAAATGTGACCAAACTTCAATTGATCCTACAATGCATAAGGGAATGCTTATAATTTTGAAGGGATTAACAGGACCAATCCATTTCCAAGGGGCCTATCCTCATCAAGATTGAAAGGCAAAATTAGATAGAGAATCTCTATTATAAACCCAATTATATTAAAATTAGGTGCTAACAATGAGGTGTCCGTTTAGCAATAAGATTTTTGATTTGAAAGCTCATGAATTCAATTTTGGTGGACAATGCTAAGCTATAAAGTTCCAACTATTTTTTCAAACACTCTATCTTACCACAAGGTTACTTGACCATAAGATTGTTGCCCCCGCACCCGCACCTATAAACGGAAGCAAAAGTTGAACGAGATCATTGAACAAATAATAGATTATATGAATCGTACAAATGACAATATGCTATAATTCATTTTTAAGACCTGATCGAAATTTATGGAACAAACGAAGAGGAATCAAACTCGTATTGGCTTGCACCTGGTAGGGCTTGTTTGAATCGTGTTCTACTCTCTGCCGCAGCAATCGTCAATGGCATCCTGCAAATTGTCTTTGCTGCGCACGACCTCTCTGCTAAGCCGTAATCGTTTGCTCTGTCATTCGATTGTGATTGATTTTGCAGAGAATCATCTCCATTTCTATTCCACACAACAACTGCAAAACCCTGCCGTGGCCTTCAGCGTTTCAGATTTCTTGCAAGACGAGTTAGGACTGTCGCATTCCCAGATTGTCCGCATTCAAGAGAGGAGAGTAGCGCGACGGAGAACGGAATCGATACAGAAATGCACCAAGACCCTTGCGCTGCTCAAGGACTACAATTTCAGCGATTCGCAGGTGAGGAAGATTATTTTGAGGAACTCCGACATTCTGCATTGCAGGGAAAACGAAACCCTAAAATGCAAACTGGACTACATCAGATCGTTGGGTTTCACGGAGAAATCAATGCAGGATGTGGTGGTGGGAGAGCCAAGAATCCTGAGCGCTAAAGATTTGGCACCCAGGGTCCAGAAAATCGAAGCCCTCATGGGAGGCCCCCAGAAATTGTTGAAGGCCTTAAAGAGGCACCCCCGGATTCTGATATGTTCCTGCGAGTCCATAGACAGAAAGATTGAGCTTTTCAGGAAAATGGGATGGCAGGACGACGCCATGTCCTGTGGATTGTTATCTTATCCCAGCCTTCTGACGCGCTCAGAGGATTATCTGAAGATGCATATGGAGTTCTACATGAATCTGGGTGTTTCCAGGGACTGTAAGACTTTCTTGCACGCGCTGGGCGTAACAATCAAGTTGAATGCATCCAGTATGGAAGAACGCGCCCAGAGCTTGAAAACCCTAGGCCTCGGTGATGCAGAGGCTAAGGAATTGATCAGGAAATATCCTGAGGTTCTGGCTGTTGCTTTTGTCAAGAAGAAAAAGATCATGGATTACCTGTTTCAGCGTGCTGGGCTTAGTGCTAATTGTGTGTTCAAGTATCCCCGTATCTTGGCTTCAAGCCTGGAGAGAAGAATCATACCTCGTCATGCAGTTTTCAGGTTTCTGTCTGCAGCTGGGATTTCGGGAGCCCTTTCTTCATTGCCTAGATTTATTATGCTTCCTGAGAGCACTTTCATGGACAAGTATGTGAAGGGTAATCCGCATGGAGAAAAGATTGTGCAAGTTTACAGGGAGGCTATGAATAGCATTGATTTATACAAAGAGAGCCACAACAGGCCTGTGAACAAAAATGTTAATCCAACGGAGATAGTTAAGGAATTTGTTTAACTCACTGTGTTGGCTATTTTGTCAAAGTGATCTTGAGCTGTGGTTGTTGATTGATAAATTGATAGGCAACAGTTACTGATTGATAAATTGATCGGAAACAGTTGTACCTGTTTCGTTTTCTATACTACCCAGCCTAAGCAGCGACTGATTTTACCAGACTTTACATTGCAATGGGCTTTTGGAGGTTATTTATGGCCATGGGCAAGTTTCACGGTCATGATTGTATATGCAGATTTCTACGATATATTTTTCTTGTATTATGATCCGTTTGATTTGATAAACGCACAGCAGCAAAAATTTGAAAGTGATATGTATATGAGCCATGTTTTCGGAATTCAAGAACAATTTTTTAAAAGCAAATTTCTTCGGAGGACTTGTTTTGTTTTATAAGGATAAGAAGCTTGAGAACAACAAAAACTAAAATATTCAACTATACCGATGCTAAAATAACCAGTTAATCACAAAAAGGGTTTCACAAAAAGGGTTTCTGGATTTTTGTTACAACTGAGAGTTCGGGATTATAAACATCAATTGCATACATAGTATTTTCAACCAAATTAATGATAACCTTTGAAACTAAAGATAACATCTGCATCCTTGAAAATTATCACATAGTTGATGACACCGTACTGTTTGCCATAGATACAACTAAGAGTGTATTTTTACCCAAATTAATGATAACCTTTGAAAATAATGATAATATCAACATCCTTGAAAACTATCACATCTTTAATGACACCGTCTTGTTTGCCATATTACTGTCACGTCCTTAATGACACCATTTTTGTTTGCCACATTAGTCTTTTAAAGAACACTAGCCTAAATAAGGGGTGGGTGTTGGAACTTGAAATAAGTGATTTATAGAAGTTTATAATTGAGTGCTACCTAGTAGATTTGACTATAAGTTAAGACTTGTACCATTTGTTTCTTTTTTTGGAGAAAAGATCCAAATTTATTCAACGTAGAGAAATTATGTACAATTTGCCTAGCTCAAGACACAAAAGCAACACTTGTTGATACACAATTCTGGAGTTTTTCTTCTGCTTCTGCTGCTATTGCAATGCCTTGTCTGATCTGCGTTGCAAAAACCTTGGTCGACCATGGCACGCTAGATAATCCACTAAGCCAGCAGTCACATTGCACAATGTGAATAGCTTTTGCAGTAATTTTGCTCGCCGTCGGAGGGTGGAATCGATACTGACTATTACACGTTGATATGGCGTTGCGTCTCAAGCCCTAACGAAGGTAGCGAGCTATGCTCAGCCATTTTGGCTTTGATTTCTTCCAGAAGCTGTGCGGATTCGCCGTACTCCTTCATCCATTGATCTGCAAGCCTTGCCATGATGATTTCAGATTTCTGCTTTGCATTTTTTCTCTTCTGATCAGGCCAATTCCACTCGCAATGCCCTAATTTCTTCTCCTTCTTCCTCCTGCTCGTGGCCACCTTCGATTTGATGGGATTTGTTGCTTCTATGAGGCTGCAAGCGAGTTCAGAACCCTAAATAGACCTGGTTCATAAAAATCAACAAATTATTCAAGATTTTCAATTGTGGACGAAGACACGCACACTGGTGGTGAGGGTTTTCCTACAGTCAAGGTAGCAGAACGGTGCTAGGAAAGTGCATGGCCCAGGGGTGGGCAAGTCACAATGATGGATTCATCAGGTTCTGCTTTATCTTAGGAAAGTTTATCTACCTCACCTCAAATTGATTTTCTTTTATCGGATGATATTTTTGAAGTAGTTTCTAAAGATTTCGCATCTCGTTTTATTTTTTTTTTCAAATTGTGGGGTTTTTACCAAGGTCCCCAAGTTTAAACACTCAAGTCCATAGCCTCCTTCAACCCCATGGCATTCAGGTTTCTCATGCTCAATACTACACTCGTCATTTCATTTTGGTAGAATTATCTAATGCCTCTTAGGTCGAAAAGGCTCTCTCTCAAAAAATTTTTCCAACAAGAAACACAACCCTAATCGCACGCACCTGGAGTTTTGACTTTAATGTCAATGACCTGGCTTTTAATATAATTCCTTGTTACGTGGAATTGCCCAATCTTCCACTCATTTTCTCATCTGTTGAGAGGGACATTGTGAGCACCCTGGGCCCTATTATTTTCGATCATTGTACGACAATCAATGGAACTCAAATTCGCCATTATTGTATTGAACTGGATATAGCCCTTTGGAAGACCTCATTAACCCTCGTTACTGGTGGAAAACTCTTCACCCAAAAAGTGGACGATTTTTACCTTCCAAACTCGTGTAGCTATTGTCACAGGGCCAAGCATCATATCTCGACGTGTCCTATCCTAGCCAGGAAGAAACAACCTATAGCATCTCAGAAGACTCGTTCCCCAATCACACCAGTAGGCCCACCCTCAGTATCCTTTAAATTCAAATCTCCTCCCCCAACAACTCCTTAATCCTCCTCTCAGTGTAGCCTCTCCAAGCTATAGAAACAACAGTCAGGTACTCACACCTCCACCCATGTCATCCCTTCAAACATTGTCAAGAACTCATTCTCAGAGGATGAGTTCGTGGTGGCTAGTGGAAGGAAGCGAGTCAAAGCTTCCTTTAGTTCTACTCCTCCCTCCAACTCCTCCTACTAGACACCTCCATGGCCCTTGTCCCCACCAACAACTCCTTTGCCCTCCTATCAAGAACAAAGGAAACTGATACTTTGACTTCCGAACCTTCCGTTGACCTCCCATCCAAACTACCCCTTGTTTCCCCATGAATCTCCTTTCTTGGAACGTTCGAGGCCTTACTGGTAGGCTTCGACGGAAGTGAGCAAGCAACTTTATATCTAGTCTTAATATGGCTTTTGATTTCATTCTCCTTCAAGAAATTAAGATCTCAGCCAACCTTTTATCCTATTCCGCCCACTGGTTTCTTCCTCCCTCCTCAATCCTAGAGACGTCCCATGTGAGTGGGAAAGGAGGTGCGACCATTCTCCTCTCACCCTACTAGAAAACTAAAATCCTTTAAAGTGGTTCTAATTTTGGGCATAGAGTTTCCTGGGCCACCTTCTCATCCTAGCATGGCCCTTTTGGCATTTGCTCGATATATGCCCCAAATGGCTCCATAGAACGGGCTCTCCTTTGGCAAGAACTTGCAACTTCTCTTCCCTCAATGCCTTGGATATTCGGAGGAGATTTTAATATGGTAGAATTCGCTCAAGATAAGCTCGGAGGGGTGTTTCTTCAATTATCCAATCTCGAGTATCAGACTTGGTTTTCCTTTAAGAAAAGATTTTACCTCTCAGACGGGACAGACAACTCCACGTGCATTCCCCTCCATAGATTTACTTGGAGCAATCTCCATCTTGGGCAGGCTTGCATCTACAGTAGGTTAGATAGGTTCTATTTCTCCACCCTTTCCTTTTGGCAAGCCTTCTCTGCCATTATGGTTCATCACCATGCCACCTTATTAGACCATCTTCCTATCTCCATATCTATCAAGATTCATGGTAGCCTTGACCGACAAAAATTCCATCTTTTCAAACTATACAACAACTGTATTTCTTCCCCAACTACCCAACTTCTTCTATCCAACCTTTGGAATGCCAAACTTAGGCCCCTAAATCAGGTGGGTCGGATTAATTAGTGGCATCATGCTTCATGTTGAGTGCGAAACTTTACTCGTTTGTATGATAAGATGGTAGCTGCTCAAGCCAAACATGAATACAAAAAAATTCACCTCACTATTGAACATCTCACTAATAAACTAGCTCAAGATCCCTTCAATACTCTAGTTCACGAGGAGCTAGCTAGAGTATGCGTTGCCTTCCAACATTGGGAAGTGTATCGAGCACAAAGTGCCTTAACTAAAAGTCGGCTCACTTGGTTAAATATTCAAGACAAACACTGTAACGAATTTTTTAAATATCTTAATACTACTTCCCCTTCACATGCTATTGACAAAATCTCATGTGATGGTACCACCATTACTGACCACAATAGTATCCTCTCAACAATAGCTTCTCAATATGCACTTCGCCGATGACTCCTTTTTTCTAGTTCAAAACACAGCCACCAATTTGCACCACCTCTTATCAAGGGTGGAGCAATAAATTAATTGGAATAAATCCTTTGTTTATATCTTTAAGGGAAATTACAAACATGTGACCAACTATAATTGGAAGTGACTTCAGGATCAAGACATCATTAAGATTCTGGGAATTCCTTTCCGTTTTAGAGGTTCAACATCTATTCTTTGGGAGCAAGTTATTTATTGAATTCAAAAGAAACTTGAAAAATGGAAAACTAAACCCCTCACACTTGCGGGTAAATACCTTGTATGTAAGTCCATATGTGCGTCCACCCATGTGTATTACTCTTCGTGTTGGGCCCCCTCCCAGGCTACCTACCAGAAGCTAGAATGGTTATTCCATGACTTTATGTGGTCCTCCAAGGATTCTCATAAAGGCTTTCATCATGTTGCTTGGAATACTGTTACTCTCCCCAAGAATAAGGGTGGCTTAGGCCTTTTGAACTCCTATAAGCAAGGAATTACCCTGGTTGCTAAGTGGTTGGTACAACATTTAGATGCCTCAGATATTATAGGGACCCTCCTCCAATTAAGACTTCATCAAGCATTTCCTAAAAATAAGCCCTTCTAGAAAGGCATCCATTTTGTCAATTGGATCCTTTCCCCCCTTACTATCATTCTTCCCAGATCTCATGTTTTCAAAAGCATTTGGAGGGCCTGGCAAATTCTACACACTCACATTGACTAGACTAACGTTAAAATCAACCCTACTATCCTCTCTAGAGTGTGTCCATGGTGGTTACCTCTGTCACCCGCTCCCCTTGGTATCACAAATGCCAAGGTGGCTACTTCATGGTATCGAAAGGGTGTCATTTCCTTGAATTGTCTTAGGCTGGCTAGTCGTTGGATTTTAGGGGTCGAGTTTAACACTTTGTATGGGGAGTCGGTTGCAATGAACCATTGCCTAGTTCAGATTTACTCTTTTATCCACGGTCACTGGCATCTTGATGTTACAGTGCAAAGCCTTTTTCATGGCCTTCAATAGCTTAATGGGGTTAAACTCTTGCCCTACCGACCATCTGTCCCCTTTCATCTCATGCATGACCCATCTAAAGTCATTCAACGTTCCAATAAGTATTGGCACAAACAAGAGTCATAAACATTTTGGATCCCTCTCTTCCAACATATTTGGAAACTTCCAACCCTTCCTAAAATTAAGTAGTTTCTTTGGTGTCTGCTCCACCATGGTCTACCTATTGGAGAATGTTTAGAATATCTAGGGATTCCCAATCCCAATTTCCCTCTATGTGGTGAACAAGATGACTTTGTCCATGAATTTTGGCAATGTCCCTTTTCTCAACATGTGTGGCAGTGGGCTTCTAAAGCTTTTCCATCATATAAGCTATCTCAGGAGGATGCCATATTCAGATTCTTGAACATTACTTCTGCTAATCTTAATTTTCTATGGAAAGTTATTAGGCCTACTATTTTATATTATATTTGGAAGCGAAGATGCAATGTTCTATTTCAAAAGATAGATTACTCTAATAAATGTTTGCTTACCAGGTTGGAGAAGTTGCAGATCTTTCGCCTCACCCATTTTCAACTTACATCTCAAGCATCCAAGTTCAATCTGGATAGTCATCAATTGGTTCATCTCTTGTAGCTATGGGAAAGACCTGTGTGTTCCAGTTACACTTACCATCAGTAATCTTTGCAAGGAAGCTTTATTATGTGGAGTTACCATTGGAACTCTCTCTATCCTTAATTGAGAGCTCTTTGCCTCATCTAATTCTATGTCATTCTATTTTGTAACAAGCCAGTATGTGCGGACATTTGGTTGTGCCCCAACTTGAGTTTCCTCCTTTAATACTCATTTATTTCTAAGGCATTTCCCAAGTGTCATTCATAATGCTCTTAGTTTTCCCTTTCCTTTAACCCTATGCCTTATTCAAGTTGTTGTAATTAATGCACCTTTAATTTCAATAAAACTTCTTTTCGGGGTCCAACATTCCTCCCAAAAGCAACACTTGTTGTTAATCCGACTTGACCTTTGTCAAGTGGCAATCCGAAAACTTGACCCCCCAAACCCTCATCACAATTGTCATCTCCTATGACACATAAACACTAGAATTAACCTACACTACCCATCCTTGCTCGTCAAATAATCAACCGAAACATAAGCACCACAAACAGTCGACCCTCCCTATGAGAACCACTAGTTTCCTTCTTGCGACATGTTATGTTCACCTAATGGATTGATCCTCTACTCCCCGTCCTCCAGTATCCCTTAGTTGCACCCTTTCTAGTCATCCTTGCACATAGCTCTCTTCCATCCTTGTGCATTCATTGGCTGCTCCCTCTGCTATTGTTTCCCTTTAATTTGCATCTATGCATCCATCATGTCTTCCCTCATCTACTTATCTCTTCCCATCTTGCCTTATTCCAATGGTTCAGGTTCGACAACTTCGCCTTCTAGTGTGCAGTAAGCATTGTCAACTATTGCACATATGAATTGCACCATGCCTTCCCTTCCGCTTTTGCCTCCTCACACACCCTCCTTGTCGCTTAAACCCTAGCCCTTTGCACAAGGGTTTTAAACTTGCTATGCATCATTGTAATGGCTAGTTCCTGTTTGCCTTGTTCTACCTCTTGCTTTCTCTCCTCCTCATGAGGCTTTGTTTCCTCACTCTCAACCAACTCTCCCAAAATCCACCCTTCTGCTCCTCTTCCCAGCCTCACTCATTTATCCATCATTGGTAGGGTATTGCAACCACCACCTATGATACACCCTTTGTAGCTCTGATCTCAAATCCTTTGGAATAATCATTGTCCCAGACCACCATAGTGCTAAAATCAACCCCAAGTGTCTACCAAGCCTCCTCCACTGTAAGGACTCCGACAAGAAGTTAGGAATGTTCACCTAAAAACCCATCTTTAGACACCAAAGAAATGCAAAATGAACCCCCACTAGTTGGTTCAAACTACTTGACTACACGAGGAATTTATAGACTAAAGTCGTTGCCAATTGCCAAATCTATGGCAGTGCAAACCTGGGAACACACCTAGTTGCCATCTTTAGAATTCCTCTCTCAAAAAAACTGGCAGCAATAGCCTCTGAATGCAGAATATCAACTGATTCCATAGCTTCTAGACTGTCCAAAGCATGACAATCTCCTTTGAGTCTCATGTAACCCTAACTAGTGGCGCCAGTCCAGTCACCCACCATATGTCTAACATGTACTTGAACTAGAATATAAAATGATCAATCGTTTCCGACCATGCTCCACACATTGGGCAAAAAGGCTCCACATTAAGCCCTCGCATCATTAACAAAGCTCTCATTAGTAGTGCCATGTGAGCAATCAACCACCCAAAAACCTTCACCTTCTCAAGGAGTCTACCATGCCATATGGCCTACCAAAAATTTAGTTGAAAAAATGTATGTTCATGATGTCTTTGGGATGCCTTCCTAGTAGTCCACAATCCCTCATCTTTTGCACATGTTGGTAGAGGGTAGACCACATCTATGACCCTCTAGCATCAGGTTCCCACTATTGATATTTGCGTTGCATGATCCTAATCCACTATGCCTACCCATCTCCCTAGCTTAGCAGCCGATTCACCAACCTTTGCATTTCCAACTTGATCTCATCTTTGGAACTGAACATCCTAATCCCTCCTACCTTCTTAGGCTTATTTGTGTTTGCCTGGTAAACTAGATTCATTTTGTCCCCTCCCTTTCCCCATGACCAGACAAACTTCCAGATAATTTGGTTGATTTTTAATATCACTCCAATAGGGGGATATGTTGTGCATGTAATGAATCTGGCCATTTCCATGAGAATCAATGAAGCCAGTAGAATCTTCCCTTTCCAAGAAAGGAACTAGTTCATCCAATGTCCCATTTTTCTCTGTATCTTCTACACCATGGGTTCCCATGTTTGGTACCATTCAATGCAACCATCAGCATTCCTAATAAAGTATCTTTAGTTAACCCAGGTAAAATGCCTAGGAAGAATCAACAAAGCCAGTAGAATCTTTCCTTTCCAACAAAGGAACCAGTTCATCCAATGTCCCATTTTCTCTATATCTTCTACACCATGGGTTCCCATGTCTAGCACCATTCAACGCAACCATCAGCATTCCTAATTATCTTTAATTAACCCAGGTAAAATGCCCAAGATCTGATGTAGTCATCCTTTCACCTATTTCTCCACATTCACCATATGCATCGTCAATTTATCTTTGTTAATTTCCAACCCTAATTCTTGTGAAATCCTACCTAGAGCCCTAATGAGCATCAGTGCCTATGGAGCAGCAACTCGTGAAAACAACATGGTGTCATCCACATAGTGCTCTATCATATAGTGCACACTTTCCACCATCAGACCCTCCATTTCTTTGAATTTGCAATAGTTTTGAAATGTTTCCATTACTAGTATAAATAGAAGTGGTGAAAATAGATCCTCTTACCTGAGTCCTCTTCTTGTACCCTTAAACCCCCATAAATGACCATCAATATCAAACAAATATCACCTTGATTCTTCAAGGTGTATATATAAATTAACAAGCCTTGGATTAAATCCTTTCCACAGCATAATTTCTTTTAAGGCCTCCTATGCAACATCCAACTTAATGCACAGCCTAGAAATCCCGTTTGGTGGAGTGAATGTAGTATCTCTTGCAAAAGTAGAACCTAATCCTATAGGAACTATCCCTTCACAAAACTAGTCTGATTCTCTCCCACAAGTCTAGGCAGTAGTGGGGCAAACCATTGCACAATCATCTTGGTGAACAAGCGCACGAGCGTATTGCAAACACCAATAGGTCAAAAGTGCACCAGTGAGGTCGAATTGTGGACCTTGGGGATTAGAACAATCCTTAAGTAATTGATCTCGTACCTCACCTACTACCACATCAACATCTAGTTGAATGCGTCTAGCAAGTTCTCTCCAAGAATGTCCAAAAATTTGCTAAAGAACTTGATTAACCAGCCATCCGACCCCAATGCCTCATTAGTATTCATTGTTCCTACTACCTTCTCTAGTTCTTGTAGTGTAAATGGCTTGAACAATGAAATATTTTTGGTCTCATCAATCACCTTCCTCACCTACACTGATGTCAATCTTATGTGCCTCCTACTCCAAATATGCACCCAGTATTATTACATCACCTCAACAATCTCTGCTCCCTTTCTTAGCTCAGACCCATTGTGCATCAGATGTACTTGTTGCTTAGCTTGACCTCTCCATTTCGCTGTTGCAAAGAAAAAATGTGTATTTCTATCTTCTTCCCATAGCTAAGTGACCCTGGCATGCTATCGCTAGTATGTCTCCACCTCCAACACCAGACTCTATAGTTCTTGCAAAATATTGTGCTCTTCCATAGCCAAATCTTGCCCATTTTCTTGTTTGATCTAGATACCACATAGCTACATCTACAATTGATCATGATATGTATGGAAACTATACTTCTCCTTCATTGATCTAGCCCAAATCTATGCTTTAGGTTTCCTTAAGCCTTGTGCCAAGAATCCTCTAGGCTCCTCCAACATCAAACATTCTTCCCAAATAGCCATAACCAATGTCCTAAGCCAAGGCTTAGATAGCCATGTACACTCAAAATGAAAAGGCTTGGGAGCCAATTCCTGGAGTTGTTTGATACAGTAGATAATTTAATTGTGGTTAGAAGCCTACTTATTCCTCCTAAACACTTGCACATCAAACTCCAAGACCAACCTTGTACTGATCCACACATGTTCAATCCATGACATAAGATGATCTTTCCCTTTTTGCTTGTTGCTCCACGTGAAGCTATAGCTTCCAATGTCCACATCCACTAGCGCGTGCTCTTGCAAGAGTGCCAAACACTCCTGACCCCTTGAGGATTCCACACAATCCTCCTTGTCTTCTCCCATAGGTACAACTATTACTTAAAATCTCTAATCAGTATCCATCACTCTCAATCAGGAACAATCTATACCACCTGTTGTAGTTCCTACAGACACATCTCCCAATTCTAAGCATCGTAAACATTTGTCAACAAGATACCTTCCTAAGCAACATGAACTATTTTACTCCAACATGACTCATCAACCAACCTAAGTGGAAACTGGAAAAAATAGCCAAGCCCCCAACCATCCCTCTACAAGGAACCACCTACACATTCCACGTATCCCATTGCAACCACTAGGATTTTGACTACTACAACTTCATTTCTTGCAAACAAAGCACATCACAACCTTCACATCACACAATCTCTTTCAAGGTATTTTTTATAGGGCATACTTTGGCCCCTACAATTCTAGGATAGAATGTTCATGGACAATATGTTAATCATTTACAAATACCTCATGCAAGGTTTTTTAACTTCCCAAATCCACATCAAGTTATCTCTTCTTACTCCTATTGATCAACATTGTAGGACACCCTACCCTCCCACTCCTAGGGGAGGTCAAAACCACTGAAGAACTGGCCATTCCCTAGCTTGAAATTTTTGACATTTGGGGTTTGGAGGACCTCCTAACAACAAAAACCCAGCTTCCCAAAGGTAGCAACTCTATGCGCTACTTTGTTAAACTTGATGTAGATCTAGACTTCCAAGGAGTGTGATTAGCTACCTCCCTACCACTCTCCTCCCCCTTTTGAGGAGTCTATATTGGAGACTTGGCAGCCACCACCACCTTCACCCCAACCCTAATTGGCTCAGGCACTACTTGTTTGGTTGTAATCTTAAACCAGCCTTGATCTCCTACTCCTCCTATTCATTTAGCTATAGGAAAAACCCTACAATTTTCCACAAGGTGCCTTAGCTTCCCATAAATAATGCATCCCTTTGCCTTACCCATCCTGGGCTTAGCTTTCTCAATATTTTGGTATTCTATTCAAATGCTTTTTATACCCTTTGGGAAGGCTAGAGTAACCTCATGGATTAAATCCTTTGGCAACAAAGGCCACCAAACATAAAATCTTGCAAATTTTATGTGTTCCATGGATCTAGTAAAGTTATCAAAGATAATAAACTCATCAAACAATCATGTTAGGCTTTCTAGGAACTCCTTATTCCACATCTTCTAAGGGATGCCTAAGGCTCTGATCCAAAGTAACACCTAGACAAACAAATCCTCTTCCATATGAGTCCCTAGCCTCCAAGGAGTCAATGGCAAGCTGCAAGCCCCATAGAACCATGGCCCCCTAACCAAAACCTTGTCCTATTGTCCCCTGGAGTTAAAATGAAGAGTAATAGGTCCTTTGTCAAGCAACGAACCCTAATGTCAGCCTAACCTCACGTGGTCTGTTCCCATTTCCATATCAAGTCTAACTAGGGCCTCACCTCATTGGACACAAAATTTCTAATCAAAATCCTCTCCATCCTTTTCACCCCCTCCATCAGGGCCTTGTGCATCTATAGTGTCATGCTTCCCTCCTACTAGGAAATTGCCTCAATGCTGCCATCCCTAAGCCTCCCCTTAATGTGCATCTCCTTTGTAGGCCCACCCAATACCCCCAACCATGGGCCTTCCCCACCATCCCAAATACCGTTGTCCTCATGCCTCTACCTATCTATAGTTGTTACCACTTGACTTCCCATGCTAGTGCCCTCACCTACTCCCAACTCTAAGCCTCCCACTACTATCGGTCCATCACTCACATCCACTCTCGCTCCTTTTCCCGCTCATGCTCTAGCCATTCGAATCTCCCCACTTAACTAAGACCTATACCATTAGGCTAACATCTCATTGTTAATTTTCAAGGTATTTATGAAATATATATATATTTCATTATTTAAATTATTTGTTTGTTTATTAATGAGTCATGTTTTGCCTAGCCTTGACATCAGAGCCTTAACATCTAAGCCTTATATTAGAGCCTTGTATTAGTGCCCCGATGTTGGGTACCTAACGTCACGTATGTGATGTTGGAGCCAAGACACGATGTTGAATACCCAATGTTGTAGTGTAAACTTTGGTCTATAAATATAGGGTTCAAGCTCATGATTTCCATATAGTTTTCAATCAGAGAAGTAGAGCTCTTGTAGTTTGTTTTCTCCAGAGTTAGAATATTCCCAGTGCATGCCTGTAGTGTGATGTTTATAATCATACGACACCTTTGTTTGAGTGTGACGTACTTGGACACATTACATGACTGCCAATAAAGATTAAGATTACTCACATCATTGCAGCATAGACTTAGATTATTATTGCTTTTAATCGTCAATTATTTACTATTTTCTTTAGTTAATTATTTCCATTTATTGTTATTTACTATTCTTGTCCCATCCACTAGTCCAAGTGGGAAGACAATGAACTGTGATCAAGACATAATGATTTAGATGCCACAACTAATCCCATCCACAAAATTTGACTGGATTGTGCATGAACACTTGTGGTTCATATGGTTGAGCATAGGGGTACCTCCCTGATCATCATTGGTGTCATTGCCAGGGATGGTGCTAGTTATCTAGATTAGTTATATCATACAAGATCATTGTAAAGGTATTAACAATATATCTTTTAGAAACTATTAAATCACACACACCAAGAACCATGTCTCTCTCACACGGAACTGACTACAAACTGTATAGCGCACACATTCATTGGAGAACTAATGAGATATATAATAAAGAAGATTAGAGTGATCAATCTTATGTAGGGGTTTCTTATGATCATGAACACCTTGATGATACTGAAAGACTACATTCATCTAAGGTAGAAAATCTTGGAGAAGATGATGTAGGTCCTAGATGAGGGGAGGCCTCAAGTCCTAAGACCTCCTCGAAACCTAGAAACAATAAATCAAGGGACCCCAAGGAACATCATAGAAGCCATGGCAATACTTCCAGTTTCTCATCTTCCTCTTTCCCCTCAACTTATAGTTCTGACAAAGATGAACATAGGTATAGAGATAATACTTCACTAAAGCGTTGGGCTAAAAATCAAAATTGAACACATGGGGAAAGGTCAAAGACAACATCATCATGATCAAATGAATAGCGATAGACATTTTCCTCACAATTTATTTGATGACGATGAACCCCTATTGGCCACTAAAAGCCTAATGCATATCACAGAGGCCATTAAGATATCTCATAGGCATCACAAAAAGAGTCATTTACCTAAGCTTGACATGAACAATATTCCTAAATTTGTAGGAGGCTATGATTCAAATCTACAACAACATTTTACAAGCCTTACATGATGCCTATGCTTACTATAACATTGAAAGTGGATGGAAAAAGCTTAAGCTCTTTCCTATGACACTAATTGATAGAGCTAAAGTGTGGTATCAATCATTGAGATCAAATTCAATTTGATGATGGTCTACAATGCTAGAGATTTTCAACGAGAGATACCAAACCTATAAGAGAGTGTCATAACTGAGGAGACAAATCTAAGAGTGGAAACAAGAAAAACATGAACTCTTGGACATGGTCTTAGATAGATATTATGCCTTGCTAAATAAATGCCTAGGTCATGGTTTCTTCGAGGTAAAGCAACTCTACCACATCATAGATGGGCTTCGTTATGGAACAAGGGTAATCCTTAGGATGTATGCCCCAAGGGAACTATATGAGTTCCAAGCATCAAAGACCTCATAGAATGTATGGCAAAAGAAGAAGGAGAAATGTGTAAATGGGAGAATGTTAAAAAACATCAATGGGATCCAACTCTTCAATCTTAGGAGGTCCAAATTTATGGCAAGGGAAATGAAAATACCTTTGATAAGGTGATTCCACAATAAACATTGCCGATAGAGGAGTGTATTGATGATCTAGAAGCAAAATTCAATAGGATGTCTAAATGGATATATGAAAATGTTTCAACTCTCATTGATACAGTCAAGGAGAGGATCATGCAAAATAAGCCAAGAAATCATACTAAACAAAGCATGCAGAACCGAGAAACAACCAAGAACACTTTTTGGCAAATGGAGAAAATGGCTAAAGAAAGTGAGGCTAAAGACTCCACCATAGACAAAGATGATGGATGCAACCTATGTATATATGACCATTTGAAGGGCCAATGCCCCGTATTGTTGCATCTACAGGAGTATTGGGTAGGTGGCTTAAATTAAAAATTTGTTGAAAAGCACATGCCTAGGAGACTTCCTCTCCCACAAGGTGATCATAGATAGTTCCAGAACCAATCGTACCATCCTAGGGGGACTTACCACCAACCTCAACATGGTCATCAACCATAGTGGCAACAACCATAGTCGTGGGGGAGGCCACCAACAAATCAGCCATACCTACTGAAACTTCACAGATATTGTGTTCAACATCTTGTTTCTCCAACTAGTTCAACATCATCCACTTCAAATCGTCACTATCACTCTCCCAAGTACCATCAATACATGACATCCCATAAAGGATCGCCACCTCACACCTCTTACCATCCATCCTACCCTCGATATTCTCATAATCCATCTCATTATATGCCATCACTAGTAACTCAGGAAGGTTCATCACCATAGTATCAACAAATGAGTGTCACTTGTGTTGCAAATGTGAAAAGACAAGCTAACACTAGTGGGTCCCAACCACAACGCTAAAAATGCCCCTTTTAGAGGAAAGGTCATAAGCTAAAGCAAACCATGCATGAACCCATTGCATCATCTAAGCCAACACAAGGCCAACTTGGTGCACCACCTTCCTCATCTAAACTAACATCCTCTAACCATACACAAGGGCCATCATCTGTCTATACTCCAATCCCACATCCAACCAATGAATCTACAAATGTGGGGAGACAAATGAATCCACGCATACCATCTCATACTCAAGGGTACAATAGTGGGCCATTCATCCATAATTCTAACACACCTCATATCTTGACCCACCATACATATAACAATTAGGTGTGTGACCAACAATTTTTCTATCCAACCACCACACCACTAATAAACACCCAATGGTTGGGGCATAAAAGGTTCCCAATGTTTCATACATGCATGGACCTTATTTATCCACTCATTAATTCTTGTCGTAGCTAAATGTTTAGTCATGGGGTTTATTCCCCATTCTAGTCTTTAGGATTCTTAAGTGTTTTTCATCTTTTTTTTTACAACTTTTTGTTTTAACATTCTTTATTTTACATCTTCTTGTTTTTATGTTATTAATATTTTCTAATTTTTATTTTACACCATCATTAGTACATATACTATTTCTAAAATAATTTACACTTTCTTCTATATTTTCTTTTATTTGGTACGATTTCTTAACTTTTTGTTAATAAGTGCCAGGTACATTGGTAATGTGTTACTTGATGGTGCTATGTGTTATTTTTGTTATTTGATTGTTGGTGTCTAGTTTCTAGCTTTGAATTTCATTACAGATAATTAGGACATGGTTTCTTTTTCATGTAATAAGCAATGAGTCCACAACATCCACCTATTCAAAAACTCTATGGTTTTCCTTACTTTGGAAACATGCAATCCCTTTTTCATTAATAAAATTTTAATAAATTTGTGACTTTGGTAGTTTCCAAAATTGGGAAGGATTCAAAGGATTGAACAAGGTGTGGCTTCAAGGGGATTTGGTATTCTTTGTACTTTTTTGTTTGCATGGGCGCATGTGTGTTTTCATGAATTTCTTACCATTCTGTGCCAATCAATAAAGTAAGTTGATTAAGTCCTTACATGGTGTGGTTCTCATGAAAAAAAAAAAAACAATATGAATTCAAAGCACATTCCTTGGATAAAATAAATGCATATGTCCTCGCATAGTGTGGTTTTCATCAAGAAAAAAGAAATAGAAGAAGAAAAAAAAAAAGAGAAGATGAGGATTCAAAGCACACCCCTTGGATAAAATAAATGCATGTGTCTTTGCATGGTGTGGTTCCCATTTCAAAAAAAAAAATGTATTCAAAACACATCCCTTAGACAGAATAAATGGGCTACAAGCATCAGTTATGGGACTCGTCTCCTCTAACTAAGGTCCTTCCTCACTTCCTACTTCTTCTCTAATTTGGAATGGTGGTTGTTCTGTGGGAGCACTCCTATGTCTCAAGGGATGAATTGGTCTTAGAATGTTAATGCGAAGTCACTGAAAGTGATTGGTTTTGGTCTAGACTAAGGATGGATCCTATCAAGCCATTTAACCATAAAATCCACAAGGGATTTCATGTGACCATAATTAGGAACTCCATTTCACTTTCTCTCATCCATCTATGCTTTCCATGTCTTACCTCACTGCTGGTTTCATGTTCTTGATTTGATGTGTTGGAATTCTTATTTAGTTTCTTCCAAGATTTTGTACTTAATCTTTTGTAACCATTAATCATCTAAGGAGCCCACAAACTCTTGATTTGAAGTTATACAAGGGCATAAAAGGCTTGTTCCTACTTTGGGGAGGATCCACTTACATATATTTTGGTTGGATTAGTTAAGTTCTTCACCCCTTAGATACTCTTACAATAAAATCTTTTTGTTTACCCCATCAATGACATCCAATTGTGCACATCTTCACAATATTTTTTAGTGAACTTTCCTTTTTATTGTTGTAAATTCTTACACCCTCTTCCAATATTTCCTTGTGTCAAACTTTTTGAAATTTAATGGACTGCTTATCTATTTTACCTTGTTTGTCAACCTTTTCGCTAACACTACTCAAGGAACCAATCAACCACAATCACAACCTAGCTGAGTGTAACCATCGAAGAGATAAGATACTTAACAGCTATGTGTTACACATTACATACTAATTCACGATTATGTTGTGATTGTAGTGGAAAGCATGGACTAGAAGTGGGACTATCTTCACCAAGGATGATGTAGTAGCACCTTGTGATGAGGGTCATTCATGATTGTTGGATCTTCTATCTCTCTCTTCGGCTACCAAGAGGTGTTGGATGTTAGTTTTTTTTCCAAGGTGTTCACTTTTCTTATCATGAACATCAAATTTTATAAAACTTGTAACTCCATACACTTGGGCACTCAATATCTCTTTATTCCACCTAAGGCAATTTATATGTCAGTCAATAATCCCATACCTACCCAATATTTTGTAAGGAACTTGTTCCTCATTTTGTTTAACTTGAGAATGAGTTTTCATGTAGTCATGAGGGTATGATGAGTCATGTTTTGCCTAGCCTTGACATCTGAGCCTTGTATCAGTGCCTCGATGTCAAGTACCCGATGTCATGTACATGACATCGAAGCCAAGACACAATGTCAAATACCCGACATCATAGGGCAAACTCCAATCTATAAATATAGCACTTGGGCTCATGATTTTCATATAGTTTTTTAGTCAGAGTAGCAGAGCTCTTACAATTTGTTTTCTCTATAGTTAGAATATTCCTAGTGCATGCTTGCAGTGTGATGTTTGTAATCGTACAACACCTTTATTCAAGTGTGACATACTTGGACATGTTACATGACTGGCAATAAAGATCAAGATTACTCCCATCATTGCAACATAAACTTAGATTATTATTGCCTTTAATTGTTAATTATTTATTATTTTATTTAGTTAATTATTTCCATTTAATTTTATTTACTATTCCTATTATTAAGTGGAATGTGTACGCCTCAATCACGAGCTCTTAAGTGGAAGTACTTAGTAACCTAGAAGTGTATTGTTTGGTACAACTAGTGACATATGCTTGGCCATTCTAGAAGTAGTCTCACAAAGTCCAAGACGTATATGGATGATTAAGGGTGGATACTCATCGCACATAGGCTAGTTAGATTTTACTTTCCATTATCCATTAGTTTAATCACTTTACCTTTTTATCATCATTAGGAGTAGCGTAAAATTAGGAACAACATCATATGTCTCGCTTTGGACTAAACCATATGTGACAAAGCTATCACTAGTCCAAGTTGGGAAGACAACAAACTCCGATCAAGGCATAATGATTTAGATGCCACAACTAGTCCCATTTACAGAATTTGACTGGATCGTGCATGAACACTTATGATTTATATGGTTGAGTGTAGGGGTACCTCGCCACTCATCATTTATAGAGGTTGCAACAAAGATAGATTTAATTTATGGAGGAAGTAACACTAGGCTAATGAATGTAGTAGTTAACACTATTTTTACCAATGGAGGAAAAGTTGTTAGGTAAGAATATGACATTGGATTGTTATTTAGTTATTTTTCTAATGAAGTCATTGTTTGATCCCTATTTGTATCTTGAATAACAAAGTGATACATAAAATTTCTAACATCTAAATAGGCGGTATTCTTATAACAGTTGGTTTTTGTTGCTATAGTGTAACTCTAGCTATAATACTCAAAGTTTTGCTTTTTTATGTGATTTGTACTACATAGAGATTATTGGTAAAACAATTGGTACTATTCAAATTGTTAATACTATGCACAAGAGGAAAGCAATAATGGCAGATTACTCATATGACTTTATTGTTTTACTAAGTACTTTTTGTGTTAGTATTTCATCATGTAATATTTGAAATATTACATTATAGTTGGAATTATCTTATTTGATGATTACTAGGTAGTTTTAGAACCATAGAAGTATGAAGGTTATTTGTAGGGAACAACTTGGAATCCATAACAAGCTAGCATGCTTGATGATGCTGTAACATTAAAACATAATTTATAACTATTAATGTTAAACTTGTTAAATAATTTTTCTTTTTGATTATTAAATGTTGAAGGATATTACAACTTTCTATTGATATGCTTAGATCATGCAGTAAATGATATTTTTATTAAGAGTCAAGATTGGGATATGTTTTTTATAGAGACTTGTGTGAGAAAGTTAATATTTAAGCTTCAGGTGCAAAAACATTGCATACACATTACATATATACTTGTTCAATTTTTCTGTAAATTTCTATCAATCTTATAAGCTATGCATCTCCTAATATTTTTTAGGATTTAAAGGAATAGCAACTAAGGAAACAGATGTTTGTGGAATTGCAGAAATTATTTTTGGTAATTGAAGGATATTCAAAGCTTTTTGATGCAAAGCTTCTTATGTTGGATTTGATAATATCTAAGTAGTTTGGGGTATGCTTGAATGCTTGTTCTTTTAAGTGGAAGAAAATGTTCTTTGACCTTTTCATGTAATGTTCATTTTTCCAAAGCTTGACCTTTGATTCTTTGATCAAGGATCATGATGACATTAGATAGACTTGCTACCATCATCAGCAAAGATATTTTTTGCTCTATATTCTTCTTTTCNAAAAAAAAAAAAAAAAAACTAAAGTTACAAGAATAAGCCCCAAAACAATAACTATTTTTTTGTGTGTGTTTAGCTAGTGAATGAAAATACAAAAATGCAATGTGCTCTCTTGATTGGTATAGTCTGTACATATCCACCACCCTAATCGACAGCAGTTAGTAGTAGGCCTAATTGCAGTGGTAGACTTTCAATAGAACCCAAATAGTAGCTCATCACATTTCAATTCAAAGTAGCAACTCTAGTCCAAAAAATTTCTTCTTTACCATTAATTGCTATCATCCTTTCCTATTGTCATGTGACATACACAAAAAATGATTAAATTATCATTATAATAATTAGATGTCATCTGACTTGAACCCTTGAGCAAAAGAAATGTGATCATCCTCTTCTTTTCCTTAATAGAATAAAATAAAATAAAATAATAGTTACTATTGATGTTGAGGTGAGAGAGGGGACCTCTTTGCAAATTTTGGGTTAACAATATTACTAATAGGAATTGGTATTATTGATGAAAAAAGGGACAAAGTTAAGGTAGCAAGTATGTTTGGTTGAAAAATGATAAAATTATTGCTATAACAATTAGGGTTCCTCCCATATGAACCCTCAAACAAAAGTAACATGATCTTCCTCTTCTTTTTCTTAAAGAAATAAAATAAATTTTACCATTAATGTTAAGGTGAGGGAGACATCATTGTAGGTGTTATAGTAACAACATGACTAACAATAGATGGTATCATTGATGAAAAATGAAGTCAAGGTAAAAGCTATGTTTATTTGAAAAGTTCTATTTGTGGGCTTCTGCATATTTACAATCAAAGTTACCATGTAATTTACATGAAGGGCAACCTTTCATAACTTGTTCTAATTACTAATAAAATATTCCATGTTCGCAAAAATGGACAAAAAATACATAACTTATTCTAATTATTAATAAAATATTTCATGTTCGCAAAAATTGGCAAAAAATACTGATGGTGTAGAAGAACACTTATCCTGTAATAGGCCTAGTTTCCCTGGACAAATTAAAGATGAACAGTAAATGATAGAAGCCTTTTAACTAATACCAGAAAACCAAAACTTTTCCAAAATGTTTCAATGGCTTCATCTTTAACCTTTTGTTTCATTCATACAAAAAGCTCAACTAGAATTGAAATTCATTCTGAATTGCAGAACCTCAAAGAAACAAGTCGTTAAATTTTTTTTATTCATACGGTTCTTTTTCCAGTTTTTCCCTTGAAGATACAATCAAACTGAACCAGAAGAAATAACAAAAAATCAAATGCAATTCTATGCAAATGCGTTAATGCAGTGCAGCGCAATAATATTATTGGTTTCATTCCGAAATATTTTCGTAACCCAAAGATTTTGCAGTGTAATTATGAACATTCATGTTTTCACTGTCTTTATCAATGTTCATGATTGATAGTAGAGGTTGATTAGTATTTTCAGCAAAACAAAATTTAGATTTGGCTTGCAACCCATTCTTAGCAGCTCAGAATAAAGTGGTAAATCTAACTATGAAGTATATTTTTAAAGCATACAGAACAAGCAACCCATGATCATTAACATCATCTTGGATACTCTTCAATTTGGGGCTTAGATGATATTTTGGAATACTTGTGGAAGGACTGCTGCAACATACAGTGGAAAGGAAATTTTAATGGACATGAAGAAGCACCTAGAACAAGTTATGAAAGATTGCATGGAGGGCAAAATAGTGGAGAGAGATGAAATGAGGGAGTTTATTTTTGAGTTTGCATTGGCCTATGAATTTATAATAGTTAATACCTATTTTAAGGAAAGGTTTGAATAGTTAGTAACTTTAAAAAGTCGGTACCTCAACCCAAAAAGACTAAATCTTAGTGAGAAAGATAGAATAGAAAACATGTAATGATTGCAAAGACATTCTAGAACAAAGTCTTACAAACCAAGGTAGACTTGTGATAATTGATTTGGCTATTAAGAGTGTTATTAATTAAGACTTTAAAAATGGGATGCCATCTATAAAATGGTAGAATTTAAAAGAAGACGAGATATCATATTTTAAGAGGATCTATTGCTTACAAAGGACCCTAAGATTTAAACTTAAATGTAATGATAGTTGGAGTAAAATAAGGAATTTTATTGAGGAGATAGAGAAGGACATCCTTGGGGATTCAAAAGGAAATACATATATTGAAAAGGAAACATAGTGGTGGAGTGAGGAAGTGCAATGAAAAATTAAAGATAAGAAGTAGTGTTTCAAGGAGTAGCAACAATGTAGAAGACAAGATGACTTCAAAAAGGAAAAGATAGTGAAGTTTGTGGCAAAGAAGATAGTAAGCAAGGATAACTTAACGCTTTTAATTACTTTTATGAGATGCTACGAGTTAAGGATGATGAATTTTTCTCATGTGAAGGGGTTTGGGAAAGTAGTGGGGAGGGTGGGGTGGGGGTGAGGTCATGTGGTGTGTGGTAGGTATAGTGTGTGTATTGAAACTCCAAACCTTTTTTTAATAATATTTACCCCCACAACATATAATTCAATTAGAATCTTATAACTCAGCATTGTCCATTGATGAATAGTCTTTTTTGGTGACTCCTTGACATTGTTGATACATCAATAACAATATAGGGTCTATTGTGTTGACACATTGGCATTGATGTAGAAGTAATAAATACCTATATAAATGTATGCACCAACTATATTTATGGTGCCTTCTGATCAATAACTTTGCCAAACTCTTAAAGTTTCATTCTGTAGAAGTTAGAACTAGATGGAGTTCAAGTGCCTATAGTTTGGCATGAGATAATTAGATGGAGTCTTTATTCGAGTGCTATATACATGGACTCATTGTATGAATGACAATAAAAATCAAGATTATTTCATTTCATTGCAACATTTTGACATAGCTTAGATTTTACTTTTAATGTATGTTAATTCCATGTAAGTTAGCTTCATGTTTATTTTTTGGTGCTATTATATATTAATTACGAAGAATGAGGACAATCAACTTTGAGCATAAACTTTTCAATGTTTGGTAATCTTAGTAGTGTGCTACTTGGTATGCCTAGCAACAGGTACTTGGTAACCTAACAATGCTAGCAAGAGTTTAGGATGTGTATAAAAAGTTGGAAATGGATATTCATTACATAGGCTAGAATATGTTGGACTTCATGTTTTCCACTTAAAATAAAATAAAATAAATTTTAAAATTTTTAGAATATAGTATTGTAGTCCATACAATATTAAGATCATATTTCTCAGTTACACGTAACAATATGCACTAAGGGGCATACAAGTGTAATTAGGAAGATAGTGACTTGCAAATGAATGCTTAGTTGTTTAGGTACTATGCTAGGCTAGTCCACAGATTATAATCAAGTCAGTTATATATGTTCATTTATATCATTAGGCATTGGGATTATTGGCCTCTTATCATTGGCCCCATTGATGGGAACTGGTGTTAGTAAACTAGACAGTTAGAATTATAGATGATTGTTGTTATGACTTAAATGATTTATTCATTAAGACATTAATATTATTGTATTCAAATACATACTTGATACTTGAAGATGTCTTCTTCTTGTCGAGTTGATTTCCCAACTATTAATGATTCTATAAAGGAACATGATAGAACCACCAAAAATAATAATGATGTGCCACAATAAATTGAAGTTGTCTACCAACATTTAGATCCATACTATTCATACTTCACCTTTATTCTTCATTGATCAAATTCGATGAAGGTACCTATAGGAAAACATTGTATTACAACCTAATCACTCAGTTCCCTTAATGCTCATGATAACATTGATGAGTGCTGGACTCAAAGCAACAACTAGTGACTATAGGATAGCTAATGATATGTCTAAGCCCTATCAACCCACTCAAGGCCAACTTCGTAAGGATGATTTCATGGAGGCGTGTCATGAAGCCACTAAGAGGAAAGAGGCTACCATCCCATTAACATTACAATTTGAAAAGGAGAACATGAATTATATTATGGAGATCCAATTATCAAAATTTCATTCCTCTCTCTTCCCCAGTACCCCCTCCCTTTAATGTCCTTCTTTTGCTTAAAAAATTTCAATGAAACTTCTCTTATAGGGTAGATGGCTTAGAAGGGTTGAATTTTTAATCTTGGTGGTCCCTACTTGAAGTCACCATCGAGAACATGTGTTTCCTACTTGTATTCATGATAAAAATTTGTGCTTCCTACTCGAGATTACAATAAAAAACATGTGCTTCCTATTTTGAGTCATTATAGAAATTTGTACTTCTAACTTGATGTCACTATCAAGAGTTTGTACTCTTACTCCTTCCTCCCCTCCTTCCTTCCTCCACACACACACACACATACACACACATACAAATGCTTCAACCCATCTAAGAAGTGGTAGCACCAAACTAGCCACATTCCTTCCTCTTTAGCATAAATTGTATTGGTAGAAAATCTAATTATGCACCTTTCATCATAGTTTGATGTGTTGCAAGAGTTCCTAATGTCTAACCATATCAGTAACACGTGTATATACATGATTAGATAATAATCTATGGATGGGACAATATAGACTATAATAAGTTAATATAAAGTTTATAATCATTATCTTCTCACTGGAGGTAGTGGTAGTTAATGCATATGGTTTAACTCATAGCAAAACATATGATAAAATAATGTTGTTTGGTTGTTGTGGCACTAAATTAAAATATAGTAAATTCAATATTGAGTAATGAATTTATTGAATAAGAAATAATGAAAATAAGACTCTAAGCTAGTCTAATGGTGATAAGCATTAGTCCTAGCTTGCTATTTATGCCCTAGGATGGTATAACTACCAGTGAGATTACCAAGTAACTTGCTACTGGGTGAACCAAGAAAAGCTACCATTGAATTACCAAACAATCATACATTGTGCTTGAAACCAATCATGCTTATTCTACCAAATTTCTTAACAAACATTGGAAATATAAATAACATGGAAATGTAAATGATGAGTAAAGGTAAATGATAGGTGAAAGTAAATTACATGTAAACTAAATTTAAGCTAAGTAGAACATTGCAATGGTTACGAATAATCTCAATCTTTATTTCCATTCATGAAGCATGTCCAAGTATACCTTAGTAGAGTAAATATGCTATACAACTATTTACAAACACGTTACAAGCACTCATAACTAATTTTAACTTTGCAAAATAAACTACAAGAGTTTGGGTAAGATATTGAATGAAAGGTAATTTTGTTATAATGATCGGCTAGCATTTATAACAATGACCAAGCCCACTTACATTATATCTACAACATCATAGATTGACCTATAATATCACAACTATGATATCATAGTTGATAAATTTAAGTGGACTTATCATACTTCCACTACTAACTAAAAACTAGTCCTTGAGTTAGAACAAAAGTCGAACAAAGTTACTTATGAAATTGTGGGGTAGTACAAATAAAAAAATGGGTAACATACAAATATTTAATATTCATAAGAAAACTAAGAGTGTCACATCTTTGTTCAAGTGAGTTACAAAATATCATATCAAAACATTACTATACTATTTGACATTACTGAAAAAATTGATAAAAGTTAACAAGATTAGCAAAACATGACAAAATTCTATAGGATGCTAATGCAGGTTTTTATCTATTTAGCAGTCATGTTTCTTGCAACATTAGTGGTTGCTGAGGTTATTTCTCAAGTGCTATAATTTTTTTAGGTTGAAATATTCTAATAAAGCTCTCAGTTTCTCCTTATTAGTCTTTTCATACAAAATATCTCAACATTCCTCATTTCTTTGGTTGCATGAAACTCTCCATTTGGCAAGAGCTTATTGACAAATTTTAACAAAAAATTGTAGGGAATGAAAATTTATTATCACATGTTGGAAGATTTTAATTAATTAAATCTATTCTACAAGATACTCCTCTTTATCTATTATCATGTTATAAGGCCCCTGAAAGTTTTTTTATCCTTCTTGGAAAAACATTAAAGAACTTTTTTATGGTCATCTAATGGATCCAGGAAATTTCATTCCATCATATGAAAAACTATTTATAGGGACACTACTAAAGGGTGTTGGGACATTCAAATCCTCAAACAAGTTAATATGGCACTTTGGATAAGCTTATTTTCCAGCTTTATTCTAGAAACAAACTTTGGGTGCACGTCATGAAGGTGAAATACCTCTATAATGGCTATATGTTTCATAATGCTCCTTTAGCTTCTCAAGCCTTAGCATCATGGTGTAGTTTGAAACATGCTAGAGTTTGACTCTCAAATTTTATTCATTTTCAAAATAATAATATCACATGGGTAGTCTATTTTGATTATGTGGTTAAAAGGACCTATGATACCTTTTCACAAACTATGAAAGATCGCCAAAAGAGCTCTTGGCGGAACGTTGTTTTGATCCCTCGTCATCATATTTTTATGAAAAAATGCTAACATGGTAAGGTCCCTATCAAGGCTCTACTTTATCATGAAGGCATTGCATATGATGATATCTATGAGTGATGCCATACTACATGTAAAATAACAAATCATGCCCTCTTCACTTACTTTGCAAATAAGGATTTTTAGAATTTCTTTCATAAATAAATGCACAGTTGTTTCCATCCACAATGCCTATTTGATTACAGTACTTAGCCATTGATCACAGCTTCAATCATCATGGCAAGATCATAAATTTAAAAGCCTTCTTCCAACCCTATTGTATCACATTTGGTAATACAAAAATCTCTCCACCTTCAAAAGAAAAATCTTTTTAGTATTCCACTTCATTCATAGTGCTCTCTCATCTTGGTACACAACCTTGTAGAATAATCATATAGTCTTATTTCTAGAAGGTGATTTTGTCTTTATATTACAAAATTTAGACAAGGATGTTTTCTCTTTTTGCTTATGATTTTAAGTTTTATCTTCCCTTTATTACTATTTTATGTCTTCTTTAAGATTGGTGGTTCCTATTTATTTCTTTATTTTAAATATCTAATCCTTTATGGATGTATGTTTGATCTATTATTATCCTCCTCTAGATGTGCCTTAGCCATAATAGATATGGGTTTTTCTTTTCCTAAAAAAAAGTTAAATCAGCAAGGATCTTCATAGTAGGCACTGTCCAAGGATTTGACAATTATGAAAATAACCTATTGACTTTGAAATACAAAGTTAAAAGTAGATTCCTCTCTATATCAAATGCTTTAACAAATTTTTATAGAGCTTGATAATCAGTTATTCTTTTAGCTAGATTAGTAGCACATCTTTTTGATCATGATAGCTTATCTTCATCACTTATAGTTCTACATTGGTAACATGGAGCTTTTATTATGGTTTCTCAAAATATTTAAGCTCCTTTTCATATAATAGATGCATTGCTAACAATTATTATTCTAATTTATATCATGGTTTACCCACTATTAACATGGACAAATTTGCATAGCTTAAGTTGGCCAATTCTATTTACTTAGTCATGTCTTCTATTTAGAGCACTTTTACCTTTCATTTAGCTTGATGGACCAATGTAAGATAATCCAAAATGGGCTGCTAAGTAGGAAATTGTTGCATAGAAGCATTGATTTGGCCTTTGCCATCCAAATCTTATTTTTGTTTACTTATTTTTGTATTCCTACATGAACCCTAAAATGATCCATATGCTTTTCATGCTTCTTGGCCTCGTTCTACCATGTGTTGATTTCAATGGTTGATTTTGATCTTATGGGATGAACTTCTTCCCTTGACATGTTTTTATTCTCTTTCTCTAATTGCTTCACTTCTAGGTTAACCTTGGCATATTTCTCCCTTAATTGTTTCAAGCTCTCATCTAGTTGATTCTTTTCTTTTTCTATATTGACCAATCATCCATTTTTTACAACAAGCTTTTTTAATCCTCATTTAGAGTAGTAATGGCTTTGGCATATACATATGTCTTGGAATCAGTAGTTGAGGCATCCCATATTGCCTTTTCGCTTTATATCTCCAAATATTATTGCTTGGTCATTAGCTAGTTTATCTACTCTATTCTAAACTATTCTAAGTGCTTTGGTGCAACATACTTAAAAGGGTTTTATTTTTGAATTTTGAGCTTGGCTAATTCATTTTGTAATGTCTAGACTTCTAACTTAGTCTTTTGTAGCCTTGTCTCTATAATTACCAATTTACTCTTTGTATAGATTAATTTAAATTTCATAGTAGTGATATCATGAAAGATATTAAAAAGATCTTGTATGATATGCCCTAGTTAAATCAATCTATCTCATACATCTTCATGTTTCTCTACAGTCATTACTTCATTTCCTTTATCTATAACATTGACTATTGTTTGAACATCCTAAATTCCAATGAAGTCAATAGGAGGTATGGCAAAGATATTAAATGAATTCTTGATATAAGTTGCAATGAGCTTTGTAGCTTCTTACTCTTCCTTATGTTGCATATCCATCATAATGGCATCTTCTCTTATTTCAAGTGTTACTTGAAATGATGCAACATTGTAAGAATAGAAAGAATAGAAATTTATCCACCAATTAAATCTACTAATACAAGTCTATTCTAATTTTACTCCACTCTAAACATCTGGGACACCTTTCTTGTTCCCCAACTCAAAGTTTCTACCAATTATTACAAATAGCTCATCGTGGGTCTATAGTCTATTAGTTTAGTTCCTAGTTCAGAAGTGCTAGAATCTTCTTGTTAAATTCCCATGGTTGATATATTAACTACTTTTTTTGATGTTGCTACCTTGATGCTTGAAGTCTTCTCAACTTGATCTTGTTTGATTGACATCAATTTTGAAATTTTGGCATATGAAGCATTCTAGGATTTCTTGGTGTATCATTTGTATAGTCCAAAATACCTATTTTCCTACATAATTTCTTTATCAAATAAGAAAATGGAAGTGTTATCTTTCTAGAATTATTCTCTTCCAATATTCTCTATACTTCAAGAAAAATCAAATGACTCATATTTGATTGATATTTTCCACTTAGAATGGAACTTTCCCTAATAGCATATGTTGAAATTCTATTCAAGCACTTTGTGGATAGATATTGTGTAGCATCTTGAAGTAAATATTTTTAGTAATTGTATTTTCATTGAATTTCTCATCTTTAGTTTCATATGCTCTGTCCAATTAAAGATTTCTTGTGTCTATGTTTAAGTAGGTGGAGATTTGGGTTGTGGTAGTGTCAATATTTGGAAGGTTCAATGCTCATGTAATGATACATATTCAATATGAAACTGTCACTCCTATGTTCATAGTGGAATCATATTACTTGTTGTGCCAATATTGATAGGTTTCTCCTACATACCAATAATCATTGGTAGAAATTATGGGCTATAATGGTGATGCTTGTAACTACTCATGTACCTCCTTTGGGGAAAACTCCAAAAATAAGCCAAAATTCATTTCCATAATGATTATGGACATGATTGATTTATCACTAATTGTAGACACATAATCTTCGAAGAGGATCTATTGCCTACTAGTTTCAAGAGCTCATAGCATTAAAGCTTTCACCTATGTAGATTATTATATTTGTGGCATTGGTTGTCGGAAGGTGTATGATTGCTCCTACTACTCCTCTACTTGTGCCTAGTTCCTTCCTTGTCCTCTACCTCATTTTCTTCTAAGCCTCTTCTCACAAGGCTATGATTAATTTTTGTTCTAGGGGTTTCTCTTTGGAGCCATTTGCGATCATTAGTAATGAAACATCAAAGTGTCACATCAACAAGCCCCATTGATGTGGCCTCATTGACAAGCACCCATCGACATAGCCCCATCTATGTGGTGTTGCCCCGTTGATGAGGCCACATCAACATAGTGTTTACTACATCTATGGGGTGCCATCAATGTAGCTCCACAATAAAATCTATAAATACGTTCTTACCAACTGTGTTTATGAAGGTCATATCATAGTTGTAGCAGAGCTCTTGCAACTTTGTTATTTAAGAGTTAGCACATTTCTTTAAGTATCCATAACAATAGTTAGAAAGTGTATGAATCTTTATTTAAGCACTATTGTACCTGAACACACCAGTGTGAATGGCAATAAAGATGAGCCTTTTAATCAAACTTTGTAAAACTTATAATAGATTAATGATTTATTTATGCATTTACTGTTTTTCTTAATTACGCAATTAATTAAGCTAAGTATACTCCAATTGATTAGTTAATTAATTAAGCTAATTAAATTAAATGCATAAGTATGATTTCTTCGAGCGTAAACATGTATTCGCTTGGTAATCCTAGCAACATTATTTCTTGGTTCACCTAGCAGCATAGCGCTTGGTAATTCCAATAATGGATATGTGGGTTCAGGACATGTATGGAAAGTGGGACTAGATGCTTATGTTAGGACTAGTTAGAGATTAGTTAAGTAGTTAAATTAAATTAGATATTAAATTACTTCATTTCTCTACTTTAAAGCACTAGGGGCATAAAACATAAAATAATAAAAATCATATGCCTCAATTACACTTAACCATACATTTGTGCATCGCAAGTGTAATTGGGAAGATAATGAATGACTGTTAGGGCAAGATTCATTTCCTAGAAGACTAGTGTATCGAAAGACATAGTGTCCATGAAATTCGATTTGATCGCACATGAATGCTTCATGATTTGTATGGTTGACCATAGGGGTACCTTGCCATTCATCATTAGTGCCATCTCTAGGAACTCTTTTTGTTGAAACATGTACTATCTAGGTTTAGTAAACATCAGTAACATTGTTGGACGAACACTAAGATTAAAATCATTCTTGTAATAAATATAATCACATAAGCACACTTATATCTTATTTGTATTGAAAAATGTCTTCTTCTCACATGTGAGATGATACTAAACTACCCATCCCTCAAGAATTCAAGGTGGTATATACTCATCTAAATGAGTATTTGCCCAACTTCACCGTCATCCTACATCAGGATGAACAACTGTGATGGCATGATATGGAAGGCAACATTGTCATTCCTTTCAATTGATCTATGCTCGAGATGCTACTTCAGACTCTTAGGAGGTGTAGCATCCAAAATCTTCAAGAGGAGTATGTGATGCATGATTATGACTACCGAGACTTTTGTCCCACTAAAACACAACACAAGAGAGATCAACACCAAGAGAAGCACCATGAGTTTATGAAGGGGAAACGGTTCACCAATCTCTTATTCCTACTTAATCAAAATAACAATGATGACCCTTCCTATAGGGGTTCTCAACATGAAGATTCTCCACCCCTTATTATTAGTGATAGGAATGCAACCTTGAATCTATAGAGTGCTGATGAGATGCGATATCGCGGTCGTCGCAATATCGCATCCCATGCGATATCATGTATGCGATATCGCGTCATCCCCTGCGATATCGCATACATGATATCGCGGTCTGCCACCAAATTGATAAATAAGAGGCGGCACTCCCCTCATTTTTCATCCTAGGCTAGAAGTAGCGAAGCTCTAGCAGTTTAGTCACTCCAGAGATAGAATATTTTCCATGTGCCCGCAGTAGGAGTCCCGAAGTGAACGGATCTTTATTCGAGTAGCTTTGTACCTGAACGCAAGTTGTGTACGGCAATAAAGACGAGCTTTGTGGATAAACCTTACAGTACATGGAATAGGTTTTATTACATGTTATTTATTACCTGTTGTTAGCGCGGCATGAGTACGACTTGGTTACGAGCATTGACGAATGTGTACAGCTAACCAAGGAATCAGCTACTCATCGCGATTAGATTCTCTCACCCTTATCTCCTAGAACACGGGATGAGTATGACTTGATTATGAGCATCTACGGATGTGTAAGGCTAGTCAAGGAATCAGCTGCTAATCATGCTTAGGCTAGTTAGGTGCCTCAGTATGACCACTTCGAGCACGTGCGTTACATGTGGTGATCCCAGTAACGATTAGCGTTTGGTAGCCATAGTTGCATAGTTCAGGGTGTGTACAGTAAGTGGGAATGGATGTGTTGGCACATTTTTACCATTTCATGGAACAGGTGGACTTATTTGCAAATGGTGAGGTACAGAATCCTAATGAACTGAAATTGTTCAAGGAGGATTATGTTCTTTCTTGTAAAGAATTCTGCAACAGTTAATTAACCATGAAGTTGGAATAGAAATGAAAATGTTGCTGAATTGAATGTTTTGAAAATCAAGGGATAATGACATTGCAATTGGGAATGTTGGCATGAGGGTTTATCTAGAGTCAAAAGAAACTGGTGTATCAATTGTAGATATCTCTCTAGCTTATGATAGAGTAGCTCTAGTTACTTTTTCTGTAATAAAGTGCAGAGAAGATGAATATGGAATCGGCCTTGATATAACTGGGATTACATTCGAGGTGCCACAAATTAAAATGTGAGAGTACAACTCCACTTATGCATTCGGTTGTATACGCATACATATATTTATATATCAACCCATGCATCAAATCCATGGTTATTATCTTTACTACTATGATATAAATAACAATAAAATATAATATTGATTTAAAAAGGGAATTTATGCAACAATTGTTCAAAGTCCTATGAGAATTGAACACTTGTCAATTGAAATGGTGGTTATAACCACCACAAAGGCCACTTGTCAACTACAACCTCTTTATCTCCACAATGGCCACTTGTCAACTAAATGGGACACGTGTCAACTGCAACTTGTTTCTCTCCATGGTGAACACTTGGCAACTAAATGAAGACACTTGGCAAATGAATGAAGACACTTGGCAACTGCATGAAGACACTTGGCAACTACATGAAGACACTTGGCAACTGCATGAAGACACTTGGCAACTACATGAAGACACTTGGCAACTGCATGAAGACACTTGGCAACTACATGAAGACACTTGGCAACTGCATGAAGACACTTGGCAACTACATGAAGACACTTGGCAACTGCATGAAGACACTTGGCAACTACATGAAGACACTTGGCAACTGCATGAAGACACTTGGCAACTACATGGGACACGTGTCAGATGCAGCATTTTTATCTCTTTTGTGGTTGAAACCACCCAAAGTTGTTGTAACTTACCTAACTTGTTGGGCAAGTAACCTCCTAACTTGTTGGCCAAGTAATCTCCTAATTGGTTGGCCAAGTTACTTGGGAGAGAAGTTAGGTGAGATATTTTTAAGATATTTTTGAAAATGTAACTTCCCTACCTACCTTGGAATCCTATAAATAGGCTTCAAGGGTCAAGGAGGAAAGATCATCACACATCAAGAAGGAGCATCATCATCACACTTGGAAGATTTGTAAAGAAGATTGTTTGCAAGATGGCTTGCTAGAATAAAGATTTCAGCCTCTTTGTCATGGTCCTGTGAGTTATGCATTTCATTTTTGTTTTGTTTTAATTGCTTAGCTAGTGGTTTAGGTAGTATCATTCTTGGCAAGTAATTTTGGGATTTTTAGATTGCTCTTATTGTTCTTGTTGCCCAATAGGAATTTCTGTTAAAATTTTGCCATAGAAGCGCTTGTGTTCAAAAAGCCTTGAGAGCATTTTAGTAGTAAATTTCGTTATTGTGCAACGTTTGGGAACTGCTATTGGATTGTTGGAAGAGAGCCTCTGTTTGTAGTCACGCCGTGGAACAATTTGGTAGTCGAGAGGGTTCAGAAAATCTTTGGTATTTTGATGGGACCAGAATAGCTTCTTTTTATCTTTAGAGTGATTTTCCGTGTTATTTCAATCAGAAATTGTCAAGTCTTTTAAAGGTTCTGTTTAAATGCAATCGTTGACATCTACTGTCTAGCCAAAATGGAGTCTCGTACATGGTAGTTTACGCAGCAATTTTTGGTAGTACAGTAGGATTGTCTTGAAGATATTGCTTGTTTGAGTCTTGGAAGTTTGAACAATTCATAGATATTGAATTTGGAATAGCTTTATTGCGAAGTGTTTACTCGTGTCATTTTACCTTGTTTAAATATTTGAGGTCCACACAAATCTGCTTTCTTTTCTTTCTGTCTATTTCCTTTGAATCTTGCTCTATTTCTAGTTTTCTTGTGGAACTATATATCTCTCTCTGGGGAAAATTAGGAGTAGATTTGCGGAGTTGTGCTCAAATGTTTATGCAAAATTTTACTTGTTACAAGCAGGTATTATAGGGACCGCATAGACTAGGTAGTTTGAACAAAATAGGAAACTCTCAATAACTCACAGTACTTGATAAAGTTGGCTGAATCTCTTAAAGTAAGTCATTTGTATTTCACACACACGCAATCGTTACATTGCACACAACCGCACGCCGCAACAGCACACACACATACTCACATTAACTACTGAGTTATTTGGAGGTATCTGGGCCTTGGTGTTGCCAGAGACCAGCAGGCACCTAAATCCTGTTCGAGGACACTCGTTGGTGGTCGCGTCCCAAACGGTCGCCAACAGGATGCTGACACTAGTTAATTTAGACTTAGGAGATTAGTTAGAGTAGTTAGTTTCTCAACCCTTTGCTCTTAGTATAGAAGACATAAAACTAGAAAAGACCAAGAAAATCATATACCTCGGACTTACTTAACCATACACTGTGACAACAACAAGTAAGTCTGGGAAAACAACGAATGATTAACCCCAAGTGTTCCATGGGGCATTTAGGCATTTAGTCTGTGGAGTTCAACGGATCGAGCGTGCTATGCTTGTTTCATATGGTTGAGTGTAGGGGTACCTCGCCACTCATCATTGGCGCCGTTGTCGGGGGCTAAGTGTTTGTGCACCGAATAGGACATAAGGGACATCACTCACATCGTTGTGAGCCTTAACAAACCTTTGGGTTAATCAAGATAAAAATTACATAACGGTGAAATTAGCACACTAATAAAAATTCCTTCTTCTCATAAGAGCAACTCACCACCTAAGGACCACACACGAGACAGTCAGCAAGATAAAAAACATAACCAAAATCAGCCAAGTCCTAAATAATATAGGATGACATATACTCATCCCGATGAGTATATTCCTAACCTTACTTTTGTTCTCCATCAGGACGAACAACTGCGGTGGAGAGATTTGCAAGGTAACATTGTGTTACCCCCAAATCGATCAATCTCTTGCATGCTTTTCCGTGCCTTGGTACAGATCGGCATGCAAGAGCATTTCACGGAATACGTTGCAAAAGATTTTGACATGAGGGATTATTATCCCATAGATGGCCAACGTATGAGAGACTTAAGGTAGGAGAGTCAACATGCACTATTGAAGGGCAAGGTCCTGCACGTCCTTAGCAAAATAGGAGATGAGGAACCCCTTATCACGGGTTCTTTAGCAAACGATGTTTCCCTTGCTAATGATGATGAGGAGGTTGGGTATTAGAACCTACGGTCAATGATACATATCCCTGGTTCTGATGCCCATGAACACTAGCTGTTCACAGAGGGAACAACCACTCATGCTAAGGATGGGCACTTTGATTGTCACAACGATCGGGGCCGTAGCAGCCAAAGCGAAGGCAAGAAACATCATCATGGCGATGGTTCCCCTTCTTCTTCCCCTTCTTCACATCACTCATCCTCTCCTTCCACATCTGGACGCAACCACCATGAACACAAAGGTGAGGATAAAAGTAAAAAGGACGAAAGACCTTGACAGGAAGGTTGAGAGATAGGACAAGGGCAAGGACGCAGGGACATTAGGGAACAACACAGACATCACAGGCATCATGAAAAGACGATCATGACGAGCCCCTACTCACAACCCAAAGTATGCTTGACATCATGGAGGTAGTTAGGATTTCCACAAGGCATTTAAAGGATAGCCAGATCAAACGATTAGACATGAACAAGATCCCACGGTTTGAAGGGGGTTATAATGCTGATCTACAAAATCATTTACAAGAATTCCACGATGCCTGTGCCTTGCAGAATATAGAAAATGAGTGGCAAAAACTTAAGTTGTTCCCAAGGACACTCACCAAAGAAGCAGAGAGCTGGTACTGGTCCTTAGAACCAAAAACCATCAGGAGGTGGAGTATGATGCTAGAACTATTCAACGAAAAGTACCAAACATACTCTAGAGTGTCCAATTTGCGTAAGCAGATCCAAGGCTGGAAGCAAGGTACACACGAACCCTTGGATGCTACCATGGCCTGCTATTACACATTGTTACATCGTTGCCTAGGCCATGGGTACGCTCAGCGGGATCAACTTTGCCACATCGTGGATGGGCTAAGGAATGAAACTAGAAGAACCCTTGGGACTTATGCCCAAGGGAGACTCTCACAACTTAGAGCCCATGAAGTATGTAGCTTGTTGGAGCAAGTAGCAAACAAAGAGGGTGAGCTACGCAAAAGGGAAAGTGTGGAAGAGTACAACTGTGATCCCTCCCTTCGAAAGAAGGGAGTGAAATTTTGTGATGAAGAGGATGAGTCACCAATCGAAGAGTTTGTGAATCAAAAAACTTTCCCGATTCAAAAATTGAGAACTGAGGTATCAGCCAAAGTAGACCAAATATGGGATTCCTTATACTCAAGAATTGAAACAGTATTGAAAATTGTAGAAGAGTCTAAGGTAGAATAAAGTAGTGACAAAGGTAAGAAAAAGTGGAGAGATTTAGGCCCTGCACATAACAAGGGTAAGGGAAAAATCACTAACTCCGATGTGGCTCAGGATTCTGATTTAGATGATGATGGTGGATGTGAGATCTACCATTATGACCATCCTAAGGGATGTTGCCCCATCATCTCACATCTACAGGAGTTTGGGGTGTATGTGCTTAATCCAAGACTCAACCAATGGCAAACACCCCAAAGGTTACCTTATCCACAAGGTAACCCAAGGCAGTTCCACCAACCCTTAACGTATTATCCAAGTGGAACTCCACCATAGCCCATCAGACAACATCAGCAGTGGCAATATCCACAGTCATGGGGGATGCCACCACCAACACAACAGTACCCTTACTGGCAACTCGATCCTTATGGTTATTATGTGGAATAGCTGATTTCTCCAAGTGACTCTATGGGTCACGCAACCCCCAACCGTCACTACCAAGTTTGGGAGTACTTCAGGAGGACTCCTTCTCCTCCGGGAGACATTTGACACTCGTTCCTTCCTCCTAATCCATCTGCACCTCTTCCACCATAAGTAGTTCCCATAACACCTCCTGCTCCAACAATGCAAGGGGAACTTCCTCCTCAACCGCAGCAACGTCAAGTTGCGAGAGCTGTAAATATCCAACCTGCTGTTGGTTTTGACAACTGTAAAAAGAGAAGACCTTACTTTAGAACGAAAAGCCCAAACAAACTCTCGCAACAACAAGTGGTTGAGGCCATGTACACTCCTCCACCATCTAACACTTCGGAGCACCCTTCCATCCAAAAATAGAGTGTAACGCATACGGTGATGTTAACGCATACCATAATCGACTAGATCAAGGTAGGCCACCTTCCCAGGAAACTAACTGACCCTGGGAGTCCCTTAATCTATTTGCATATTATCAGAAATGAACTACATAGGGCTCTTCTTGACTCAGGTTTCGGAGCCAACTTAATTTCATGAGAGATGTATCACGCCTGGAACCTACCCCAACTTAAGAAGAGCAACATTCAATTAGAGCTGGTAGACTAGTCCATCACCATTCCCTTGGGATTGGTGGAGGACATCATTACCACTGTGTGTGGTTGGTCTTACCCAGCTGATTTCCTGGTGATTGAAGTTAACAACAACGAAGGGGACTTCCCAATTATAATGGGAAGGGCATGGCTTAGTACAGTAGATGCATGCCTTAGGATCTACGATCTTTTCTTGGAAATTTCCAAGATAAACATTTGTGGAAAGATCGAGAAGAGG
>MNCI01006778.1:16037-65491 GCA_015680685.1 Gnetum montanum | reverse complement strand
GAGTTGGAATGAGATTTACCAAGTCACATTAATCATCAAACACACAAGGGGCTGTACACCACCTTGTTCTCGGGATTCCATTCCATTCTCTTCTCTCCATCCTTCTATCCCTTCTTCACCTCATTGCCGGATGTATCATTAGTGTATATATTTTGGTTGATGCATTATTTTCTTTTTGGTAAATGCTTGTGGTTAAGACTTTAACTCTTGTTTCAAATGACATTCCTAGGGCCTACGGACTCTTTGAATGTGGGTTTGTCAGGGCACTAAGGGCATGAGCCTGATTTGGGGAGGACTCACTGACATTCCTATTTGGAGCATTAGTTAAATTCTTTCCCTTAACATTTTGCAATTAATTTTATTTTTGTTCATTTCCATCTTGACATCCACTTCATCGATGCCATAGTTGTCCCTTTTTATCTATGTTTCTTACTCCTTTTCTTTCTCCATTCTCACGCTACCGGAGGTTCATGATTAGTCATGGGGGTATGGGGCTTGATTTTTTTCGATTTTCTCCTAGCCCCGAAATTTTTGATTTTCTTCCTAACCCCTACACCTTCGGTAGTCATCAGTCACATATTCCTAGATCCATATCAGCCATACCACAACCTAGCCAATGAGTTTACACCGTGGCAAGGTATCAATTACATGATGATTCAATTACCCTTGCCAATATATGATTGTGTTATGTGTGCAGATGATGACCATGCAAACAACAGAGCAGATCTGGAGCAAACACTTGGAGTGGAGCCATGCTAGAAGCAGCAATGCAAGGAGCAAGTTTGATGGCATGCTTATGGATGGACAATGAAGGTGCAATCTTGGCTTTGGCAGCAGCAACACTTCTCTCTCTTTCTCAGCTGCCAACAAAGGCCTAATGTCATTGTAATAAGGTGTTCACCCTTGTTGTCATGAACACCAATTTTTTCAAGTCTTGTAATAATGATTCGTTCACATGTCATCCCATTAGTTCCATTCCCCTCAATAATTCCATACCTACATGATATTATTGTAAGAAACTCGAGGATGAGTTTTCATTCAGTCATGGGGGTATGATGAGACACGATATTGCATGCACCGCAATATCGCGTATGTGATATCGTGGCCGTCGCGATATCGTGTTGTCCCCTACAATATCGCGTACACAATATCGCGGTCTGCTGCCAAATCTATAAATAAGAGGTGGCACTCCCCTCATTTGTCATCCTAGGCTAGAAGTAGAAAAGCTCTGGTAGTTTAGTCACTCTAGAGATAGAATATTTTCCATGTGCCCGCAGTAGGAGTCCCTAAGTGAATGGATCTTTATTTGAGCAGCTTTGTACCTGAATGCAAGTTGTGTATGACAATAAAGATGAGCTTTGTGGATAAACCTTGTCGTACATGGAATATGTTTTATTACATGTTATTTATTACCTGTTGTTAGCGTGACATGAGTACGACTTGGTTACGAGCATTGACGAATGTGTACGGATAACCAAGGAATCGGCTACTCATCACGATTAGATTCTCTCACCCTTATCTCCTAGAACGTGGGATGAGTATGACTTGATTACGAGCATCTATAGATGTGTACAGCTAGTCAAGAAATCGGCTACTCATCATGCTTAGGCTAGTTAGGTGCCTCAGTACGACCACTTCAAGCACGTGCGTTACGTGTGGTGATCCCAGTAACGATTAGCGTTTGGTAGCCATAGTTGCATAGTTCAGGGTGTGTACAGTAAGTGGGAACGGATGCTGATGCTAGTTAATTTAGACTTAGGACATTAGTTAGAGTAGTTAGTTTCTCAACCCTTTGCTCTTAGTATAGAATACATAAAACCAGAAAAGACCAAAAAAATCATATACCTCGGACTTACTTAACCATACACCGTGACAACAACAAGTAAGTCTAGGAAGACAATGAATGATTAACCCCAAGTGTTCCATGGGGCATTTAGGCATTTAGTCTATGGATTTTGACTGGATTGCACGTGCTATGCTAGTTTCGTATGGTTGAGTGTAGGGGTACCTTGCCACTCATCATCTGCTATCAACAATCTAGGTTCCAGTAAAAGTGGAAGTCAAGATAGGGGCTTGGACAAGCATCTAGATGACAAGCAAACTGAAAAACGTGGTCATGAAAACCAAATGGGAATTGGTAGACACCATGGTGGTGGTAGTCCTTCTTCCTCTTCTTTCTCTTCATTTGCATATTTTTCTTCTCCCTCTTTTGGTTTTAGCAAATGCCATAGAAAGATCAATCATGATGGAGGTGAATAACATGACAACAATGATGATCGTCGGGCCCACTAGGAACAAAGGGGTAGCAAAGGACATCATTGACATCACCAAAATAATGATGATGATGAGCCTTTGCTAGCAACTCAAAGCATACTAAATATTGCAAAGGCCATAAAAATTCCAACCAAGAATGTGGAAGATAATTGGATCAAACAACTTGATATGAATAATATTTCTAGATTTAAGGGAGGATATAACTCTGATCCACAAACACATCTTCAAGCTTTCCACAATGCCTATACCTTACAAAATATTGAAAATGATTAGCAAAAATTTAAAGCTATTTCCCAGGACACTCATCAAGGAAGCAAAAAGCTAGTACCAATTCTTGGAGCCAGAATCCATCTACAGGTAGAGTACAATGCTAGAGTTATTTGATGATAAATATTAAATGTACTCTAGAGTGTCTAATATAAGAAGGTAGATCCAAGGATGGAAGCAAGGAAATCATGAACCCTTATATGTTGCCATGGGTAGATACTATTCTCTCATACATCGATGCTTTGGCCATGGTTACTCTCAATGGGAACAACTTTGCCATATCATAGATAGACTTAGATTGGAAATGAAAAGAACTCTTGGGATCTATGCCCAAGGGAGACTATTAGAACTCAAAGCTCATAAAATTAAAAGGCTAATTGAGTAAGTAGCAAAAGAAGAAGCAGAGTTAAGAAATTGGGAAAGTGCTAAAGAATACAACAGGGATCACTCCATCAGAAAAAGGGAATTCTGATTTTATGATAGTGAAAAAGAATCACCACTTGATGAGGTGTTGAACTAAAAGACCTTGCCAATTCAAAAATCTATGTTTGAAATTTTGGCCAAGGTAGATAAATTGTGGGATTCGTTGTATGAAAAATTCCAAACTACTCTAAAAATCACTGAAGAATCAAGAGAGAAAAGTAGTGATCATGATCACAAGAGGTGGAAAGAAGTTGAATGTGCTTACCAAAGAGGTAAGGGAAAGATAGTTGTAGTAGATAAAATTGTGAAAACTAAATCAGATAATGATGGTGGGTGTGACATCTGCCAATATGAACATCCTAAGGGATGTTTCTTCATTGTGTCACACTTACAAGAGTTTGGGGCATATGCTCTAAATCCACAACAAGAAAAAAGATAAATACATAGAAGATTGCCTTATCCTTAAGGTAATCCTAGGCAGTTCTATTACCAACAACAATATTATGCAAGTGGAACTCCACTACAACCATATGAGCAATATCAACAATGGCACCAATCACAGTCATGGGGGATGTCACCACCAAGGCAGCAATACCTTGATAGGCAACCAGATCCATATGGGTATTACGCATAGCAACCCTTATCTCCACGTAACTCTTCCAATCACATTTCTCCTTTCCAACATTACTACTACCCTTCTAAATACTACAAAGCTTATTCTTCACATTCTAGAAGGGATGCCACATTTTATCTTTATCCTTCTATTCCTACAAGTATTCCTCCATCCTCAATGAAACTACTACCTGCTCCATCTTTGCAAGGTGAACTTCCTACCCATCTGCAGCAACATAATGCTACCAAGGTTATCAATTTACAATTGGTTCATCAACCAAGGATTTTGGAACCTCATGCTTGTAAAAGATCCTTCTTTTGACCCAACAGCCCTACTAAGCCCTTATAAACTCAGGCGGCTAATCACCCTACTCCTACTTCACGCTTTGTAAACCATTCCATCAAGTTCCCTTTAAACTAAATACTACCCAAAATTCATACTATCATGTTCACTCATGCTATATCTGATTGAATCCAAACTAGCAACCTTCCTAGGAAATTAGCTGATCATGGAAGTCCTCTTATGTATCTTCAGATTGCTGGGAATGAACCATGTAAAGCTCTTCTTGATTCAAGTTCTAGTGTGAACTTGATTTCTCATGAGATGTATATTTCCTAGAACCTACCACCTCTCAAGAAGAACAATATTAGATTAGAACTGGTAGACCAGTCCATCATTGTTCCATTGGGATTGGTTAAAGACATTGTGACCATGGTCTATGAGTGGTCTTATCTTGCCAATTTCCTAGTAATCAAGGTTGAGAACTATAAGGGGAACTTCCCAATCATTATGGAAAGGAAATGGCTAAGCACTGTAGATGCAAGAATGAACATCAAAGATCTTTCCTTAGAAATATCTAAAGAAAATGCATTTGGAAAGATCAAGAAGAGACGAGTTCCATGCATCACGTATAGTGATACTAGGTGAAATTGCATGTAGAAACTCCAGTCAATAAAATAAGAATCTATTTCTACATGAAAACAATGTGCACATGAGGTAGATATTCAAAGGTGTCTGTACACAGTAGCCACAAAACAAGAGGGCATCTAGTGGCTGACTACTAATTCTAATAGTAGCATAATGTGCATGAAATCGACTGAGATCTTGACATGTGCATATGTCGTAGGCATGGATGAACTAGAGCACATTCATCACCAACTCTCTGATGATGAAAATGTTGATACCAATTGGAAAGACTTGGAGACCCTAAGAATTTTAAACAAGAGCTCCTAGAGTTGAAAAATCTACATATCATCCTAGAATATGCTTTCTTCAAAAATTGCAAGCAGGTCATATTCAATGTCAAACTTGATCCTGAGCAAAAAGAAAAATTGTTGAAAGTGGTCAACAAATGGTTAACAACCTTTGGTTGGTCATATCCTAACTTACTAAAATTGATCCATGAATATGCCAGCACCACATTTACATTAATCCATCCATGAAGCCAAGGAGGCAACCACAACAGTGGTTGAACCAAAAATTGAAGCAAATCATCAAAGAGGATATTGGACAACTCCTTAAAGTAGGCTTCATTTATCCCATTGCAGATAGCAAATGGGTCAACCCACTTGTGATAGTGCCAAAGAGAGGTGAAAAGTGGTGGGTTTGTATCGACTTCAGGCTGTTAAACATGGTAACATTCAAAGATCATTTTTTGTTGCCATTTGTTGATTAAGTGTTGGACACCATATCAAGGCACTGCTATGACATTTTTCTAGATGGTTATAATGGTTATAATCAAATCCAAATTGTGGTAGAAGATCAAGCAAAAATAACATTCACAAGTCCTTGGGGAACCTTTGCATATCACAAGATGCCTTTTGGTTTTTGCAATGCTCCTGCCACTTTCCAACACCTATTCTTAAGCATCTTTCAGCAACAAATAGGTAGCAAAGTGGAAGTATTCATGGCTGAATTCTCCACTTATCATGCTACATTCGAGCAAGCCTTGGACCACCTTGAGTAAGTACTAAAAATATGTGTGGAAACAAATCTATAGCTCAATTGGCAAAAGAACCATCTCATGGTCCAAGAAGGCAGTATATTGGGACATAAAATTTCATAGGAAGGGATTGAGGTAGACCCTAAAAAGATAAAGGTCATCCAAGAAATCACTTGTCAATCAAAAATTATCAATGATGTTTGGTCATTCCTTGGACACACTAGTTACTATTGGCAATTCATAGAGCATTGTTCTAAGATTATGAAACCATTAGTCGAGCTAACAAAGAAAGATGCTTCCTTCATCTAGACCAAGCAATGCAAAAATGCATTCCAAAGCCTCAAGTAGAAGCTCATAGAGACTCCAATTCTACAAGCACCTAATTGATCCAAACCATTTCATATAATGATAGATGCATCTAATTATGCCTCGGAAGACATGCTTAAATAGTTGGATGATAAGAAACATCCATATTACATCCACTGCATAAATTAAAGAATTGTTAGTGTACAACTAAATTACACCACCATAGAGAAAGAATTGATATTGGTGGTGTATGCTCTTGAAAATTTTAGGCATTGTGTGCTTGGATATAAAGTGTTTATGTACACTAATAACAATACCATCTGCTTCCTCATGAACAAACCAATGGTGAGCCCCTATGTCATATGGTGGTTGGTGATCTTGTAGAAATTCAATCTTACAATGGCAAATCAAAAAATGACTAAGAATGTGGTCATTAATCACTTATCTTAGTTGCGATGCGATAAGAAAGAGGATGAAAGCCCACTGTCTAATCTATTTCTTGATGAACTTCTCTTTGTTGGGGCTATAATTGAATAATTTTTTACTAAGCCTCAATGGTATGATAACATTCTCACCTATCTTTTTACTCAAAAGATGCCACAAGATCTAGACCATAGAAAAAAACAACAGTTCCTTCATCGAGCTAAGCACTTTGTGGAAATCAACAGACACCTTTACAAGGTGTGTGCTAAAGGCCTAGGTCACTAGTGTGTCCTTGATGTAGACTAATTGTGCATTCTCCAGGATGCTCACAAAGGCCCTTGTGGAGGCCACTATGCTAGGAGATGCATAGGCATAAAAACCTTGATGGTAGGATACTATTGACCCATAAACTTTAGGGATGCCCAACAATTTATTTGATCCTATAAGTGCTGTCAATGAGATGGTGGGATGATAGCACAAATAGAGGATCCTCAATAATGGATTCAACGACAGGAAGCCTTTGACATATGGATCATAGATTTCATGGGTCCCATCACACCCATGTCCAATAGGAAGGAATACATAATCATTTTCATTGACTACTATACCATATAGGCAGAAGCAACAGTTGTCACTAACTTTGCATCATCCACTATTTCTCAATTTGTACAAAAAAATGTTGTGAATAGGTTTGGGATGTTGTGTGCACTAATCTTTGACAATGGAACCCATTTCATAGGTGCTACTTTTTGAAAACTCATGCAATGCTTGGGGGTTCAACATAAATTAATAATACCCTATCACCCTCAAGCCAATGGTCAAGCAAAGGTGACTAACAAGGATATCACAAAGATTCTAATAAGAGCTATTAGCAAACATAGAAGAGACTGGAGCACAAAACTCAATGATGCCCTTTGGGCCTACGAGTCAACATGGAAGCTCCCTATTGGCTACTCTCCCTATGAGCTGATGTATGAAAAACTTCCAATGCTTCCAATTCATTTTGAGCTCTGTACACTCTCAATAGCTTGTGACCTAGACCTTGACTTAAGTTTGGCATAGAAAGAAAGATTGATCAACCTAAATTTGCTAGAAGGAAATTGATTAGTAGCCCTATCTTAAAATAAAGTGCACAAGGCATTTAGCAAATAACGACATGATCTTAGAATACAGAAAGTGAAATTTCAGCTGTGAGATAAGGTTCTCTATTGGAACCCCCCACACATGTTTCTCAAAAAACCAAATTCCAAACATTGTGGGAGGGGCCTTATATAATTGATAAAACCTTTTCTTCTAGGTCCATGATCATATAAAAATGTAATATCCCAAACAAGAAGTAGTTGGTCAACATCCCATAGATAAAATCTTTCCACAAGCCCAAGCAAGCTAATGCAACAAATACCTCAATGGGTGGACACCCATGCTCAATTTTTTGGATCTCCTCCTTCTAACTCAGTCATGGGGAAGATTGTCATCCATGCTAATCATCTACCTATCTCTTTAGTTTTTCTATTTTTTTTTACACATTTTTCTCTTTGCAAATTTTTTGTTTTACACCTTTTTGATTTTTAAAATTTTTCCTATTTTACACCATTTTTTTTACACCATCATTAGTACATGTGAATTTTTCTTAAATATTTTACACTTTTTTTATATAGTTTACTTTATTTTAGTGTGATTTTCTAAATTTTGTTAATAAATGTGCTTTGTGCCAATAGGACACAGTGGTGTTGTAGCTATTGCTAATGGTGGCTTATGCTTAATGTTTTGTTTGCTTATGTCTAGTTTCTACGTTTGAATTTTTGTATTGAGAACTAGGACATAGTTTCTATTTCATGGAATAGGAAGTGAGTCCACAACATTCACCCATCCACAAACTTTATGGTTTTTCTTATTTTGGAAATTTGAGGTCCCTTTCATTAAATAAACTTTTAATAAATTTTTGATCTTGATAGTTTTCAAAATTGAAAAAGATTCAAAGGTTGGCATAGGGTGTGACTTCAAGGGAACTCAATACTATTTGTACTCTTCTGCTTACTTGGGTGCATGAGTGTTCTCCTAGACTTCTTACCAATTTGTGTTGACCAATAATAGGAAGTTGAATAAAGTCTTTACATGGTGTGGTTCCCATCTAAAAATAATAACAAAAATAAATAATTAGAAAAAAAGACAAATAAACAGGCTACAAGCACTAGTTATGGGACTAGAAAGACATGTTACCCATGCCTAAAGGTCCCCTCTAAGTAAGGCCCTCTCTCACTTCTTGCTTCTCTTTTCTTCTTCTTAAGGAATAGTGGTTGTTTTATGGGAGCACTCTTGTGTCTTAAGGGGATGGATCAATTTTGGAGTGGAGATGCAAAGTCACTGAAAGTAGTTGATTTTGGTCTAGACTAAGGGTAGAGCTTCTTAGGTCATTTTAAACATAAATCCACAAGGGACTTCTTATGACCTTAATTTGGAATTCCATTCCACCTTCTTTATCATCTATTGAATCTACCCATAACTCACCTCACTACCAATGTCCATGTTCTTGTTTGGTGTCTTTGTCTAACATACCTGAATTCTTGGGTAGAATCTTTTGGGTTTTGGTCATTAACTTCCATCGATCATTAATCACCTATGAGGCTCACAGACCCCTTCGGTTGAGGTTATACAAGGGCAAACAAGGCATGTGCTCACTATGGGTAGGATCCACTTGCATATCTCTTGGTTGGGTTCATTAAGCACCTTATCCTTAGACATTATTGTAATTAGAATCTTTTGTATAGCCATCTTTTGCATTCGACCATGTGCTCCTTTACATATTTTGTTCAACTCACACATTATCCATCAAATTTTTGAATTTTTTCATCATATTCTTGGCTTTTCTAGGACTCCATGGACCCCAAATTCATTTAAAAATTCCTTCTATTTTTTGAGATATTTAAAGTTTAAAATTTTGTTTACAGAGCCCATATATAGGGCCTTGTCGATGTAGCCCATGCGTATACGAGGCCCCATATACACAACCTCATTGATGTAGTGTAAAAATAGTATAAATATGAGTAACCCCCCCCCCCTTAAAAAATTTCACATTTACTCATAAATGCCAAGGGAGTTTTTCAAATTTTTAGAGCCAAAAACCTTTCAGAGCCCATAACTTCCTAATTATTTATGCAAATCACTCTGTTCTTTGACCTTGTAGCTCCCAAAGGTAAGCTCTTAGTTGTGGGGGCCACAAATGTGCCATTTTTAATAGAAAAGTTTTAGCCATTTTCTAGCTCCCACAAGGGTTTAATTAAGAAATCAACATTTAAACACCAAATTACAAGAGTTAAACCTTTCCAATAAGCTCCGATGACATTTACAATAAATAACTAATAAAATAATCAATTGGCCATGTCCAACCTTAGCCAAATTATAACTAATCAATGAGATGAGGTATTCAAAAATTTGAAGTTATACATTATATCTACTAATCCATAGATGTGTTGCAACAACATATGGCATTGAAAGGCAAACACACGTAGGATGGAGGACTATCTCAACCAAGGGAGAAATTTCCTAGAAAAAGAAGCAACCAAGAACCAGCCCAAGAAGAACCAATTGCAACCCATGTCATGGGTCCTCCTAGGGAAGAGGCTAAAGTGGAATCTATTTGCCATATTCCAAACCACCACCAGCAATAAAACATTCCAATTAGGATGAGGCACTAGCTCAACAAGAAAACCTTGAGGTGACCTTAACAGAACCTTGCCTAAATTAAATCAAATCAAGGGAGGTCCAAAAAATAGTGCTTCATGAGTTAAACTTTGGCTCTTTCCTAGAGCAAGCATCTAAGGAGGCTTAGGACCAATTGAAGACCTCTCCCATGTGGCCAATTATCACTTCCATTAATGAGTGGTACATGGAAGAGACATTATTATTTTGGAACAACAAGCAAGCTCGTTCAACAATTAAAATCAAGGACATCTGAGTGTCCTACTCAGTGTAGGAAATTGCTAAAGTGCTTGGGTTGCTAGAAACTAGGGTGAATCTTACTAAGATTCCAATGCAAGCAGACCCTAGCATCATAAAGGAATGGGTTTGAAGGTGCTATGATGTTGACTACAAGGAGTACGATCTGCTCACAAGTGTAGAAAGAATTCACTACAAGATTGTGGCCTTTCACCTAAACCCCACGATGAGGCCTAGAAATATCACTCCCTTTTTTTCCTGTGTGTGCACTACTATGAGTGGGAGATTCCCTATCAACCTTTCATAGCTAATCTATCTGAAGATAGAGAAGTGGTTTAAAGCAAATGAACATGTAAGAAAGGAACTCCCCTTCCCATGCCTCATCAAAAAAATCTGTCAAAGGGAGAGGATAGTTTGCTATACGAATGATGCTATCAAACATGCTCCAACCACTAATTGGGTGAAGATGATGAAAGATAAAACATCTATAATAACCATTCAAGAAGAGGATTAGTAGCCACCACCTCCATCTACCACTCAAAAAATTATGCTGGACATCACTGCAATAGCCCAATGGTTGCACAGATACAGATAATGGCTCTTGAGCAAACAAGACAAACTGGTAGGCACAAGTGGTGGGGATTCATTTATGTACCAGCTAATAATGAGTCACCTAAATGAGGTGGCCTAAATAGTTAGCTTGATGGGATAAGATGGATCCATTGTCTTAGCCCAATGAACGTAGTTGTCTGCAAGTTTGAATCCTAGTGCTAGAGAGGTTACAACATCTCTCAAAAAATAGAACCACTCCTAGAAATTTATGGGAATGCTACAACCTTCTCAGTGCACTTGAAGAAGCGTGAGGGGGTAATAGCACTAGTGATGTAGCACCAAGGGTAGGAGACAACAACAAAGGTGGTTGCTGATAGAATTGCCAAAACCCTCAATGCACTTGCAATGTTTGTACCAAACTTCACTACACTTAAAGATGTGCAGATGTCTATAAAGACCATAAGCAGTAGATTAAGTGTAGCACATCATGAAGAACTACTAGACTGACTAGTGGGAACTGGGCAACCACTTCCATATGTCTTTAATATTCTAGATATTATTACTATAACCCAGTTGGAGTTGCTAGAGGCAAGGGGCAAAAACATCATCTTGGAAGGGTAACTTGAAATGGCTAAGGAGCTGAATGAACACTTAGTTACTAAAGTTGTTGAATTAAGAGCCCAAATTGTTGACCCTACATTTCTCAATGCAACATTGACAAGAGATGAAGCTCTTGAACAACTTCACACCAGATGGAAAGGGGTTGAGGGTAAGATGGAAAGTGGTGTTCTACCGATCCTTGGTAGAGGCTACCCAGCACACAATTTAGAAGGCCTTGGATTTGACCTACCATAAGAGTGTACAATTGACCACAAAGAACCATTTCCTATGAAATGTTGATGAGCATAAATGATAGTTGAATGACTTTATCCATCAATAGCAAGAGCAACTAGCTAGAGCAAACACAAAGCTAAGGAGATTAGTAACTGAAAATAGAAATCTTACCATGGAGGAGGTTCATGCCCCTCACCAAAAGACTACAATAGAGGTAGCTACCTAGAAATTAGAGGCTCTCAAATTCAAGAGAGTCAAAAATTACTACAAAGACCAGGTTAGTCTACAAAAAGAAGTTAATGAAAAGCACATTCAATTGGTGAAGGCAAAAGTGAATGAGACCCTCCAACAACTCCAACAATGAAGAAAAATTTGGAAAGTTATCATTGATGGGATATATGCCTACAATAAGGTAGAGATCCGCATGAAGGAGTTGCAAATTGAGGAGATGATAAGATACATAGAGCTTATCAATATTCGATATGCAAATCTAGCTATGTTAATTGTCAGATGGCTACAGTCAAAACTAGAGAAGTAGGTCGCTAGCTCGTACTTGTTCTATGAGGCTGAGTTCAAGCACCACAAGGACACCAAGCAAAAGCTTGTAGTGACAAACACAAAACTTGAGGTTCTTAAGGGTAAATACACTGATCAAAGATCTATCATTGAGAACTTGGCCAAAAGGATGAATGACTACCAAGAGCTATAGAACGTAGTAAAGATGTTCGATGTTGAATGCAAATAATTCACTGCTTGGTTTGTTAACGTTAAGGAGTTGTTCCTAGTAATGCCCTATCTATGGGATATCCCCATTCCAGCCCACATTGGTGATGTTGTGTTGACTATGAATGATCCCTAGAGCAAGGAGGAGAAGATGAAAGCATTACTGAAAGCCTTTCACCTTCCACCAAAGGTTGCAACCATAGCAGGATAGCCATAGCCGCCTCAACCACTGCATGTGCCCAAAGTTAGCGAAGGTCCTTCAAAACCTCAAGTACCTCCACCACCTAGGACTATCTGATCTTTTCAACCACATTCATGCCATCAGAGGATGTGCTATCTAGTTTTGAGTGGTCATGTCATGGTGTTCAATTTTGTGTCATGAACATTGCAATTTTTTGTAATGTTGTTTATTTGTACACTTGGGTACTTTGTTTTGTTATGTCAAGAGTCATTCAATAATCCCATACCTTTTCAATTTTGTAAAAGAACTTAAGGACAATTTTTCATTCAATTGTGTGGGTATGATGAAGTGTCAAAGTGTCACGTCAATGGACCCCTATTAACATGGCCTTGTCAACGTAGCCCCATGTCCCATCTACATGGTGTTGCCTCATTGATGAGGCTACATCGACATAGTGTTTGCTACGTCTATGGGGCCCCATCGATGTAGCTCCACAATAAAATCTATAAATACATGCTCACTAGCCATGTTCATGAACATCGTGTCATAATTGTAGTAGAGCTCTTGTAGTTTTGTCATTTGAGAGTTAGAATATTTCTTTGAATGCCCACAGCAGAAGTCAGAAAGTGTACAGATCTTTATTTGAGCACTGTTGTACCTAAACACACTAGTGTGAATAGCAATAAAGATAAGTCTTTTGATCAAACCTTGCAGCACTTATAATAGATTAATGATTTATTTATGAATTTACTATTTTCCTTAATTATGTAATTAATTAAGCTAACTAGACTTCAATTGATTAGTTAATTAATTAAGCTAATTAGATTAAATGCATAAGTATGACTACTTCGAGCATAAACATGTATTTTCTTGGCAATCCCAATAGCGTTATTGCTTGGTTCACCCAGTAGCATAGCACTTGGTAATCCCAATAGTGGATACATGGGTTCAAGATGTGTATAGAAAGTGGGACCAGATGCTTATGTTGGGACTAGTTATAGATTAGTTAAGTACTTAAATTAAATTAGATATTAAATTACTTCATTTCTCTACTTTAAAGCACCAGGAACATAAAACATAGAATAATAAAAATCATATGCTTGCTTTAATTACACTTAATCATACCTTTGCACATCACAAGTGTAATTGGAAAGACAACAAATGATTATTAGGACAAGGTTCACTTCCTAAAAGACTACTATATCAAAAGACATAAAGTCTGCAGAATTTGACCGAATCGTGCATGAATGCTTCGTGATTCATATGGTTGAGTGTAGGGGTACCCCACTACTCATTAATTAGGATCATCAAAAAAAATTTCTATGAAAATTTATTTTTTAAAAACCCCTCTTAGAATTTTGAATTTTAATCATATTTGCAAATAAAGATCAATTTCATTCATAATCATGAATGCAGAGTTGAAAATTCATTATTTCAGTATAAAGTCCCAAATTAACATAGGTGAAAAAATTAGAGAAAATATAGAAAAATTTATTTAATTGGTTATTTCAATCCACACAAGATAAATCATTCATTTCCAAAATCAATAAATCATGAGACTCATTATTTCACACAACTAATTCTAACTTTGCAAAAATAAATTGTAAGATTTTGGGTAAGATGTTGACCAAAAGGTAATTTTCTCATGATGGTTGGATGATATTTATAGGCATAGCCAAGCCCAACTATATTATATCTACTGTTGTAATAGTGAAGCAAAATCTATTCCTTGATTCTCTCTTTAATCTCCAATCAAGAAATTTGTAAGTGGTTTTCTTTTTTTCTTGTGCTTACGTTATTAATATTGATGAAATGTAACTAATTAATATTGATATTAAATTAGGCTTATCATTATCCTTATTTGTTAGACTTGACTAATATAATCTATTGATTGAATGCCTAAAATTATGGGGCTAAAGGATATTTAAAGAGGAGAGAGAGAGGTGATAGAGGCAATAAGAAATTCCCTTCTCAAGAAGAATACAATCTACCTACTTTTCTATGGTTGTCTCCCTTTACATTAATGGGTTTTTCCACATAAATCTATGCCTCTCATTTCATGTTTGTCTATTATCAAAAATTGTGTGAGTGAATCTATTTTTCAGCTCTAGGTTTTAAGCATAACAATCTATGACATCATAGATTGATCTACGATACTAGAACTAGTTGAAAAATTTAGATAATTTATCATGATTAATCATAGAATTCAATCTCTTGTTCACTATTATACTTAACAAAGTATTTGACATTGAAAATAATCTTCATTAATATCTCCCATAAAACAAGAATGGCCATTTACACAATGTTCATAGGCAATCAAAAACATCATACCATATGGGTAGCATATAATCTTGCCAAGTCCTCAATGATTTATCCACAAAATTCACTATCCTTTGAACAATGTTGTTACATGTCCCACTATTCACCAATTGCAAGTAATCAAATCAAGGACATCAATTCTTTTATATTTGAGCATTCACAAACCTTCAATCATACATCATGCTATTTTACATAGGGATGAATCATCATCAATATTTGGTAAATGTTTTCATAACCCAAATCAAATCTTCAATGAGTAAAATCTTAGACAAAAAAGTCAAAGACTTTGCATCACAAGCCAAGAATAGTGATATAAGAATGCTCCCCTCAAACATGACATTCACAAATAAAATAATATGGAACACTATTAATTTTCTTTAATAAATCATGAGCTAATCCATCAAGACATTATTGGCAAAGTATTCTTAAATGAGAATCCAACTATTGTTCCACAATACATAAACACAAAATCATCACATTGTAATACCAAATTATAGAGTCATTAAGGCATTCAAGAAAAAGTCTCTTTATAAGATTAATGGATTCAAGAACTATCATGTATATAAAAGTAACATATTGCAACAAGAAAGATCAATCCAATACATTGCCTCATATTCAATTTATGATGGAACCACCATCTTAGATTGTCATAAGGATTAACTAGTAGAATAAAATTTTTTTGAACCACAATTCATCGTAACCAACTTGGCCATACATAATAATTTTCTACAAACTAGAGATAATCAGTAACATTCCCTTGGCACACCACAAGATTTCTTAATATAAAATTTTGAGCTAGAGCACATTTGTGTTTCGTGTTAAAGCTTATCTCAATAACAAAAGAATTTCCTTAGAATCAACCAATGCTTGAATTATTTGACCAATTTGCCTCATGTGGACAACACATAATTGTATCACTTACGTGTAAAAACTGTCCCTATAATTAGATCCTCTATGAGAGTAGTGCCTCACTTGTCTTTAAGCATCTACTCTATCACTTGTAACTACTAGCAAAAGTGTATCAATGAGTCTTTTGCTTGAACTAAAACCTTAGCTCTAATACTAAGTGTAACAATACTACTTTGGAGAAGCACCACTCAGTACCACCCTTGAGCTTCAAATCCGCTAAGCAAAGTGGCTCAAGGTGGACCACACCTCAATGCCCTAAAGAACTTGCAAACACAACAAGAGTACATAACACATAGGTCACCCATTAGTCCAAGGATTAGAAGCACTACAAGTATGCCTTGATAATATTACAAACAACTAAACCAACACAACACACATGTACAACATACATAGAAAGCACTATCAAATACATGGTAAACACTGATCCTTAAGAGAGCTAAGATACATTCCTACTTTCATGCATCTAACCCTAAGTCCCTACTCCATAGAGAAGGGGTAATGCCCAAGCCAAAGAGACTAAAGGCTCCCCAACAAGCCTACATAACCTTGTGACATTGTTCATAAGGAATCAAGGCAATGTAGTTCTCTCGAGGTGATGATTAAGATAGCATGGAATCTAAGTTCATTTCCATACTCATTTTCGTCCCATTCTAGAAGGGTAGAAGCCTTTGGATCACTAACAAGTCATACTCTCTATACAAGGGACAAGTTGTTATGAAGTAAGGACCATAGAAGAGAAGAAATTTTTAGCTACCTCCATGAAGGCCATAGCTATTTTAACATGCTTTTTCATTGGTTACAATTGAATTTTCCATATCCTTTGAATTTTATCCTTACATTTGATCTGTTTACTTAAATACTTGCTTATGTTAAAAGTATATAGTTTTTGGAAAAATGAATTATCTAGCCATCCCCAACAATCATACCACTTGAGTTTTGGAGAATCAAGACTTGAAGTCCATCTTCCGCTAATGCAAATAAGCACCTACATTACCATGTAGAAATATGCTAAAGGCTTTATAAGTGTGTGGAGGTGTACTAGGAAATGATCCCAACCTCGAAAAGAGGAGCATCTTATATGGTGCACATCATTTTTAAAGACCTTTTATTAAATCGAACAAAGCAAGAATCAAACTCGTATTGTGACCCGAGAAACCTTGCAAATGATCAAAATCCCCCGCACCATGGTGATCTTGCCTATGATCAAAACCAAACAGAATGCCGATCTTGAACTTAATCTGTAAAAAAAAACCTATGATTTGCAAAAACCCCACGATCTAAAATAACAAATCTGGAATCTACAAGACCAGGGATAGACCTGTTCCAAGCTCAAGATCAAGAGAATCAATTCAGGGCTGTGGCTGGGTGTATTTGTGTTGCTGCTGTGAAGAGGCTAGATTTGTTTTCTGGGTAGGCATGTCATAATGGAGGATTCATCAGGTTTTGCTCTTCCTCAGGGAAGTTCTTCTACCTCACCTCTAATTGATTTCCTTTTACCTGATGATATTTTTGAAGTAGTTTCTAAAGATTTTGGAACTTGCTTTATTTTTTTTCAAATTGTGGGGTTCTTACCAAGGTCCCTAAGCATAAACACTCAAGTTCAAAACCTCCTTCAGCCCCAGGGCATTCAGGTTTCTCATGCTTGATACTACGCTTGAAATTTTATTTTGGTAGAACTATCCAATGCCTCTCAAGTCGAGAAGGCTCTCTCTTTAAAAAATTTTTCAAACATGGAATGCAACTTTAATAACACGTGCCTAGAGATTTGACTTTAATGTCAATGATCCAGATTTTAATATAATTCCATGTTATGTGAAATTGCCCAATCTTCCACTTATTTTCTCATATGTGGAGAGGGACATTGTGAGCACCCTGGGTCCTATTATCTCCGAGCATTGTACGGTGATTAATGGAACTCAAATTCGTCATTATTGTATTGAACTGGACATTGCTCTTTAGAAGACCTCATTAACCCTTGCTACTGGTAGAAAACTCTTCACCCAAAAAGTGGACTATTTTTACCTTCCAAACTCATGTAGCTATTGTCATAGGGTCGAGCATCATATATCAAAGTACCCCATCCTAGCCAGGAAAAAACAACCTGTAGCATCTCAGAAAACCCATTCCCCAGTCACACCATTACGCCCACCCTCAGTATCCTTTAAATTTGACTCTCCTTCCCCAATAGCTCCACAATCCTCCTCTCAATCTAGCCCCTCCAAGCCACAAAAATAATAATCAGGTACTCACACCTCCATCCATGTCATCCCCTATAATGCAGTCACAGACTCAATCTCGGTGGATGAGTTTGTGGTGGGCAGTGGAAGGAAATGAGTCAAAGCTTCCTTTAGTTCTACTCCTCCCTCAAGCTCTTCTCCACTAAACACTTCCATGGCCCCTGTCTCCACCAACAACTCCTTTGCCCTCTTGTCAGGAACAATGGAAGTTGATACTTTGACTTCCGAACCTTCTATTAACCTCTCACCCAAACTGCCCCTTGTTTCTCCATGAACCTCCTTTCATGGAATGTTCAAGGCCTTACTGGTAGGTTTCAATGGAAGTGAGTAGGAAACTTTATTTTTAGTCTTAATATAGCCTTTGATTTCATTCTCCTTCAAGAAATTAAGGTTTCAGCTAACCTTTTATCCTTTTCCACCCATTGGTTTCTTCCTCACTCTTCAATCCTAACAATGTACCATGTGAGCGGGAAAGGAGGCATGGCCATTCTCCTTTTGCCCTACTAGAAAACTAAAATCCTTCAAAGTATAGAGTTTTCTGGGCCACCTTCTCTTCCTTGCATGGCCCATTTGGTATTTTCTCAATTTATGCCCCAAAAAACTCCGTAGAACGAGCTCTCCTTTGGCAAGAACTTGTAAATTCTCTTCCCCCAGTGCCTTGGATCTTCAGAGGAGATTTTAATATGGTTGAATTCCCTTAAGATAAGCTCGGAGGGGTGTTTTTTCAACTGCCCAATCTTGAGTATCAAACTTGGTCTGCCTTCAAGAAAAGGTTTTACCTTTCTAATGGGGTAGACACCTCCGCGGGCATTCCCCTCCACAGACTTACTTGGAGAAATCTCCGTCTTGGGCAGGCTCGCATCTGCAGTAGGTTAGATAGGTTCTATTTCTCCACCCTTTCCTTCTAGCAAGCCTTCTCCACTACTATAGTTCATCACCATGCCACCTTATCAGACCATCTTCCTATCTCCATCTCCATCAAGGTTCATGGTAGCCCTCACCGACGAAAATTCCATCTTTTTCGACTACACAATAATTTTTTTTCTTCTCCTACAGCTCAACTTCTTCTATCCAACCTTTGGAATGCTGAACCTAGGCCCCTAAATCAGGTGGGTTGGATTAACTGGTGGCATCAAGCTTCATGTCGAGTGCGGAGCTTTGCTCATTCGTATGGTAAGGCAATGGCTACTCGGGCCAAACAAGAATACAACAAAATTCACCTCACTATTGAACATCTCACTAATAGATTAGCTCAAGATCCCTTCAACACTCTAGTTCATGAGGAGCTAACTAGAGCAAGATTAGCCTTTCAACATTGAGATGTGTACCGAGCACAAAGTGCCCTAACTAAAAGTTGGCTCACTAGGTTAAATATTCAAGATCAACATTGTAAAATTTTTTTTTAAGTATCTCAATTTTGCTTCCCCTTCACATTCTATAGAGAAAATCTCTAGCAACGGTACCACAATTACTGACCACAACAGTATCCTCTCTTTTCTCGAGAATCACTATGAAACCCTTTTTGCAGCAACCCCAATGGACATCTCTTCGTTCAAGGCTACCACCCCTAATTATCCTCGCCTTATCAACTCCACTATGCTACAAAGTCTTGACACTGATATCACTCTAGTGGAGCTACAGGTGGCTTGTTCTAAGTTAAGTCAGGGAAAGGCTCCTGGTTATGACGGTTTCCCTGTAGAATTTTTTCAAAATCATTGGGATTTGGTGGGAAATGATCTTCTGCAGGTCATTAACGAGGCTATCTTAACTAGTTCCCTCAAGCCCAATCTAAATCAAGGGGTAATTCATCTCCTCCCTAAGTCTGGGGATCTTGCCGATATCTCCAATTAGCATCCCATAACCTTCCTTAATGTAGTGTATAAAATTTGGGCTAAGTGCCTAGCCTTACGACTAAAAAAAATTCTTGGCTAGATCATATCTCCCCAACAAATAGGATTTGTTCCTGGCAGATATATTTTAGATAATGTGGTTACGGCATGGGAAGGTCTCAAGTGGGCTGAGGATGATGGACAAGATATTCTCCTAGTGAAACTTGACTATGCCAAGGCCTATGACAACATAAAATGGGATTTTATCTTGCAAACCATGACCAAACTTGGTTTTGGACCTAAGTTCCTGCATATGGTGAAATGCTTATTCCTAGATGCTACCGCAAGAATAGCCACTACCTTTGATATTACTTCTCCCTTTTCAATACATAGGTCAGTGCGACAAGGTTGTCCCCTTGCCCCCTATCTCTTTATCATTGCCGCAGACTTTCTTTATCATCAGATTAACGTGGACATTCAAACGAAAGTTCTCACTGGGATTTGCCTATCTTCCTCTCAACAACAGCTCCTCAATATGCACTTCACCGATGACTCTTTCTTTCTAGTTCAAAACACAGTCGCCAATTTGCACCGCCTCTTATCAAGGGTGCAACAATATTGTACACTCTCAGGTTCCACTATAAATTGGAATAAATCCTCTATTTATAGCTTTTCAAGCAATTACAACCATGTGACCAACTATAATTGGAAGCAACTCCAGGATCAAGACATCGTTAAGATTCTGGGGATCCCTTTCCGTTTTAGAGGTTCAACCTCTACTCTCTGGGAGCAAGTTATTTTTCGAATTCAAAAGAAACTTGATAAATGGAAGACTAAGCCCCTCACACTTGCGGGTAAATACCTTGTTTGTAAGTCCATATGTGCGTCAACCCATGTGTATTACTCTTTGTGTTGGGCCCCCTCCCAAGCTGCCTACTAGAAGCTTGAATGGTTATTTCGTGACTTTATGTGGTTCTCCAAAGATTCTCAGAAAGGATTTCATTGAGTCGCTTGGAATATTGTTACTCTCCCCAAGAATAAAGGTGGCTTAGGTCTTTTGAATTCCTATAAGCAAGGAATTACCCTGGTTGCTAAGTGGTTGGTTCAGCATTTAGATGCCTCAGACATCATTGGGACCCTCCAATTAAGGCTTCATCAAGCATTTCCTAAAAACAAGCCCTTCTAGAAAGGCATCCATTTTGTCAATTGGATCTTATTCCCCCTCACTATCATTCTTCTAGGATCTCATGTTTTCAAAAGCATCTAGAGGGCCTAGCAAATTCTACACAGTTACATAGACTGGACTAATGTCAAGATCAACCCTACTATCCTCTCTAGATTGTGTCCGTGGTGGTTACCTCTGTCACCCGCTCCCCTTGCCATCACAAAGGCTAAGGTGGCTACCTCGTGGTTTTGGAAAGGTCATCTCCTTGAATTATCTTAGGCTAGCTAGTCGTTGGATTTCAGGAGTCGAGTTTAGCAATTTGTATGGGGAGTTGGCTGCAATGAACCATTGCCTAGTCCAGATCTACTCCTTTCTCCATGGTCATTGGCACATTGATGTTACAATGCAAAGCCCTTTTCAAGGCCTTCAATGGCTTAATGGGGTTAAACTCTTACCCTACCGGCCATCTATCCCCTTTCATCTTATGCACGACCCATCCGAGGTCATTCAACGTTGCAATAAGCATTGGCACAAACACGAGTCAATATCATTTTGGATCCCTCTCTTCCAAAATATTTGGAACCTTCCAACCCTCCCCAAAATTAAACACCTCTGGTGTCTCCTCCACCATGGTCTACCTATTGGTAAATGGTTAGAATATTTAGGAATTCCCAATCCCAATTGCCCTCTATATGGTGGACAAGATGACTTTGTCCATGTGTTTTGGCATTGTCCCTTTGCTCAGCATGTGTGGGAGTGGGCTTCCATAGTTTTTCCTTCATACAAGCTATCTCAAAAGGATGTCATATTCAGCTTTTTAAACATTACTTCTGCTAATTTCAAGTTTCTATGGAAAGTTATTAGGCCTACTATTTTATATTATATTTGGAAGAAGATTCAATGTTATATTTTAAAGGAAGCGAAGATGCAATGTTATATTTCAAAGGATAGATTATTATAATAAATGTTTGCTCACCAAGTTGGAGAAGTTGTAGATCTTTCATCTCATTCATTTCCAACTCACATCTCAAGCATCCAAGTTCAATATGGATAGACATCAGTTGGTTCATCTCTTGCAGTCGTGGGAAAGACTTGTGCATTCCAATAACACTCATCATCAGTAGTAATCTCTGCAAGGAAGCTTCCCTTTCTGTTGTGAGGAGTCACCATTGGAACTCTCTCTATCCTTAATTGAGAACTTTTTTTCCTTATCTAATTCTATGTCATTCTATGTTGTAACGAGTCAGCATAGGTGGGTGGACGTTTGATGGTGCCCCAATTCCGTTTCCTCCCTTAATACTCGTTTATTTATAATGCTCGTCCCGAGTTTCATGCATAGTGCTCTAAGCTTCCCTCTTCCCCTTAACCCTGACTTGTTCAGGTACCTGAAACTAGTACACTATTAATATCAATAGAACTTCTTTTCGGGTCCGACACCCCCCAAACTCATATTGGCTTGGAGTAGGCTATTAATTTCGTAGGGCTAGTTTAAATTATGTTCTACTGTCTTCGGAGTTGGGACCTCCTGCAGCAGTAATCGTCAATGGCATCCTGCAAATGGTTTTTGCTGCGCACGAGCTCTCTACTAGGCCGTAATCCTTTGCTGTGCCATTCGACTGTGATTGATTTTGTACAGAATCATATCCATTTCTATTCTACACAGCAGCAACAACAAAACCTTGCCGAGCTTTTCAGTGTTTCAGGTTTCCTGCAAGGCGAGTTAGGATTGTCGCATTCCCAGATTTGCCGCATTCAAGAGGACAAGGTGAGGCGACCGAAAGCGATACAGAAATGCGCTGCGACCCTTGCAGTGCTCAAGGACTACAATTTCAGCGATGGGCAGGTGAAGAAGATCATTTTGAGGAACCCCGACATTCTGCATTACAGGGACAAGGAAACCCTAAAATGCAGGCTGGACTACATCAGATCGCTGGGTTTCACGGAGAAATCAATGCGGGATGTGGTGGTGGGAGAGCCAAGAATCCTGAGAGCTAACGATTTGGCACCCAAGGTCCAGAAAATCGAAGCTCTCATGGGAGGCCCCCAGAAATTGTTGAAGGCCGTAAAGAGGCATCCCCGCATTCTGATATCTTCCGGCCAGTCCATAGACAGAAATATTGAGCTTTTCAGGAAAATGGGATGGCAGGATGACGCCATTTCCTGTGGATTGTTATCTTATCCCAGCCTTCTGACGCGCTCAGAGGAATACCTGAAGATGCATATGGAGTTCTACATGAATCTGGGTGTTTCCAGGGTCTGTAAGACTTTCTTGCACGCGCTGGGTATAACAATCAGGTTGAATGCATCCAATATGGAAGAACGTGCCCAGAGCTTGAAAACCCTAGGCCTCAGTGATGCAGAGGCTAAGGAATTGATGAGGAAATATCCTGAGGTTCTGAATATTGCTTTTGTCAAGAAGAAAAAGATCATAGATTACCTGGTTCAGCGTGCTGGGCTTAGTGCTAATTGTGTGCTCAAGTATCCCGGTATGTTGGCTTCAAGCCTGGAAAGACGAATCAGACCGCGTCATGCAGTTTTCAGGTTTCTGTCTGCAGCTGGGATTTCGAGAGCCCTTCCTTCATTGCCTAGATTTATTACGCTTCCTGAGAGCACTTTCATGAAGAAGTATGTGGAGGGTAATCCGTATGAAGAAAATATTGTGCAAGTTTACAGGGAGGCTATGAATAACATTGATTTACACAAAGAGAGACCACAACAGGCCTGTGAACAAGAATGTTAATCCAACTTAGCTAGTTAAGGAATTTGTTTAACTCACTGTGTTGGCTATCTTGTCCAAGTGATCTTGAGCTGTGGTTATTGATTTACTTGAGCTGTGGTTATTGATTTATAAATTGATAGGAAACAGTTGTACCTGTTTGATTTTCTATACTGCCCAGCCTAAGCAGTGACTGATTTTACCAGACTTTACATTGCAATGGGCTTTTGAAGGTTATTTATGGCCATGGGCAAGTTTCACGGTCATGATTGTATATGCAGATTTCTACGATAGATTTTTCTTGTATTATGATCCGTTTGATTTGATAAACGCACAGCAGCAAAATTTTGAAAGGGATATATGCATGAGCTATGTTTTCGGAATTCAAGAACAATTTTTTAAAAGCAGATTTCTTCGGAGGACTTGTTTTGTTTTACAAGGATAAGAAGCTTGAGAACAGCAAAAACTAAAATATTCAACTATACTGACGCTGGATATAAAATAACCAGTTAATCACAATAAGGGTTTCTGGATTTTTGTTACAGCTGAGAGTTCTGGATTATAAACATCAATTGCATATATAGTATTTTCACCCAAATTAATGATAACTTTTAAAAATAAAGATAACATCTGCATCCTTGAAAACTATCACATAGTTAATGGTAACTAAGAGTTTGGGATTATAAACATCAGTTGCATACATGGTATTTTCACCCAAATTAATGATAACCATTCAAAATAAAGATAACACCTGCATCCTTGAAAACTATTGCATCTCTAATGACACCTTCTTGTTTGCCATATTAGTCTTTTAAAGAACACTAGCCTAAATAAGGGGTGGGTGTTTGAACTTGAAATAAATGATTTATAGAAGTTTATAAGTGAGTACTATCTAGTAGCATTGAACCTGTCACTTGGGACTACCAAGTTAAGACTTGTACCATTTTTTCTTTTTAAGAAAAGATCAAGATTTATTCAACGCAGAGAAATTATGTACAATTCACCTAACTCAAGACACAAAAACAATACCCATCGTCAATCTGACCCAACCTTTGTCAGGTAGCAATCCCAAAACGTGATCCTCCAAACCCTTATCATAGTTGTTGTCTCCCTATGACACACAAACACTAGAATTAACCTATACTACCCATCCATGCTCATCAAAAAATTAACCAAAACCTAAACACCACAAACAACCAACCCTCCCTACAAGAACCAATAGTTTCCTTCTATGGCATGTTATGTTCACCTAGTGAATTGATCCTCCGCTCCTTGTCCTCCCGCAACCTTTGGTTGCACTCTTCCTAATCATCCTTGCACATAGCTCACTCTTGTCCCTATGCATTTGTTGGCCATCCCTTCTGCTATGGTTTCCCTTTAGTCTACATCTATGCGTCCATCATGCCTTCTCTCATCTGGCTATTCGTCTCTTTCTATCTTACCTTATTCCAATGGATCAGGTTCTGCAACTCCGCCCTCTAGCACACAGTAAGCGTTGTCAGCTATTGCACATATGAATCCCACTGTGCTTCCCCTTCTACTTCTACTTCCTCACATGCCCTCCCCATCACTTTGACCTTAGCCCTTTGCACAAGGGTTTCAAACTTGCTATGTGCCATTGTAATGGCTAGTTCCTATTTCCCCTGCATCGCCTCCTACTTGCTCTTCTCCTTGTGAGGGTTTGTTCCCTCACTCTCAGGTTGCCTTTTCCAAAATCCCATCCCCCCCTCCCTTCTCAGCCTCGCTCCTTTGTCTGCCATTGGTAGGGTATCATAGTTGTTGCCTGTGATACACCCTCTACCACTTTGATCTCAGCTCCTTTGGAATAATCGTCGTGCCAAACTGCCATAGCACTAAAATCAACCCCAGGTGTCTACTAGGCCTCCTCCTTCGCAAGGACTCCAACAAGAAGTTAGGAATGTTCACCTATGTACCCATCTTCAGACACTGAAGAAACACAAAATGAACCCCCACTAGTCAGTTCAAACTACCCCACTACACCAAAAATTTATCTACTAAAGTCATCACCACTTGCCAAATCCACAACAGCACACACCTAGGAACATGCCTAGTCACCATCTTTGAAATTCCTCTCTCAAAAGATTTTGTTGCATACCTACAACTATGAAGCATCGATGAAATCACCTCTCCCTTTGCCAACACTCCCAACACCACCACCATAGCAAACTCCACCAGTTGGGTCATTCTTCCTCTGAAGGTGGTTGCCTCCCCCTCCCAATTCTTGAAAAAGGCTCCATCCACCAAATCAAGCACCTCTTCCAAATGTGCTAGCAACTCGTCCCACCCCACTCGATGATTAACTTCCATAGTTCCTCTTTCTGTTGGAACTCTCCCATCGACAGCTCACAATACTGTGCACGCCCCATGCTTCACGAGGCCTCCTACCATAGCCGAATTCCAGGAACTGATTAACTTCCATAGTTCTTCATTCTATTGGAACTCTCCCACTGAGAGCTCACAATACCATGCATGTCCCATGCTTCACGAGGCCTCCTACCATAGTTGAATTCTAGTAACAACCACTAAATTCAGCAGTGGTAGCCTTTGACCATGGAATATCAACTAATTCTGTAGCTTCTAGATTGCCAAGAGCACAACAATCTCCTTTGAGTCTCATGTAACCCTAACTAGTGGCACCAATATAACTGCCCACCATGTGTCTAACATGTACTTACAGCGGTAGATAAAATGATCAATCATTTCCAACCCCTCTCCACATTAAGCCCCCACATCATTAACAAATCTCTCATTGGTAGCGTCGTGTGAGCAATCAACCATGCAAAAACCTTCACCTTCTCAAGGAGTTTGCCATGCCATATGGCCTACCAAACATTTACATGTGGAAATTGAACATTCATGATGTCTTTGGGATGCCTCTCCAACAATCCAAAATCCCTCATCTCCTATGCATGTTGGCAAAGAGCAGACCACATTAGTGACCCTCTAGCATTGGGTTCCCACTGTTGATATTTGTGTTGCATGATCTTGATCCACTATGCTTGCCTATCTCCCTGGCTCAGCAACCAATTCACTAGCCTTTGCATTCCCAACTTGATATCATCTCTAAAATTCAGCATCACGATCCCTCCTACCTTCTTAGGCTTAGCTGTGTTCGCCTAGCAAACCAAATGCATTTTCCCCCTCCCTTTTCCCATGACCAGGCAAACGTTCGGATAATTTGGTTGATTTTTTGTATCACTCCAGTAGGAGGATACGTCGTGCATGTAATGAATCTGGCCATCGCCATGAGTATCAACAAAGCCAGCAAAATCTTCCCTTTCTAAGAAAGGAACCACTTTTTCCAATGTCCCATTTTTCTTTGTATCTTCTGCACCATGGGTTCCCATGTCTAGCACCATTTCCAAGCAACAATCAGCATTCCTAATTAAGTATCTTTAATTAACTTAGGTAAAATGCCTAGGATATGATGTAACCATCCTTTTACTTGTTCCTCCACATTCACCATATGCACCACTGATTTACCTTTGTTAATTTCCAACCCTAGTTCCTATGCAATCCTACCCAAAGCACTGTTGAGCAGTAGTGCCCATGAAGCAGTAGCTCGCGAAAATAGCATGGTGTCATCTGCATAGTGCTCCACCATACAGTGCATACCTTCCACCATCAACCCCTCCATTCCTTTGGATGTGCAATAGTTCTAAAATGTGTCCATCACTAGTATAATTAGAAGTGGTGAAAGTAGATCCCATTGCTTGAGTCCTCTTCTTGTCCCCTTAAACCCTAATAAATGGCCATTAATGTCAAACAAATATCACCCCAATTCTTGAAGGTGTATACATAAATTAATAAACCTTGGATCAAATCCTTTCCATAGCATAATTTCTTTTAAGGCCTTCCAACTAACTGTGCCATAGGCCTTTGCAACATCCAGCTTAATGCACATGCTTGAAAATCCTGTTCGGTGGAGCGAATGCAGTATCTCTTGCAAAAGTAGAACCTGATCTTGTAGGAACTATCCCTTCACAAAACTAGTTTGATTCTCTTCCCAAGTTTGGGCATTAGCGGGGCAAGCCATTGCACAATCATCTTGGTAAATAGGTGCACGAGCATATTGCAAATACCAATAGGCCGAAAGTGTGCCAGTGAGGTTGCATTGTGGACCTTGAGGATTAGAATAGTCCTTGAACAATTGATCTTCCACCTCGCCTACTACCACATCAACATCTAGTTGAATGCATCCAATAGGTTCTCTTTGAGAATGTCCAAAAATTTGCTAAAGAACTTGATCGGCCAACCATTTGACCTTGATGCCTTATTAGGCTTCATTGTTCCTACTGTTGTCTCTAGTTCTTGCAACATAAACATCCTAAGCAATGAAATATTTTTTATCTCACCAATCACCTTCCTCACCTATACTAACATCGGTCGTGTGTGCCTTTTGCTCCAAATATGCATCCAATATTGTTGCATCATCTTGGCAATCTCCGCTCCCTTCCTTAGCGTAGAGTCATTGTGCATCAAATGTATTCATTGCCTAGTTTGACCTCTCCCTTTGGCCACTATAAAGAAAAAATGCATATTTCTATCTCCCTCCCATAGCCAAGTGACCTAGCATGCTACCACCAGCATGTCTCCTCCTCCAGCAATAGACTTTATAGTTCCTACAAAATATTATGCTCTTCCATAGCCAACCCTTGCCCCTTTTCTTGTCTAAGCTAGATATCGCGCAATTGCACCTACAATTGATCATAATATGTATGAAAACTATACTTCTCCTCCATTGATCTAGCTTGAATTTGCACTTTAAGTTTCCTCAGGCCCTGTGTTAGGAATCCTCTAGGCTCCTCTAGCACCAAATATTCCTCCCAAATGGCCATAACCAATGGCTTAAGCCAAGGCTTGGATAGCCATGTACTCTCAAAACCAAAAGGCCTGGGAGTCAATTCTTGGAGCTATTTGATATAGTAGGTAATGGATCAATGGTCAAAAGCCTACCTCTCCCTCCCAAACACTTGCTCATCAAACGCCAAGACCAACCTTGTATTGATCCACACATGGTCAATTCATAACATAACATGATCTTTTCCTTTTCTCTTGTTGCTCCATGTGAAGCTACAGCTCCCAATGTCCATTTCCACCAAAGTGAGCTCTTGCAAGAATGCTAGACACTTCTGACCCCTCAAGGATTTCACAAAATCCCACCTATCTTCTCTCTTAGGTATAGCCATTGGTTAAAATCTCAAATCAATACCCATCACTCCTAGCGATGAACAATCTACACCAGCCATCATAGTTCCTACAAACACATCTCGCAATTCTAAGCACCATAAACATTTGTTAATGAGATACCTTCCTAAGCAACATGGATTGTCTAGCTCCAACATGACTCATCAACAAGCCCAAGTGGAAATTGGGATAAAATAGCCAATCCCCAAACCCTCCCTCTATAGGGAACCACCTACGCATTCCACCCATCCCATTGCAACCACTAGGATTCCAACTAATGCAACTTTTTTTCTTACAAACAACACACATCACAACCTTCACATCACATAATCTCTTTTAGGGTATTTCTTTTGTAGGGTGTACCTTGACCCCTACAATTTCAGGATAGGATATTCATGCATAATTTGTCAATTGTTTATGAAAGACCTCATACAAGGTCTTTTGACTTCCCAAATCCACATCAAGTTGTGTCTTCTTACTCTTACTAACCGGTGTTCTAGGGCACCTTGCCTTCTAACTCCCAAGGGAGGTTAAAACCACTATAGAACCGGCCACCTCCTAGCTTAAATTCAAAATTTCTAACATTTGGGGTTTGGAGGACCCCCTAGCAACAGAAACCCAGCTTCCTAAAGGTAGTAACTCTATGCACTACTCTATTAAACTTGATGTAGATCTAGACTTCTAAGGAGTGTGATTAGGCAACTCCCTATTGCTTCCCTCCCCATTTTGAGAAGTCTGCGTGGGAGACTTGGCATGATTGCATTCTCTCCAACTCCCATTGGCTCAAGCACTAACTATCCATTTGTAACCTTAAACTAGCCCTCATCTCTCGCACCTACCATTCATTTAGTTACAGGCCAAACCTTGCAATCTTCCATAAGGTGCCTTAGCTTCCTGCAAAAAGTGCATCCCTTTGCCTTGCCTAGCCTAGGCTTGGCTTCCTTGATATTCTCATATTCTATTTGAATTCTTTTTGTACTCTCTATAAAGGCCAAAGTAGCCTTGTGGATTAAATCCTTTGGTGACAAAGGTTACCAAATGCAAAATCTCACAAATCCCATGTGTCCCATGGATCTAGTAAAGTTATTAAAGGAAATAAACTCACCAAATAATCTTGCTAGGCTTTCTAGGAACTCCTCAATCTACATCTCCTAAGGAATGCTTGAGATTGTTATCCAAACTAGTTCTTGGAGAAACAGATCCACTTCCTTATGAGCCCCTAGCCTCCAAGGAGTTATCCCCAAACTACGGGCCCTATAGAACCACGGGTGCCTCACCAAAACCTTGTCTCACTGCTCCTAGGAGTTAAAAATGAAGATTAATAGTTCCTCTATTAGGCAATGAACCCCAATGTTAGCCAAACCCCACATGGTCTATGCCCATTTCCAAATCAAGTCCAGCCTAGGCCTCACCCTATTGGACACAAATTTTCTAATCAAACTCCTCTCCATCCTTTTCACCCCCTCCATTGGGGGCTTGCACATCTATAGCATCATGCTTCCCTCTTGCCAAGAAATTGCCTCAATGTCGCCATCCCCTAGCCTCCCCTTAGTGTGCATCTCCTTCATAGGCCCACCTGACATCCCCAACTTCGGGCCTTCCCCACCATCCCAAATACCATTGTCCTCATGCCTCTGCCCATCTATAGTTGTCACAACCTAGCTTCCCATGCTAGTGCCCCTGCCTACTACCGACTCGAAGCCTTCCATGGCCACCTATCTGCCGCCCACGTCCACTCTTATTCCTGCTCCAGCCATCTGAATCTCCTCGCTCAACTAAGACCTACACCATTAGGCTAACATCTCATTGTTAATTTTCAAGGTATTTATGACAAATCTATATATTTTTCATAATTTAACTTAGTTGTTTGTTTATGGAGGCTACAACAAAGATAGATTTAATTTATGGAGGAAGTAATACTAGGCTAATGAGTGTAGTAGTTGACACTATTTTTACCAATGGAGGAAATGTTGTTAGGTAAGAATATGACTCTAGATTCTTATTTAATTATTTTTCTAATGAAGTCACTATTTGATCCATATTTGTATCTTGAATAACAAAATGATACACAAAATTTCTAGCATCTAAACTAGTATTCTTATAACAGTTGATTTTGTTGCTATAGTGGAACTCTAGCTATGATACTCATAATTTGTCTTTTTTATGTGATTTGTACTCCATAGAGATTATTTGTAAAACAATTGGTACCATTCAAATTGTTAATACTATGCATAAGAGGAAAGCAATAATGGCAAATTACTCACATGACTTTATTGTTTTACTAAGTACTTTCAATGTTAGTATTTCATCATGTAATATTTGAAATATTACACTATAGTTGGAATTATATTATTTGATGATTACTAGGTAGTTTTAGAACCATATATGTTATGAAGGTTATTAGTAGGGAACAACTTGGAATCCATAAGAAGCTAGTATGCTTGATGATGTTGTAACGTTAAACATAATTTATAACTATTAATGTTAAACTTGGTAAATAATTTTCCTTTTTGATTATTAAATGTTGAAGGATATTACAACTTTCTATTGATAATTTTAGATCATGTAGTAAATGATATTTTTATTAAGAGTCAAGATTGGGATATGTTTTTTTATAGAGACTTGTCTAAGAAAGTTAATATTTAAGCTTCAAGTGCAAAAACATTGCATACACATTACATGTATATTTGATTAATTTTTTCCTAAATTTCTATCAATCTTATAAGCTATGCATCTCCTAATATTTTTATTAGGATTAAAAGGAATAGCAACTGAGGAAATGGGTGTTTGTGGAATTGCAAAAATTATTTTTGGTAATTGAAGGATATTCAAAGCTTTTTGATGTAAACCTTCTTATGCTAGATTTGGTAATATCTAAGAAGTTTGGTGTATGCTTGAATGCTTGTTCTTTTAAGTGGAAGAAAATGTTCTTTGACCTTTTCATGTAATGTTCATTTTTCCAAAGCTTTACTTTTGATTCTTTGATCAAGGATCATGATGACATTAGATAGACTTGCTACCATCATTAGCAAAGATAGTTTTTGCTCTATATTCTTCTTTTCAACTCTATACATCTTGATTCACATACCCACATACCCAAGACAATGACAAAGCTAAAATTTAAAACTAGGTTTTAAGACCTTGAAAACAATGAAGTAATCCAAATACAATATTACAATGGTTAACAATTTGACACACTTTTAACAAAAATACTCTAATAATTTCTAACTGATAGTAAATGCCAAACTTCTCAAATCTTGAAAATAAAATTGCTTACAGAAAACCCAATTATGACAATGTAAACAAGGATATCTTCTTTATCCTAAAAAAACTATAATTAGAAGAATAAGCCCCAAAACAATAACTTTTTATTTGTGTGTTCAGCTAGTGAATGAAAAAACAAAAATACAATGTGCTCTCTTGATTGGTATAGTCTTTAAATATCCACCACCCTAATCCACAACACCTAGCAATAGGCCTGGTTGCAGTGGTAGACTTTCAATAGAACCCAAATAGTAGCTCATCACATTTCAATTCGAAGCAGCAACTCTAGTCTAAACAATGTATTCTTTACCATTAATTGCTATCATCCTTTTCTATTGTTATGTGATGTACATAAAAAAATGATTTAATTATCATTATAATAATTAGAGGTCATCTGACTTGAACCCTTGAGCAAAAGAAATGTGATCATCCTCTTCTTTTCCTTAAAAAATTAAAATAATATTCATTGTTAATGTTGAGGTGAGAGAGGAGACATCTTTGCAAATTTTGGAGTAACAATATTACTAATAGCAAATGGTATCATTAATGAAAAAAGGAACAAAGTTAAGGTAGCAGGTATGTTTGGTTGAAAAATGATTAAATTATTGCTATAACAATTAGAGCTCCTCCTATATGAACCCTCAAACAAAAGTAACATGATCTTCCTCTTCTTTTTCTTGAAGAAATAAAATAAATTTTACCATTATTGTTAAGGTGAGGGAGGAGACATCTTTGTAGGTGTTGTAGTAACAACATTACTAACAATAGATGGTATCATTGATGAAAAATGAAGTCAAGGTAGAAGTTATGTTTATTTTAAAAGTTCTATTTGTGAGCTTATGCATATTTACAATCGAAATTACCATGTAATTTACATGAAGGGCAACCTTTCATAACTTGTTCTAATTACTAATAAAATATTCCATGTTTGCAAAACTGGCAAAAAATACCGATGAGTGTAGAAGAACACTTATCCTAGTATAGGCCTCGTTTCCCTCGATAAATTGAAGATGAACAGTAAATGATAGAAGCCTTTTAACTAATACCAGAAAACCAAAACTTTTCCGAAATGTTTCAATGGCTTCATCTTTAACCTTTTGTTTCATTCATACAAAAAGCTCAACTAGAATTGAAATTCATTTTGAATTGCGGAACCTCAAAGAAACAAGTTTAATTTTTTTATTCATCTGGTTATTTGTCCAGTTTTTTCCTCACTTGAAGATACAATCAAACTGAACAAGAAGAAATAACAAAACATCAAATGCAATTCTACGCAAATGAGTTAATGCAACGCCTCGCAATAATATTATTGGTTTCATTCCAAAATATTTTTGTAAGCCAAAAATTTTGCAGTGTAATTATGAACATTCATGTTTTCATTGTCTTTATTAATGTCACGAGTGATAGTAGATGTTGATTAGTATTTTCAGCATTTAGATTTGGCTTGCAACCCATTTTTAGCCGCTCGTAAATCTAACTAGGAACTATATTTTTAAAGCATAAAGAATAAGATAATAAAATCATGATCATTAACATCATCTAGGATACTCTTCAATTTGGGGCTTAGAGGATATTTTGGAATACTTGTGGAAGGACTGTTGCAACATATAGTGGAAAGGAAATTTTAATGGACGTGAAGAAGCAACTAGAACAAGTTATGAAAGATTGCATGGAGGGCAAAATAGTGGAGAGAGATGAAATGAGGGAGTTTATTTTTGAGTTTGCATTGGCCTATGAATTTATAATAGTTAATACCTATTTCAAGAAAAGGTGTGAATAGTTTGTAACTTTAAAAAGTGGGTACCTCAACCCAAAAAGACTAAATCTTAGTGAGAAAGATAGAATAGAAAACATGTAATGATTGCAAAGACATTATGGAACAAAGTCTTACAACCCAACGTAGACTTATGATAATTGCTTTGGCTATTAAGAGTGTTATAAATTAAGACTTTAAAAGCGGATGCCATCTATAAAATGGTAGACTTTAAAAGAAGAAAAAATATCATATTTTAAGAGGATCTATTGCTTGCAAAGGATCTTGAGATTTAAACTTAAATGTAATGATAGTTGGAGTCAAATAAGGAGTTGTATTGAGGAGATAGAGAAGGACATCCTTGAGGATACAAAAGGAAATATGTATATTCAAAGGAGACATACTGGTGGAGTGAGGAAGTGCAATGAAAAATTAAAGATAAGAAGTAGTGTTTCAAGGAGTAGCAACAATGTAGAAGACAAGATGACTTCGAAGGGGAAAAGATAGTGAAGTATGTGGCAAAGAAGATAGTGAACAAGGATAACTTAACACTTTTAATTACTTTTATGAGATGCTAGGAATTAAGGATGATGAATTTTTTTTCATGTGAAGGGATTGGGGAAAGTAGTGGGAAGGGTGGGATGGAGGTGAGGTCATGTGGTGTGTGGTTGGTATAGTGTGTGTATCAAAACTACAAACCTTTTTTTTAATAATATTTACCCCCAAGACATATAATTCAATTAGAATCTTATAACTCAACATTGTCCACTAATGAATAGTCTTTTTTGGTGACTGCTTGATGCTACTAGGTTGACACATCAGCATCAATATAGGGTCTACTGTGTTGACACATTGGAATTGATGTAGAAGTAATAAATACCTATAAAATGTATGCACCAACTATATTTATGACACCTTTTGATCAATAACTTAACCATACTTTTAGAGTTTCATTTTGTAGAAGCTAGAATTTTTTTGTGAGAGCCTACAATTTGACATGAGATAATTAAATGGAGTCTTTGTTCGAGTGCTATATACATGGACACATTGTATGAATGATAATGAAAATCAAGATTAATCCATATCATTGCAACATTTTGACATAGCTTAGATTTTACTTTTAATGTATGTTAACTCCATGTAACTTAGCTTACTGTTTATTTTTTTTTGGTGCTATTATATATTAATTACGAAGAATGAGGATAATCAACTTTGAGCATAAACTCATCAATGTTTTGTAATCTTAGTAGTGTGCCACTTGGTATGCCTAGCAATGGGTACTTGGTAACCTAACATGGCTAGTGAGAGTTTAGGATGTGTATAAAAAGTTGGAAATAGATATTCATTACATGAACTACAATATATTATCATAGTCCATACAATATTAAGATCATATGCCTCAATTACCCTTAACAATATGCACTAAGGGGCATACAAGTGTAATTAGGAAGATAGTGACTTGCAATCGAATGCTTATCTATTTAGGTACTACCCTAGGCTAGTCCATAGATTATAATAAAGTCAGTTACATATGTTCATGATTTATATGGTTAGGCATTGGGACTATTGGCCTCTCATCATTGGGGCCAATGATGGGAACTAGTGCTAGTGATCTAGATAGTTAGAATTATAGATGATTGTTGTTATGACTTAAATGATTTATTCATTAAAATAATAATATTATTATATTCAAATACACACTTGATAATTGAAGATGTCTTCTTCTTGCTGAGTTGATTCCCCGCCTATTAATGATTCTATAAAGGAACATGATTGAACCACCAAAAATAAGAATGATGTGTCACAATAAATCAAAGTTGTCTACCAACATTTAGATCCGTACTATTCAGACTTCACCTTTATTCTTCACTAGGATGATCAAATGCCATGGAGGAACCTATAGGAAAACACTGTATTACCACTTGATCACTCAGTTCCCTTAATGCTCATGATAGCATTGATGAGAGCTCAACTTAAAGCAGTAGCTAGTGACTACAAGGTGGCCGATGATATGTCTAAGCCCTATTAGCCCATTGAAGGCCAACTTCGTAAGGTTCATTTCATGGATGCATGCCATGAAGCCACTAAGAGAAAAGAGGCTACAATTTCAATAATATTACAATTTGAAAAGTAGGACATGAATTATATTTAGGTAGATCCAATTATCAAAATTTCCTTCCCCTCTCTTCCCCCATACCCCCTCCCTTTAATGTCCTTCTTTTGTTATAAAAAATTTCAATGGGACTTCTCTTATATGGTAGATGGCTCAGAAGGGTTGAATTTTTAATCTTGGTGGTCCCTACTTGAAGTCACCATTGAGAACATGTGCTCCTTGCTTATTTTCATGATAGAAATTTGTGCTTTCTACTTGATGTCACTATCAAGAATTTGTACTCTTACTTCTTTCTCCCCTTCTCCCTTCCTCCACATACACACACACACACACACACTCTCTCTCTCTCTCTCTCTCTCTCTCTCTCTCTTTATATATATATATATATAAACTACATTTATTTTCTTTTTTCACACACACACATATGCTTCAACCCATCTAAGAAGTGGTGGTACCAAACTAGCCACATTCCTTCCTCTTTAGCATAAACTGTATTGGTAGAAAATTTGATTGTCCACCTTTCATCAAAGTAGTTTAATGTGTTGCAAGAGTTTCGAATGCGTAACCATATAAGTAACAAGTGTATGTATGTGACTAGATCATAATCTGTGGATGGGAAAATATAGACTATAGTAAGTTAATATAGAGTTCATAATCATTATCTTCTCACTGGAGTTAGTGGTAGTCAATGCATATTGTTTAACCCACAATAAGACATATAAGATATTGATGTTGTTTGGTTGTTGTGGCACTAACGTAAAATATAGTAAATTGAATATTGAGTTGTGAATTTATTGAATAAGAAATAATGAAAATAAGATGCTAAGCTAGTCTAATGACGATAAGCATTAGTCCTAGCTTGCTATATATGTCCTAGGATGGTATAACTATCATTGAAATTACCAAGTAACTTGCTATTGGATGAACCAAGCAAAGTTACCACTGGATTACCAAACAATCATACATTATGCTTGAAACCAATCATGCTTATTCTACCAAATTACTTAACAAACATTGGAAATATAAATAACATGGAAATGTAAATGATGAGTAAAGGTAAATGATAGTCAAAAGTAAATTACATGAAAACTAAATTTAAGCTTAGTAGAACATTGTAATGGTTATGAATAATCTCGATCTTTATTTCCATTCATGAAGCATGTCCAAGTATACCTCACTAGAACAAAGATGCTATACAAATTTTTAGAAACACATTACAAGCACTCATAACTAATTTTAACTTTGTAAAATAGACTACAAGAGTTTGGGTAAGGTATTGAATGAAAGGTAATTTTGTTATAATGGTAGGCTAGCATTTATAAGCATGACCAAGCCCACTTACATTATATCTACAACATCATAGATTAACCTATAATATCACAACTATGATATCATAGTTGATAAATTTAATTGATTTATCATACTCCCACTACTAACTAAAAACTCGTCCTTGAGTTAGAATAAAAGTGGAACAAAGTTACTTTTGAAATTATGGGGTAGTGAAATAAAAAAATAGGTAACATACAAATATTAAATATTCACCAGAAAACTAAGTAAGAGTGTTACATATTTGTTCAAGTGAGTTACAAAATATCATATCAAAACTAACTATACTATTTGACATTAATGAAAAAAATGATAAAGTTGACAAAATATTACCAAAACATGACAAAATTCTACAAGAAGCCAATACAGGTTTTTATGTGTTTAGTAGTCATTTTTCTTGTAGCATCAATGGTTGCTGAGGTGATGAAGCGTCAAAGTGTTGCATCAACAAGGCTCTATTGACATGGCCTCATTGATGGGACCATGTTAGTCCCCGTTGATGTAGCTCCATAATAAAGTCTATAACTATGTGCTTATCTACTGTGTTTATGTAGGTCTTGTTAGAGTTGTAGAAAAGCTCTTGCAATTTTATCATTTGAGAGTTAGAATATTTTTCTAAGTGCTTGTAGTAGGAGTCAGAAAGTGTAGGAATCTTTATTCAAGCACTGATGTACCTAAGCACACCAGTGTGAACACCTTGGTGAAGGAGGTCAACACAAGAACTTGCAATCCACAATACATAATCCTAGTTCTGGTAAGAACAGATCCCATGACAAAGGGGGATCCAAAGAGACGAGTCATGGCAAGGATGTGGATAAGTAGCATGATCATGATCATGCCTGCGACCACTGAAAAGGGGGTGGCATGCACTGTAATGATGCTAGTCCTTCTTCTTCACCTTTGCCATCATCTTCTTCCTCCTCTAGCTCTGAACGCAATCACAAGGGACACAATCATGATGGAGGTGACTGATGAGACCATTATGATCATAGAGACCATTGGGCAAGTTAAGATCTAGGGCATAGGCATTTAAGAGAGGCTCATTACCATGAATGAAGGGGTAATAGAGGACATCATAGGCACTACAGTCATGGCTACAATGAGCTTTTCTTGCCACCCAAATCATGCTAAACATCACAGAGGTAATGAGAATTCCAACAAGGCACATGCAAGATAGTAGAATTAAGTGATTGGATATGAATAATATCCCCAAGTATAAGGGGGGATATAACTGCCATCCACAAAATCATCTTTAGGCTTTTCATGATGCTTGTGCCTTACAAAACATAGAAAATGGCTAGCAAAAGCTTAAGTTGTTTCCCAGGACACTCAACAAAGAAGCAGAAAGCTAGTACTGGTCCTTGGAGTTAGAATTAATCCATAGATGGAGTACAATTCTTGAACTATTTAATGAAAGGTATCAAATGTACTCTTAAGCATCCAATCTAAGAAGGAAGATCCAAGGTTGGAAACGAGAAACACATGAGTCCTTGGATGTCTCCATGGGTAGATATTATTCCTTAATACACTGATGCCCTGGCCATCATTACTCTTAGCTCATCACATCATAGATGGGCTTCACTTTGAAACAATGAGAACTCTTAGGATCTACGCCCAAGGGAGACTACTAGAATTAAGAGCTCATCAAATCCAAAGGTTAATCGAGCAAGTAGCAAAAGAAAAAGGAGAGTTAAGAAAATGAAAAAGTGCTAAGGAATATAACAAGGATCCTTCCATTTGCAATAGGGAGGTCTAATTTTATGATAGTGAGGAGGAATCATTGCTTCATGCTAATTTAAAATTTTAACTTTGAAATCTTGGATAAGGTAGATTAGTTGTGGGACTTTACGAATAGTAGATTTCAAGCTGTCTTAAAAATTGTTGAAGTGTCCAAAGAATAAAGTAGTGATCATTATCCCAAGAGGCAAAAAAAAGCTAAACATGCTAATCAAAGGGGTAAGGGCAAGATTTTTGCAGTAGATGAAGTTGTAGAAATTGAATCAGATGATGATGGTGGGTGTGACATCTGCTAATATGAACATCCTAAAGGATGTTGCCCCATCGTGTCACCCTTATAGGAGTATGAGGTATATGCTTGAATCCACAACTAGTAAAAAGATAAATACCTAGAAGATTGCCTTATCCTCAAGATAATCCTAGGCAGCTCCATCAACAATAATAATATTATCCAAGTGGAACTCCACCACAACCATACTAGCAGTATGAGAAATGGCAACACCCATAGTTGTGGGGGATGCCAACACCAAGGTAGTAGTATCCTTATAGACAACCAGATCCATATGGGTATTACTTGTAGCAACCCTTGTCTACATGTGAGTCTTCTAGTCATGTTTCTCCTTTCTAACATTACTATTATCCTCTTGAATACTATAGAACTCATTCTCCACATTCTAGGAGGGATACCACATTCCATCCGTATCCTCCTCCTATTCTTGCACCTATTCCTCCATCCTCAATATAGCTACTACTTGCTCCATCCATGTAGGGTGAACTTTCAGCCCAGTTGAAACAACATAATGCTACCAGGGCCATCAATCTAAAATTGATTAATCAACTGAGTGGTTTGGAACCTCATGCTCATAAAAGACCATTTTTTCAACCCAACAGTCCTACTAAGCCCTCACAAACTTAGGTGGCTAGTCACCTTGCTCCTACCTCATCCTATACAAACCATTCCATTAGGAACCCTTCAAACCAAATACCATCCAAAATCCATAGTTTTATGCTCACTCATGTCATACCTAATTGGATCTAGGCTGGCAACCTTTTTAGGAAATTAGCTAATCCTAGAAGTCCTCTTATCTATTTATAGATTGCTGGGAATGAATCATGTAAAGCTCTTCTTGATTTGGGTTTTAATGTTAACTTGATTTCTCATGAGATGTATATTGCCTAAAACCTATCATCTCTCAAGAAGAGCAATATTCGATTAGAATTGGTAGACCAATCCATTACTATTCCATTGGGACTGGTAGAAGACATTATGACCATTATCTATGGGTGGCTTTATCCTACCAATTTCCTAGTAATCAAGATTAAGAACTGTAAAAGGGACTTCCCAATCATTATGGAAAGGGCATGACTAAGCACTATTGATGCAAGAATGGACATCAAATATCTTTCCTTGGAAATTTCTAAGGAGAATGAATTTGTAAAGATCAAGAAGAAGCAAGTTTCATGCATCACACATAACAATACAGGGTGTACTTGTGTGTAGAAACTTTGGTCCATGAAACGAGCATCTATTTCCACATGTAGGTAGTGTGCACATGAAGCAGATATTTAAAGGTATCTATATGCAACAACCACAAAACAAGAGGGCACTCAGTGGCTGACTGTTAATCCTAAAAGTAGCACAATGTGCATGGAACCTGTTGAGAGCCTAACATGTATCTATGTTGAAGGCATGGATAAACTAGAGCAAGTCCATCACCAACTCTCTAATAATGAAAATGATGATATCAATTGGGAAGAGTTGAAGATCCTTGAGAATTTCAAATAAGAGCCCCTAGAGTTGAAAACTCTACTTGCCAACCTAGAATATGCATTCTTAAAAAATGGCAAGTTGATCACACTTAATGCCAAAATTGCTCTTGAGAAAAAAGCAAAATTGTTAAAAGAAGTCAACAAATTACCAATAGCCTTTGCTTGGTTATATCCTTAACTCATTGGAATTGATCCACAGATATGCTAGCACTGCATTGATACTAATCCATTCATGAAGCCAAGGAGGCAACCACAACAATAGTGGAACCCAAAATTGAAGCAAATCATCAAAGAGAAAATTGAGCAACTCCTTAAGATAGGGTTCATCTACCCCCATTGCAAATAGTGAGTGGGTTAGCCCACTTGTGATAGTGCCAAAGAGAGATGACAAATGATAGGTTCGTATCAATTTTAGGCTATTAAATATGAAAACATTGAAAGATCAATTTTTGTTGTCATTCTTTGATTAGGTGTTAGACATTGTATTTGGGCATTGCTATTATAGTTTTCTAGATGGTTATAGTGGCTATAACCAAATCAAAATTGTATTAGAAGATCAAGCCAAACAATATTCACAAGTCCCCAAGGAACCTTTACATATCTCAAGATGCCATTTGGTCTATGTAATGCTCCTACCACTTTCCAATGCCTAGTCTTAAGCATCTCTCAATAGTAAATTGGTAGCAGAGTAGGAGTCTTCATGGATGACATTTCCACTTACGATGCTACATTCAAGCAAGCCTTGGACCACCTTGAGTAAGCACTTAAAAGATGTGTGGAAGCAAATCTATGGCTCAATTAGCAAAAAGATCCATCTCATTGTCTAAAGAGGCATTGTACTAGGGCACAAAATTTCTTAGGCAAGGATTGAGGTAGATCTTAAAAAAATAAGGGTCATCCAAGAACTAACTCACCAATTAAAAATTGTTAAAGATGTTTGGTCATTTCTTGGACACACTGGCTACTATTGGGAATTCATAGAGAATTTCTCTAAGATCACAAAATCATTGGTCGAGCTAACAAAGAAAGATGCTTCATTTATCTAGACAAAAGAATGCAAAAAGGCATTCTAGAGCCTCCAACAAAAGCTTGTAAAGACTCCAGTTATATGAGCACCTAATTGGTCCAGAACATTTCATATCATGATAGATGCATCAAATTATGCCTTGGGAGCTATACTTATGGAGTTGGATGACATGAAACATTCATATTACATCCAATGTGTAAGTCAAAGCATTGTGGTTGCACAATTGAATTACATCACAGTAGAAAAAGAACTAATGTCGGTGGTGTATACTGTAAAGAATTATAGGCACTATGTGCTTGGATATAAAGTGTTTATGCACACTAACCATAGTGTCATTCACTTCCTCATAAACAAGCCAATGGTGAGCCCCCATGTCATACAGTGGCTAGTGATCTTACAGGAAATCGATCTTACGATGATAGGTCGAAAGGGAACTGAGAATGTGGTCACTAACCATCTCTCTCAGTTATGATAGGATAATAAAGAGGAAGAGAGTTCACTCTTTGACCGATTTTCTAATGAACTCCTCTTTGCTAGTGCAAAAAATGAACAAGTGCCCATAGAACCAAAATGGTATGATGATATCCTTACTTATCTTCTTACTCAGGAGATGCCACAAAATTTATATTATAGGAAGAAACAATAGTTTCTTCATCAAGCCAAACACTTCATGTAAATCAATGGACACCTTTACAAGATGTGCGCTAATGGCCTAGTTCATAGGTGTGTCCTCAATGTTGTCAATGAGATGGTGGGATGATTGCACAAATGGAGGATCCTCAATAGTGCATTCAACCACTAGAACCCTTCAACATATGGGGCATCTACTTCATGGGTCCCATCACATCCATGTCCAATGGAAAGGCATATATAATCATTTCCTTTAATTACTACAAAAAATGAGAAGCAGCAATTGTCATCAATTGTACAGCATCCACTATTTCATAGTTTGTACAACAAAATGTTGTGAATAGGTTTGGAATGCTATGTGCACTAATTTTTGATAATGGAACTCATTTTATAGGTGTTGCTTTTCACAAGCTTATGCCATGCTTGGGGGCTGAACATAAATTAATAATACCCTACCATTCCCAAGCCAACAATCAAGCAAAGGTTACCAATAGGGAGATCATAAAGATCCTAACAAGAACTATTAGAAAATATAGGAGAGACTAGAACAAAAAATTAAACAATTCCCTTTGGACCTATTGCTCAACATGGAAATGTCCTATAGGCTACTCTCCCTATGAGTTGGTGTATGGAAAAATTCCAACACTCCCAATTCAATCCAAGCTTTGTACACTCTCAACAACCTGTGACCTAAGTTTGGCATAAAAAGAAAGACTAATCAACCTAAATGTGCTACACCTATCCTTAAATGAAGTGCACAAGGCATTCAACAAACAATGACATCACCTAAGAATTAGAAGGATCAAACTTCAAGCTAGAGATAAGGTCCTCTACTAGAACCCCATGCATGTTCCTCAAAAAAAAAAATTCTAAACATTGTGGAAGGGACCTTATATAATTAATGAAAAATTTCCTTCTAGGGCCATGATCATATACAAACCTAAAAGCCTAAACAAGAAGTAGTTGATTAACATCCAATAGGTGAAGCCTTTCCATGAGCCCAAGCAAGCTAGTACAACAAATAACTCAATAGATGGACAACTGCACTCAATTTTCTGAATCTCCTCCTTCAAACTTAGTCATGGGGGAGATGGCCATCCATGGTAACCATATACGTGGCCCTATCAATGTAGCTCAAAAATACTATATATATGCATGACCCCCCTTAGAAATTTTCACATTTGCTCACAAATCCCAAGGAGTTTTTGTAATTTTCAAAGCCTAGAACATTCCAGAGCCCATTACTTCCTAACCATTTGTCCAAATCACTTTGTTCATCAACCTTATAGCTCCCAAAGGTAAGCTCTTAGTTGTGGGGGCTGTAAAAATGTCATTTTTGATAGAAAATTTTTTGACATTTTTCTAACTCCCACAAAGGTTTAACTAAGGAATCATTGTTAAAACACCAAATTACAAGAGTTAAACCATACTAATGAGCTTTGGTAACACTTACAATAACAAATTAATTAATAAAATAATTAATCTACCATGGTCCAGCCATAGCCAGGTGTAACTAATTAATGAGGTAAGATATCCAGAAATTTTAAGTTACACATTATATCTACTAATCCACAAATGTGTTGTAACCGCAGATGGCATCAAAAGACAAACACACACACGAAGGAGGACCATCTCAACCAAGGAAAAGATGGCCAAGAATAGGAAGGGGCCAAGAACTAACCGAAGAAGAATGAATCACAACCCATGCCACAAGAGCTCTTAGGGAAGGGGTCAAAGTGGACTCTATTCATCAGATTCCAGAATAGGTGGTAGCAATAGAACATTCCCACTGAGATGAGGCAGTAGCTCAATAAGTGAAACTTGAAGTAACCTTGATGGAAGCCTACCTAAACCTAATTAGATTAAGGGAGGTCCAAAAGATAGTGCTCCAAGAGTTGAACTTCATTTCTTTCCTAGAGTCAGCATCTAACAAGGTACATGACCAACTGAAGATCTCTCCCATGTGGCCAATTACCACTTTCAATAAGGAGCAGTTTATGAGAGAGACCTTCCTATTTTGAAACAATAGATAGGCCAGTTCAATGGTCAAGATCAAGTGCATTTCAGTGTCTCACTTTGTGCAAGCCTTTGCAGAGGCACTTGGGTTGTCTAAAACTAGGGAAAATCTCACCGAGATTCTGATGTAGGTGAATCCTAGCATCGAAAAGAAATGGATTCAGCGGTGCTATGGTGTCAACTACAAGGAGTATAGTGCACTCACACCAATCAAAAGAATCCATTACAAGATTGCGGTCCCTCATTTAAATCCCAAGGTGAAGCCTAGCAAGATCACTACCTTTTCTACCTATGTGTGTGCTACTCTAACAGGAAGATTTCCCATCAACCTTCCATAGCTAATCTATCTAGAGATAGAGATGTAGTTCAAGGAGAATGAATGTAGAAGGAAGGCACTTCCCTTTCCATGCCTCATTAGAAATCTATGCCGAAGTGAAGGAATAGTCCACTACACTAATGATGATGTCTAATGCGCTTTGAGTACTAATTGGGTAAAGATGATGAAGAATAAAACTTTTGCAATAATAATCTAGGAAGATGAGTAGTAGCCACCACCTTCACCTACCACTTAGAAAATAGTGTCAGACATTGCTGCAACATCTCAAAGGTTGTGCAAGTAGCAAGAATGGCTCTTTAGCAAGCAAGAGCAATAGGTAGGCACAAGTGGTGGAGACTTATCTATGTATCAACTTGTGATGAGTTACCTAAATGAGGTGGCCTGAACAATTAGCTTGATGGGGGAAGGTGGACCAGTTTTCTCTACCCAATGAATGCAGTTGTCTGCAAGGTCAAATCCTAGCACCAAAGAGGTAAAGGTATCTCTCTAAGAATAGTAGCAACTTGCAGAGATTTCTGGGAATACCACAACCTTTTCAGTGTGCTTGGAGAAGGGTAAGACGACAACAATACTGGTGAAGTAGCACCAAGGGCAACAAATAGTAGCTAAATGGTTGCTAACAGAATTTCCAAAATACTAAATGCACTTGTGGCATCTATACCAGGCATCACTACACTTAAAGATTTTCAAACATCTGCAAGAACCATAAGCGACCAATTAACCATAGCACAACATGAACAACTCTTGAATCGATTGGTAGGAACCAGCCAACCACTTTTGGATGTCTTTGATCTTGCAAATAATATAACTACAACCTAGTTAGAGTTACTAGAGGTAAGGAACAAGAATATTATATTGGAAGGATAACTCGAAATAACCAAGGAGTTGAATGAATGCTTGGCTACAGAAGTTGCTAAATTAAGAGCCCATATTGCTAACTCTACATTTCTCAACCTAGCATTGACAAGAAATGAAGCTTTTGAATAGCTTCACACTAGGCTAAAAGGGGTTGAGGATGCGGTGCAGCAATGGTGTTCTACTGATTCTTAGCAAAGGCCACCTAGCATAAAATTCAGAAGGCTTTGGATCTAACCTGCGAGGCGAATGTGAAACTAACCATAGAAAATAATCACCTATGAAATGTTGATGCGCATAAAAAAAAGTTGACTGAATTTTTCCATCACCTACAAGAGCAACTAGCTAGAGTAAGTACATAGTTAAGGAGATTGGTAGTTGAAAACATAAACCTATCCATGGAGGAGGTCTATGCCATTTACTAAAACACCACAATAGAGGTAGCTTCCTAGAAATTAGAGGCTCTCAAATTTGAGAGAGTCAAAGATCACTACAAAGACCAGGTTGGCCTACAGAAGGAAATAAATGAGAAACACATCGAAGTGATGAAGGCAAAGGTGAACAATACCCTCTAGTAACTACAACAAGGACACAAATTATGGCAGCCCATCATTAATGGAAGTAATTAATAAAATAAAGTATAAACTTGCCTAAAGGAGTTGTAAATAGAGGAGATGACTAAATATATAGAGCTTGCCAATCTCTAGTACACAAACTTGGCTATGTTAACTACCAAACGACCATGGTTAGACCTAGAAAAGTAGGTGGCTAGCTTGTACTTGTTGTACGAGGTCAAATTCAAGCACCACAAGGACACCAAGTGAAATCTTGTAGAGGAAAATGTTAAAGTCAAGATTTTCAAGGGAAAATATACAAATCAGAGATCCACTGTTGAGCGACTAACCAAAAGAATGAATGACTACTAGGAGCTACAGAATGTAGTTAGGGCATTTAATGTTGAAAACAAACAATTCGCTACTTGATTCATTAATGTAAAGAAGTTGTTCCCAGTGATGACCTATTTGTGGGATGTCCCCATTCCAATCCACATTGGCAATGCTGCATGGACTATGAATGATCCCTAGAGCAAGGAGGAGAAGATGAAGACATCACTAAATGCCTTTCACCTTCTACCAAAGGTAGTAGCTATACTAGAATAGCCATAGCCACCTTAGCCATTGCGCATGCCCAAAGTTTGTGAAGGTCCTTTAGAACCTCCACCACTTGGGACTATTTGATTTTCTTAACAATCTTCATGTCATTAAGGGATGTGTTGTCTAGCTTGAGTAGTCATGTCATGATGTTATGTCACAAATACCACAAATTTTGTAATGATGTCAATCATTACACTCAGGCACTTAGTTTTATTATTAGTTTTGTTATGTCAGTTTACTATATTAAATGTTAGTCAATAATCTCATACCTTCCCAATTTTGTAAGGAAACTCGAGGATGAGTTTTTATTTAGTCATGGGGATATGATGAAGTATCAAAGTGTTACGTTGACAAGCCCCTGTCAACATGGCCTCATCGATGGGTCCTCGTTGACATGGCCCCATTAACGTGATGTTTGCCCATCAACGAGAGGCCACATCAATGTAGTGTTTGCTATGTTTATGAGGCCTCGTTGATGTAGCTCCATAATAAAGTCTATAAATATGTGCTCATCCACTGTGTTTATGGGGGTCTTGTCATAGTTGTAATAGAGCTCTTGTAGTTTTGTCATTTGAGAGTTAGAATATTTTTTTGAGTTCCTATAGTAGGAGTCAGAAAGTGTACGAATCTTTATTCAAGCATTGATGTACCTAAGCACACTTGTGTGAATGACAATAAAGGCAAGCCTTTTGATCAAACCTTATAGCACTTGGAATAGATTAATGATTTATTTCTACATTTATTGTTTTCATTAATTATGTAATTAATTAATATAAGTAGGAATTTAATTAATTAACTAAATAAGTTAAATAGACTAAACACATAAGTACAACTGCTTCAAGCAGAACGTACAATGTTTGGTAATCCAGTAGCGCTTAATGCTTGGTAACCCAAAAGTGTTGCATGTGTTCAAAATGTGTACGGAAAGTGGGACTGGATGCTTATGTTAGGATAGTTAGTTATGAATTAGCAATAAAATTAGTTAAACTACTTAATAAATTAAGTTTCAACTTGTTATCAATAATAAGGAAAATAAAACATAAAATAATAAAAATCATGTGCCCCAATTACACTTAACCATACAACTAAGCTTCACAAGTGTAGTTGGGAAGACAATGATCATCACGATTAGATTTCACTTCCTAGAACTAGCATACTTAGGAACTTAAGGTCTATGGAATTCAACTAGATTATGCTTAAACACTTGTAATTCATACGACTAGGCATAGGGTATACTTGCCACTAATCATGAGGTTATTTCCAAAGTGCATTCAACTTCTTTAGGTTGAAATATTCTAATAAAGCTCTAAGTTTCTTCTTATTATTCTTTGCACACAAAATATCTTAGCATTACTCTTTTCTTTGGCCACATGAAACTCTCCACTTGGAAAGAGCTTATTGAAAAATATCAAAGAAAGCTTGCAGGGAAGGGAAAATTATTATCACATGTTGGAAGATTTTAATTAATTAAATCCATTCTACAAGCTACTCCTCTTTATCACTTATCATGTTATAAGGGCCTTGAAAGTTTGTTATCCTTCTTGGAAAAACATGAAAAAACATTTTTATTGTCATCTAATGAATCCAAGAAGTTTCATTCCATCATATGAAAAACTATTTGTAGGGACACTACTAAAGGAGGTTGGGACATTCAAATCCTCAAACAAGTTAACATGGCACTTTGGGTAAGCTTATTTTCTAGCTTTATTCCACAAACAAACCTTGGGTGCATGTCATGAAGGCAAAATACCTCTATAGTGGCTATATGTTTCATAATGCTCCTTTAGCTTCTCAAGCCTCAGCCTCATGTGCAGTTTTGAACATGCAAGAGTTTGACTCTTAAATTTTATTTATTTCAAAATAATAATATCACATGGATAGGCTATTTTGATTATGTGGTTAAAAGGACCTATGATACCTTCTCACAAACTATGAAAGATTGCCAAAACAGCTCTTGGTGAAAGGCTATTTTGATCCCTCATCATCATATTTTTATGAACAATTGTCATGAGTGGCGAGGTACCCCTACACTCAACCATACGAATATGAGCGTCTCACCCACGATTCGGTCAAACTCCAAGGACCAAGTGCTTATGTGCATTAATGGAACACTCAGGGTTAATCAATTGTTGTCTTCCCAAACTTACTTGTATTGTCATGGTTGTATGGTTAAGTCAGCTTGAGGTATATGGTTTTTATAGCTTTTGTATTTTTTATGTCTTCTGCTAATAAAGGAGAGGGAGAGAGAACTAAGTGGCCAACTTACATTAACTATTCATGAACTAGTTTCTAAATGTTCCTAACACTAGTATTCGTTCCCACTTGCCATACACATCCTGAACCAGTGCAATGCTGCTGGGATTACCAAACGCTAATCGTTACTGGGTTACCAAGTGCTACACGCATGCTCAAAGTGGTCGTACTAAGTGTATTTAACTAAGAGGGTTGAAGGTTGAGAGAGATATTAATTAACTAGAAAAGCATTAAATAATAATTAATTACTAATTAGCTTAATCTGTATGCTGCAAGGTTTATCGTAAAGTTCATCTTTATTTTCGTACACAAAATTGTGCTCAGGTACAAATTTCTCGAATAAAGATCCGTTCACTCTATGA
>MNCI01006778.1:0-14466 GCA_015680685.1 Gnetum montanum | reverse complement strand
TTATATCAAAAGAACCATACCTTAGTATCAACATTATAACTCAAAGGTAAAAACCAAACATTAGCAATCAATAGAATACAGTTCGTACCACCATCATGAGCACTTATTAGGTGACAAATCTAACAAAACAAAAATAACAAACAAAAACAAAACAAAAGAAAATCACATAAAAAATGAGAAAGTATAAATGATGGTGCAAAACAAAAACAAGAAAAATTAAGAAATTTGTAAAACAAAAACTTATAAAGGAACTGAGGGCCTCGAATGGTTAGCAAAGTTGGCCATCTCTCCCATGACTGAGTTGAAAAGAGGAGATCTGAAATAGTGAGCAAGGTTGTCCCCTCTCAGAGGTATTATGTGCACTGGTCATTCTAAATTCATGGAAGGGTTTGGTCTATTGAACATTGACTAACAATCTCTTATCAAGGCTCTTAGGTTTGTATATGGTCATGGCCCCTGAAGGAAAGGTTGCATGAATAATGTAAGGTCCTTCCCATAGTTTTTGAAATTTTGTGCGTTGTGGCACATGTGTGGGGTTCCAGTAGAGAACCTTATCTCTTAGTTGATACTTAACCTTTCGAATCTTCAAGTCATGACATTTCTTGTTATATGCCTTGTGCAACTCATTTGATGATAGGGTAGCTAATCAATTTTTTTCTAGCATGTTTAAAGTTGGCAACCTTTGTTTCTGTGCTAGATTAAGGTCGAGGTGGAGGTCACAAGCCATTGAAATTGTATGGAGCTTGGTTTGAATCAGAAGCATTGGAAGCTTTCCATACACTAAATCATAGGGAGAGTAGCCTATAGGGAGTTTTCAGGTGGAGTGGTATGCCCAAAGAGCACCATTCAATTTAGTGTTCCAATCTTGCCTATACTTGCTAATTGTCCTAGTCAATATTTTAGTGATCTCCTTGTTGGTGACCTCAGCTTGTCCATTAGCTTGGGGGTGATAAGGTGTAGTCAATTTATGTTAAACCCCTAAGCATTGCATTAAATTTCGAAAACTTACACCTGTGAAGTGTGTTCCATTATCCAAAATAAGTGCACGTGGCACACAAAACCTATGTATGATTTGTTGTTCACAAATCATGCAGCTGTAAATGATGTGCAGTCTTTAATAGTAGCTGCTTTAGGCCATTTTGTTAAATAGTCTATGACAACTACAATGTAAGCTTTTCCATTGGACATTGGTGTAATGGGCCCCATAAAGTCTATTCCCCAAATGTTGAAGGGTTCTAACAGTTGAATTCATTATTGCAGACCCTCCATTTTAGCAGTTATTCCCCCATCACATTAACATCACTCACAAGATCAGATAAATTGATGAGCATCCTAAAATAATGTTGGCCATAATATCCTGCAAGCAAGATCTTAATAGCCATTCATCTACCCATAGAGTGACCCCCACAAAGGCCCTCATGAGCATCTTGGAGAACTCTCAGTTGGTCTACATCAGGCACACACTATCAAACCAAGCCATTAGGACACACTTTGTAAAGTTGTCCATTGATCTCCATGAAGTACTTGGCTTTATGAAGAAATTGTTGTTTCTTCCTAAAGTCCAACTCCTTTGGTGTTTGTTGACTAAGGAGATAGGTGAGAATGCTACTATACCAGTTTGTCTCCATGGGTAGTTGGCTATTCACTAGATCGACAAAGAGGGCTTCATCAGGAAAATGATCAGACATTACATATTCATTCTCTTTGTTGTCCCAACACAATCGAGATAAATGATCTGCAACTACATTCTCGGTGCCTTTTTGATCGATCATCATTAGATCAAACTCCTATAGGATTACCAGCCATCATATAATACGAGGGCTAACCATTGGCTTATTCATGAGTAATTGGATTGCACTATGATCCATGTGGATGAACACTTTGTAACCTAACACATAGTGCCTAAACTTATCCAATGCAAACACTACAGTCATTAATTCTTTCTTTGTAGTTGTGTAGTTAAGTTGTGCATCGGTGATACTTCTACTTGCACAGTGGATGTAGTAAGGGCATTTTTGGTCATCTAATTGTGTAAGTACGACTCCTAAGGCATAATTAGATGTGTCAATCATGATGTGGAATGGTCTAGACCAATTAGGAGCTTGTAGAATGGGAGTTTCTACTAGCTTCCGTTTTAGGGTTTGGAATGCTCGTTCACATTTCCTGGTCCACTCAAAAGGTACGTCCTTCTTTGTTAGCTCTACCAATGGTTTGACAATCTTGGAGAAGTTCTCAATGAATCTCCTATAGGAGTTAGTGTGTCCAAGGAATGACCAAATGTCTTTGACAATTTCTGGTTGATGGGTGATTCCTTGGATGACCCTAATTTTATTTCGGTCTACCACTATTCCTACATGTGAAACCTTATGCCCAAGTACTATTCTTTCTTAGACCATTAAATGACTTTTCTAAGAGTTGAGCCTTAGATTTGTTTCTACGCATCTTTTTAGGACTTTCTCTAATCGGTCCAAGGGTTAATCAAAACTTGTTCCATAGGTGGAGAAGTTGTCCATAAAGACTTCCACTCCATTCCCTATCTGCTTTCAATGTAAGCACAAGTTATTTCCTTAGTTAGTCCCATGCACATGAGTGAGTTACTCTCTTGATCAGCTATTAGCCACTGGGTATCTTCTTATCGTGTGGCTACTACATACAGGAATTTTTGTATGTTAATGTCTTGTGCAAATCGGTTGCATGCAAGCATTGCTAAACTTTGCACAACCCATGATCTCTGCACGCAATTGCACCTTGTATCACTGTATGCGATGCATGGAACCTTCTTCTTCTTGATCTTTCCAAAAGTGTTCTCCTTAGATATTTCTAGGGAAAGATCGCAGATTCCTAGGAGTGCATATATAGTACTTAGCCATGCCCTTCCCATTATGATTGGGAAGTCCCCTTTACCATTATTCACTTGTATCACTAGGAAATCAACTGGGTACGACCACCCACACACAGTGATGATGATGTCCTCTATCAGTCCCAAGGGAACAATGATAGACTGGTAAGCCAGCTCTAGGCAAATATTGCTCTTCTTCAATGGAGGTAGGTTCCAAGCTTTGTACATTTCTTGCGATATTAAGTTGACTCTAGAACCTGAATCCAAAAGTGCTTTGCATGGCTCATTTCCAGTGATTTGGAGATAGATTAGAGGGCTTCCAGGATCAAATAATTTCCTAGGAAGGTGGCTAGCCTTGATCTAATTAGTAATGACATGTGTTAACATGAATGTATGCGTTGAGCTTGTTGTTTGGTTCAAAGGGAGCTCTAAAGCTTTATATGATGGAGAGGCATTTAGAGGTTCAACTGCTTATGGTTGTAAGGGCTTGGTTGGACTGTTGGTTCTGAAGAAAGGTCTTTTCTTCATACGATTGTCAGAACCAATAGTGGGTTGAGGATTTATAGCCCTTGTGGCATTGCATTGTTGCAATTGAGTAGGGAGTTCCCCTTGCATTGCTAGAATGGGTGGTAATGGAGCTATTGGTGTGAGAGCTGTGGATGGATTTGAAGGATGGTATATTTGTGGGTTATCTCTCCTAGGAGAAGGAGTTCTATAATACTCACAAGCTTGATAGTGATTTTGTGATGTAACATGACCAACAGAGTCACCTGAAGAGATTGGATGTTGCACGTAGTAGCCATATGGGTTAGGTTGCTAGTATGGGTATTGTTGCCTTGGTGGTGGCATCCCCCATGGTTGTGGGTATTGCCACTATTGATGTTGCTCAACGGGTTGTGGTGGAGTTCCACATGGATAATATGTTGAAGGTTGGTGGAACTACCTTGGGTTACCTTGGGGATAAGATAACCGTCAAGGTGTTTGCCATTTATTTAGTCATGGGTTGAGTGCATACACCCCAAACTCTTGTAGATGTGAGATTACTGGGCAACATCCCTTAGGATGGTTGTATTGGCATATCTCACATCCATTATCATTATCCATGTCTAAATCCACAACCTCTTTTGTGATAGCCATTTTGTCCATACCCTTATTATGTGCATTTTCCACTTCTCTCTTTTTCATTTTGTCGTGGTCACTACCTCGCTCCCTAGACTCCTCTACAATTTTAAGAATAGTTTCAAACCTACTATCTAGGGAGTCCCACATTTGGTCTACCTTTTCCAATACTTCTAATGCTAACTTTTGGAGAGGTAAATTTTTCCTATTTACCATCTCTTCGAGTGGTGACTCTTTTTCCTCCTCAAAAAATCTCACTCTCCTTTTTCAGATGATAGAATCTCGGTTGTATTCTTCCACACTTTCTCTCTTTCGTAGCTCACCTTCTTCTTTGGTAACTTGCTCTAGCAGTCTATGAATTTGATGAGACCTAAGCTCCGATAACCTTCCTTGGGCATACGTCCCAAGGGTTGTTCTTGTTTCATGCCTAAGTCCATCCATGAGATGGCATAGTTGATCCCGCTGCAAATAACCATGGCCAAGGCAATGATGTAACATTGCGTAATAGTAGCCCATGGCAACATCCAAGGGTTCATGATTTCCTTGCTTCCATCCTTGGATTTGCTTCCGTAGGTTAGACACTCAGGAGTACGGTTGGTACTTATCATTGAATAGTTCTAACATTGTACTCCACCTCCGAATAGATTCCAGTTCTAAGGATCAGTACCAACTTTCAGCTTCTTTCACTAGTGTCCTTAGGAACAACTTCAGTTTTTGCCATTCTTTTTCTATGTTTTGCAAGGCACATGCATCGTGGAATGCTTGTAAATGATTTTGAGGATTAGCGTTGTATCCCCCTTCAAATCGTGGGATGTTGTTCATATCTAACCTCTTGATCCTACTATCCTTTTGGTGCCTTGTTGGAACTCTTACGGCCTCTGTTATATCTAGCATGCTTCTAGTTGCGAGTAGGGGTTCTTCATGATCATCTCTTTCATAGCGTCTATGGTGTCTATGTAGTTTCCTAATCACCCTTCTTCTATGCCTTGATTCTTTAGAGTGCCCTCATCCTTGTTCTCAACTATCTCGTCAATGACTTTCACTTCGTTTTCCCTTATCCTCACGATTAGTTTCCCTATGACTATGTCTAGACATTGAAGGAGAGGGTGAAGATGAAAATGAAGGTGAAGAAGAAGGAGAACCATTGCCATGACGGTGTTTTCTACCTTCTCTTCGGTGGTCTTCACCTTGATCGTGATCACCATCAGAACATCTACCCTTATTGTGTGTTTGTGTTCCTTTGTTGAACACTTCGTGTTTGTGGGTATCAGAACTAGGGTTGTGAATAGTGGAGTGGAGGTTATGATACATCACCCCCTGACCAATGTCAGGAGGAGGAACATCGTTTCATGGGGAACCTATTGAGGCAAGTTCACCATCCTCAATTTTGCTCAAAATGTGCAAAGCATCATGGGGCCATTTACCCTTCAAAGATGTATGGTAACTCTCCTGTTGTAAGTTCCTTTGACGTTGCACTTATGTGGGATGATAGTCTCTTAAGTCATGATCACAGGCAACGTATTCTGCATATAAAAGTGGAATGCTTATTCGTGTTAGAGCATGAAGGAGCATGTTGGGAACTTATTGGTCTAGAGGCAACACTATGTTACCCTCCAAGTCTCTCCAACGCAGTTGTTCTTCTTGGTGGAGAATAAAGATGAAATTGGGCACATACTCATCAGGATGAGTATATACCACACGAAACTGTTATGGAATTGGCAGATCATGGTTATGCGTATTATGTCACTGACTGCCTCTTGCATTATTCCTAGGCAGTGAAATGCTCTTATGCGAAGAAGAAGACATCTTGTTTTGTTTGGTGTGAAATGTATTGTTGTCTCATCTTTCTTTGATTAACCTTAAGGGTTTGTTCTAACATTCCAACGATATGAATGATTTCCTATGTTCTACACAATGCACAAACAACTAAGTCCCTGGCAACAATGCCAATGATGAGTGGCGAGGTACCCCTACACTCAACCATATCAATACGAGCATTTCACGTATGATCCGGTCGAACTCCAAGGACCAAGTACTTATGTAACTTAATGGAACACTTTGGGTTAATCAATCGTTGTCTTCCCAAACTTACTTGTATTTTCATGGTTGTATGGTTAAGTAAGCTTGAGGTAAATGATTTTTATAGCTTTTGTATTTTTTNAAGTGCTACACACATGCTCGAAGTAGTTGTACTGAGTGTATTTAACTAAGGGGGTTGAAGGTTGAAAGAGATATTAATTAACTAGAAAAGCATTAAATAATAATTAATTACTAATTAGCTTAATCTGTATGCTGCAAGGTTTATCATAAAGTTCATCTTTATTGTGATACACAAAATTGTGCTCAAGTACAAATTGCTCAAATAAAGATCCATTCACTCTATGACTCCTACTGCAGGCACACAGAAATAATTCTAACTCTAGAATGACAAAACTGCAAGAGTCTGGCTAAGGGTCTAAATCTAATGTATGGGAACCAAGGGTGCCGCCTCTTATTTATAGAAGATGAGATAGGACGTGATATCGCGTACGCGATATCACGTGGTGGATGTGATATCGCGTACACAATATCGCGTACGCGATATTGCAGTTCATCAAAATGCTTACATGGTAAGCTCCCTATGAAGGCTCTACTTTATCATAAATGCATTGTATCTAATGATATCTCTGAGTGATCCCATAATACATCCAAAATAGCAAATCATGCTCTCTTCACTTGCTCTGCAAATAAGGATTTTTGGAATTACTTTTATAAATGCACAAATGTATCAATCCATAATGTCGGTTTGATTATAGTACTTATCCATTGATCACACCTTCAATCAGCATGCCAACATCATAAATTTAAAGGCCTTCTTCCAACCCTATTATATCACATTTGGCAACACAAAAATCTCTCCATCTTCACAAGCAAAATCTTTTTTTAGTGTCCCACTTTGTTCATAGTGCTCTCTCATCTTGGTACACAACCTTGCAAAATCATGATAGTCTTATTTCTAGAAGATGATTTTGTCTTTATATTATAGAATTTAGATAGGGATGTTTTCTCTTTTCACATATGATTTTAAGTTTTATCTTTCCTTTGTTACTATTTTGACTCTCCTTTAAGACTAGTGGTTGCTAATTGTTTCTTTATTTTAATTATCCAATCCTTTATGGATGTATGTTTGATCTATTATTATCCTCCTCTAGATGTGCCTTGGCCATAATAGATATGTATATTCATTTTCCTAAACAAAAGTTAAATTAGCGAGGATCTTCATAGTAGGCATTGTCCATGGACATGACAACTATGAAAATATTCCTTTTCTTTTTCAATATTGACCAACCTTCCATTGTTAGCAGCAAGCTTTTTTTCTCCTCATTTAGAGTAGTAATGGCTTTGGCATATACATATGTCTTGGAATTAGTAGTTGAGGCATCCCATATTGCCTTTTCCCTTTATATCTCCAATTGTTATTGCTTGGTCATTAGCTAGTTTATCCACTCTATTCTAAATTATTCTACCTGCTTCGGTGCTATATACTTGAAAGGGTCTTATTTTTGAATTTTGAGTTGGGCTAATTTATTTTGTAATTTCTAGACTTGTAACTCAATCTTTTGTAGCCTTGTCCCTACAATTACTAATTTACCCTTTGTAGAGATTAATTTAAATTGCATAGTAGTGATATCATGAAAGATATCAAAAAGATCTTGTATGATATGACCTATTTAAATCAATCTATCTCATACATCTTCATGTTGCTCTATAGTCATTACTTCATTTCCTTTATCTATAACATTGACTATTGTTTGAACATCCTAAATTTCAATGAAGTTAGTAGGAGGTACAACAAAGATATTAAATGATTTCTTGATATGAGCTATAATGAGGTTTGTAGCTCCTTACTCTTCTTTATGTTGCATATCCATCACAATGGCATCTTCTTTTATTACAAGTGTTACTTGAAATGATGCAGCATTGTCAGAAATATATTGTATCCAATCTTTTCTAATGGAAAGAATAGAAATTTATCCACTAGCTAAATCTACTAATATTGCAAGTCTATTATAATTTTACTTCACTTTAAATATGTTGGACACATTTCTTGTTCCCTAGCTCATAGTTTCTACCAATTATTACAAATAACTCATCATGGGTCTATAGTCTATTAGTTTAGTTGCTGGTTCATAAGTGCTTGCTTAGTTCCCATGGTTGATATGTTAACTACTTGTTTTGATGTTGCTACCTTGATGCTTGAAGTCTTCTCAACTTGATCTTTTTTTATTGACATCAATTTTGAAATTTTGGCATATGAAGCAATTTAGGACTTTCTTGGTGTATCATTTGTATAGCCCAAAATACCTACTTTCCTACATAATTTCTTTATCAAATAAGAAAATGGAAGTGTTAGCTTCCTAGACTTCTTCTCTTTAAATCTCCTCTATACTTCAAGAAAAATATAATGACTCATATTTGCTTGATATTTTCCACTTAGAATGGCACTTTCCCTAATACAATATGTTGAAATTCTATTGAGGCACTTTGTAGGATAGATATTGTATGTGGAAATCTTGAAGTAAATCTTTTTAGTAATTCTATTTTCATTGAATTTCTCATCTTTGCTTTTATTTGCTCTCTCCAACGAAAAATTTCTTATGTCTATGTTTAAGTAGGTGGAGATTTGGGTTATGGTAGCATCAATATTTGGAAGGTTCAATGCTCATGCAATAATATATATTGAATATGGAATTGTCACTTCTATGTTCATAGTGGCATCATATTACTCATTGTGCCAAAATTGATAAGTTTCTCCTAGGTGCTAATCATCATTGGTATAAATTATGGGCGAGAATGGTGATGCTTGTAACTACTCATGCACCTCCTCTAGGGAAAACTCCAAAAATGAGCCAAAATTCATTTCCATAATGATTATGGACATGATTGATTTATCACTAATTATAGTCACATAATCTTTAGAGAGGATTTATTTCCTACTAGTTTTAGGAGCTAATAGCATTGAAGCTTCCATCTATGTAGATTTTTGTATTGGTGGCATTGGTTGTTGGATGGGTTTTTGCGAGTTCCTTCCTCTTCCTCTACCTCATTTTCCTCTAGGCCTCTTCTCACAAGGCTATGATGGATCTTTAGCTGCAAGGGTTTCTCTTTGGAACCATCTACAATCATTAGGATTATTATAAAAACTTTCTAGGAAAATTTATTTTTGTTTTAAACCCTTCTTAGAATTTTGAATTTTAATTGGATTTGCAAATAAAGATCAATTTCATGCATAATCATGATTGCAGAGTTGAAAATTCATTCTTTCAATATAAAATCCCAAATTAATATAGGTGAAAAAATGAGAGAAAATACAAAAAAACTTTATTCAATCGGTTATTTCAATTCACACAAGATATATCATTCATTTCAAGAATCAATAGATCATGAGACTCATTATTTCACACAACTGATTCTAACTTTGCAAAAATAAATTGCAAGATTTTGGGTAAGATGTTAACCAAAAGGTAATTTTGTCACGATTGTTGGATGATATTTATAGACATAGCCAAGCCCAACTATATTGTATCTATTGTTGTAATAGTGAAGCAAAATCTATTCCTTGATTCTCTCTCTCCTTAATCTCAAATCAAGAAATTTTTAAGTGGTTTTCTTTTTTTTCTTGTGTTTAAGTCATTAATATTGATGAGATGTAACTAATTAATATTGATATTCAATTAGGCTAATCATTATCCTTATCTATCAAACTTGAATAATGTAATCTTTTGATTGAATGCCTAAAATTATGGGGCTAAAGGATATTTAAAGAGGAGAGAGAGAGGTGATAGATGTAGTAAGAAATTCCCTTCTCAAGAAGAATAGAATCTACCTACATTTTTGTGGTTATCTTTCTTTACATTAAGGGGGTTTTCCACAGAAATCTTTGCCTCTCATCTCATGTTTTTCTATGGTCAACAATTGTGTGAGTGAATTTATTTTTTCAATTCTAGGTTTTAAGCATAACAATCTATGACATCATAGATTGACCTACGATACAAGACCTAATTGAAACATTTAAATAGTTTATCATGATTAATCATAGAATCCAACCTCTTGTTCACTATTATACTTAACAAAGTATTTGACATTGAAAATAATCTTTGTCAATATCTCCCATAAAATAAGAATGACTATTTACACAACGTTCATAAGCAATCGAAAGCATCATACCATATGGGTAGCATATAATCTTGCCAAGTCCTCAATGATTTATCCACGAAAGTTACTATCCTTTGAACAATGTTGTTACATGTCCCACTATTCACCAATTGCAAGTAATCAAATCAAGCACATAAATCCTTTTATATTTGAGCATTCACAAACCTTCAATCATACATCATGCTATTGCATATAGGAATGAATCATCATCAATATTTGCTAAACATTTTCATAACCCAAATCAAATCTTCAATGAGTAAAATCTCAGACAAAAAAGTTGAAGACTTTGCATCACAAGCGAAGAACAGTGATATAAGAATGCTTCCATCAAACATGACATTCACAAATAAAATAATATGAAATACTATTAATTTTCTTTAATAAATCATGAGCTAATCCATCAACGCATTATTGGCAAAGTATTCTTGAATGAGAATCCAAGTGTTGTTCCACAACACATAAACACAAAATCATCACATTGTAATACCAAATTATAGAGTCATTAAGGCATTTAAGACAAAGTCTCTTTATAAGATCAATGGATTTAAGAACTATCATGTATATAGAAGCAACATATAGCAACAAGAAACATCAATCTAATACATTGCCTCATATTCAATTTATGAGGTGATGGGACGCGATATCGCATGGGCCATGATATCGCGTACACGATATCGCGGTGCGCCGCCAAGTCTATAAATAAGAGGCGGGTCTCCCTTTTTTCTCATTCTAGGCCTAGACCATAGTGAAACTCTGGCATTTTTACCTCTCCAGAGATAGAATAATTTTCATGTGCCCACAGTAGGAGCTCCAAAGTGAACAGATCTTTATTCGAGCAAATATTGTATCTGAACACAAGTTTGTGTACGGAAATAAAGATGAACTTCTTGGATAAACCTTGCAGTGCATGGACTAAGCTAATTAGGATTTTAATTACTGTTATTTATTTTCTATCATTTAAATGCTTTATTAGTTGATTAAATCTCTCTCAACCCTTCTCTCATAGTTAAGTGCATTCAGTACGACCGCTTCGAGCATGCACGTTACGCTTGGTGATCCCAACAACAAATAGTGTTTGGTAACCAAGGTTGCATTGGTTCAAGGTGTGAATGGTAAGTGGGAATAGATGCTGATGCTAGGTTAATTAAGGCTTAGTTATTTAGTTAAAGTTAGTTAATTATTATATTCACCATTCACCTCTTAGCATATGAGATAAAACAGAAAAGACATAAAAATCACATACCTTAGACTTACTTAACCATACAACCGTGACAATTACAAGTAAGTTTGGGAAGACAACGAACGATTAACCTTAAGTATTCCATAAGGCATGTAGGCACTTAGTCTACGAAGTTTGACTAGATCACGTGTGTAATGCTCGTATTCGTATGGTTGAGTGTAGGGGTACCTCGCAACTCATCATTGGCGCTGTTGCTGGGGACTAAGTGTTTGTGCGCTAGGTAGAACATAGGAAATTATCCACATCATTGGGAGCTTAAACGAACCCTTAGGGTTAATTAAACAAGAAAAAATTATATAATGGTTAATCAGCACATCGAATAAAATAACAATGTCTTCTTCTTCGAACAAAAGCAATTCACCACCTAGGGATCATACAAGAAATAGTCAGCATCAAACACATAACCAAAATCTACTAGTTCCTCAACAATACTGAGTGGTATATACCCATCCCGATGAGTATATATCAGATTTTACTTTTATCCTTCATCAGGACGAATAGCTACGTTGGCGAGATTTGCAAGGTAACATAGTGTTACCCCCAGATCGGGCAGTCCATAACATGCTTCTTCGTGCTCTTGCACAAATAGGCATGATAGAATTATACACTGAATACATTGCAGAAAATTATGACATAAGGGATTACCATCCCACAATAGTGCAACATCTAAGGGACTCAAGGCAAGAGATCCACCATACATTGTTGATGGACAAAGGGGTCCCGCATGTCCTAAGTGAAATTGGAGATGGTAAACCACTCATAATAGGTTCCCCACAAGATGATGTTACCCTCCTAACAATAGTGGGGAGGTGGAGTAACAGAACCTGCGCTCTACGATACACAACCTTGGTTCTAATCCCTGTGAACGCCAATTGTTCACTGAGGGAATGAAAACACATGACAAGGATGGGCATTCTGATCGTCATCACGATCAGGGCCATAGCTGATGAAGAGAAGGTAAGAAACATCATCATGGTGATGGTTCTCCTTCTTCTTCTCCTTCATCACATCATTCACCCTCTCCTTCCACATCAGGGCACAACCACCAAGAGCATAATGGTGAGGATAGAGGTAGGCAAAATGAGAGACCTCGATGAGAGAGTCGAGAGCGAGGACAAGGGCATGAAAGAAGGGAAAGTAGGGAACAACGTAGACATCACAAACATCATGAAAGAGATGATCATGATGAGCCCCTACTTGCAACCTGGAGTATGCTAGATATAACGGAGGCAGTTAGAATACCTACAAGGCATAAAAAAGATAGCCAGATCAAGCACTTAGACATGAATAATATCCCACAGTTCGAGGGGGGATACAATGCTAATCCGAAAAATCATTTACAGGCATTCCATGATGCCTACACCTTGCAAAACATAGAAAACGAGTGGCAGAAATTAAAGTTGTTTCCTAGGACACTCATAAAGGAAGCAGAGAGTTGGTATGGGTCCTTAGAACTGGAAACCATTAGGAGATGGAGTACGATGTTAGAGTTGTTCAATGATAAATACCAAACGTACTCCAGAGTGTCTAACTTGTGTAAGCAGATCCAAGGATGGAAGCAAGGTAATCACAAACCCTTGGATGCTGCCATGGGCCGATACTATGCATTGCTACATCGTTGCCTGAGCCATGGTTACGCATAACGGGATCAACTCCGCCACCTCGTAGATGGGCTAAGACACAAAACTAGGAGAACCCTTGGGACTTATGCCTACGGGAGATTATCTGAACTTAGATCCCATGAAATTCATTGATTGTTGGAGCAAGTAGCTAAAGAAGAAGGGGAGCTACGGAAAAGAGAGAATGTGAAAGAATATAACCGCGATCCCTCCCTTCAAAAGAAGGGAGTAAGATTCTGTGATGAAGAGGATGAGTCACCACTCAAAGAGTTGGTGAATAGAAAAACCTTGCCACTTCAAAAGCTAACAATGGAAGTATCAACTAAGGTAGATGAAATATGGAGCTCCTTAAATAGCAAAATTGAAACTATCTTAAAAATCGTAGAGGAGTCTAAGGAGGAACGAAGTAGTGACCACGACAAGAAAAAGCAGAGAGATTCAGGCCATGCACGTGACAAGGGTAAGGGAAAAATAACTATCTCCAATGAGGTTATGGATTCTAACACAGATAATGACAGTGGATGTGAGATCTACCAATATGACCATCCTAAGAAATTTTGTCCAATAATCTCACATCTGCAAGAGTCTGGGGTGTATGCACTCAACCCAAGACTTAACAGACAGCAGGTACCCCGAAGGTTACCTTATCTCCAAGGTAACCCAAGGCAATTCCACCAATAGTTAACATATTATCCAAGTGGAACTCTGCCACAACCTATCGGGCAACATCAGCAATGGCAACACCCATAGTCATGGGGGTTGCCACCGCCTAGGCAACAATACCCTTACCAGTAACCCGATCCTTATGGCTATTACGCACAGTAGCTAGTTTTTCCAAGTGACTCTATGGGTCACACAATTCCACAATGTCACTACTAGGTTCAGGAGTATTTTAGGACTCCTTCTCCTCTAGGAGACGCTCCACATCCATACCATCCTCCGAATCCATCCATCACTCTTACGCCGGTAGTTCCACTACCACCCTCTCCAACAATGCAAGGGGAACTCCCCACTCAACCGCAGCAACGTAATGCTAAGAGAGCTATAAACATTCAAGCTGCTACTAGTTTTGACAACCATAAAAAGAGAAGATCTTTCTTCAGAACCAAAAGCCCAGACAAGCTCTCACAACCATAAGTAGTTGAGTCTGTGCATACTCCTCCAACATACAAGACTTCGGAGCTCCCTTCAAACCAACAATAGGGCTTAACGCATACGGTTATGTTAACACATACTGTTACTAACTTGATCAAGGTAGGCCATCTTCCCAGGAAACTCTCTGACCTTGGAAGTCCCTTAATCTACCTCCAAGTCACCGGGAACGAACCACATAAGGCTCTTCTTGACTTAGGTTCTAGAGTTAACTTAATCTCATGAGAAATGTATCAAGCCTAGAACCTGCCTCCACTTAGAAAGAGCAATATTCAACTTGAGTTGGCTAACCAGTCCATCAC
>MNCI01006772.1:13434-24728 GCA_015680685.1 Gnetum montanum | reverse complement strand
GTTCATCACCAAATAAAGGTGTCAATCCTTATCAAGTGATGTATGTTAAGGCACCAAATTTTTCTCACTTAAAAGTCTTTGGTTGTATCTGTTGGATTCACATTCCCAGTTCTCGAAGAAGAAAGCTTGATGATAGGACCATAAAATATATATTTGTAGGATATGATCAAAGATATTCTTCTTAAAAATGTTTTGATCCCCTTGATACGAAGTTTATTTCCTCTTACAATGTAAAATTTGATGAGAATTTATATGGCTTGTCCTATTTTAAGAAGAGAATTGGAGGTGCAAGAGAAGGTCTCTATTACAAATTTGACAAACAACCATTGGAGGTTCTTGCAAGGATTGAGAGGATGCATCCATATACTCAAATCCTTGATCATAACATTAAAAGAATATTTACAAGAAGCATGATTAGGTCTCATGTTGCATACAAAACCCTTATTCATAAGCCAAAGAATGTTGAAGAGGCTCTACCTTCAAAGTGGAGGCAAGCCATGATGGAAGAAATGCAATCCATTAAGAGGAACCAAACATGAACTCTTGTGGATAGATCCAAGGTAAAGATATTATTGGTACTAAATGGCTTTATAAAATCATATTTAATGTAGATGAATCCATAAACAAGCTTAAAATAGGGCACCTGGCACATGATTTTAAGCAAGCAAAAGGTGTAGTCTATGAAGAAAACTTTGCACTAATGGCTAGGTTTGAGACCATCAAACTTTTGGTTTCAATTGTAGCTAATGAAGGCTTCAAACTATAGTAAATGGATGTTAACTAAACCTTATTTAATGGCTATCTTGAGGAGGAGATCTACATCAAACAACCACCAAGGTTCATCAAGTAAGATGAAAAGAAGAAGGTATGTAGGCTCCAAAAGGCTTTGTATGGCTTGAAACAAACTCGAAGAGCTTAGTTCGAGAGAATTAATGATTACTTGCTAAGTAGGGACTATAAATCATCCTTTTCTAAGCCAAATTTGTATCATAATAATTTTGGCTTAATTTTTTTCAGTATTTTTTATATGAATGATAATGTCGTTCTAGCTTCTTATGAGGAGCTTGTTATAGAATTTTAAAAAGCCATGCTAACTGAGTTTGAGAAAAAAAAACTTAGGACATATCAATTACTTCTTAGATATCTAAGTGAACCAACTTGATAATGGGTCCATTGTTCTCCACTAAGGGAAGTACATTGAAGGAACGTTACAAAGATATGACATGGAGAACTCAAAGATTGTAAGTTCTCCTATCTCTTACAACCTTAAGCATACTAAAAATGTTGAAGCCCCTCTTGTAGATGACACCTATTATAGGAGCATCATTCACTCCTTAAGGATTTTATGCCACACAATATTGGATATTGAATACTCCACTTTCCTCCTTAGCAGGTTCATGGTTGAACCTAGACAAAGCCACTTAACTACTTTGAATTATATCCTTAGATATCTTATTAGCACTCAAAATCTTGGATTGCACTTTGTAAAAGGAGATGCTAAATTTGTTGCATATAGTGATGTAAATTGGGGTGGAGACTTTGAAGACCACAAATCTACAAGTGGTGCCATCATCTTTTACAACAACAACCCAATCAAGTCCAAGAAGAAAACCTATGTGAGCCTTTGAAGCACTAAAGTAGAGTACATTGCCAGGGGGAATTGTGTCCAACAAGTCCTTTGGTTTAAGAAGATATTTAAGGATCTTAACTTTAAAATTCAGAAGATAATTTTGTTGCATTGTAACAAAACATAAGCAATTATGGTCTTCAATGAACACTCACTTCATAAGAAGTCTAAACACATCGAAATCAAGTTCCACTTTATCAAGGTGAAGGTGTAAGAGGACATCATTTTTTCCAAATATGTAAAGACTAAAGATCAACTGGTTAATCTTCTTTCCAAGAAACTCCTCCCTTATAGGATGATAGCACTATTTCATAGGATTGGCATTATAAATCTCAAGCCTACAGGTTTTATTTTTCTTTGTGAATCTTGAATAATTTTGTTATTTTTTTTGTTATACCTGTAGTTAGGGACATGTCTTGGTACCTTAAGGGGTGCTATAGTTTCTATGCTGTGTGTTTTTTATTTCAAATTTTGGAAAAAATATTGGAAGAGAAGAAGTAGAAGAACCATGTGAGTAAGCACATGGAATAGTTATCCAAAGTAAAAATTGTAGTAGGTGTGCTAGATGGATGAAAGCCATCCACCCATCTTAACTTAGTGGCTTCTATTATACCCACTTTTTTGGTTCACTGGAGATTTAGACTAAGTGTGGTCTTAACATCATTTCATGGAAGTTTGAAAATTAAAAATCCTACATACATCATTGAAAGACATATAATTAGCTTTTGAAGATCTCTAGGGATCATTTGAGTTCATAATCTAGCTTATGGACTTCAATCTTGGTGATCTTAAAAAAATTTCAAAATCAAAATTTTTTGAAGTATTGGAGGCGATGTGGATTCTAAATATATATTCCTTCAACATCACAAGACAAAACACCCCAAAAACAACTTCATAAGACATATTTTCAACCCTTGGAGGCCTTTAGGAACTATTCAAGTTTGTACCCTAGCATCTCTACTTCAATTCCAATGACTTTGGGAAAGTTTGAAAAAATGACTAAAAATTTCTCTATGACTAACACTCACACTGACACTAATGTTAACACTGAAATAATGATCTTTAGCATCTTCAAACCTCATTGGAACTATGTTCCAACATGAGCCATGGGTTTCCAAGATTTGGACAACTCATCGACTGTAGTTTAAGCACTCTAGACTTTAGAAATTGATACTTTTCAATAGGTGTTTCTTAGGACATAGAAAATCAACATTTTTTCCTAGCATCAACAAGTTAATGACTTTTCTTAGCATCTTTGAAAGTATCTCCAACATTTCTAAGTCACTTTGCACATCTAGTTTGTAACATTTCACAAGTTTACAAACTTTCTTACACTCAAAAATCATCATTCCAACTCATTTTGGGATCAATTTAGGCATCTTGAATGTTAGAATTTTTGGCTAGGAAAATCACTAAAAATTTTTCTAACTTCCTCATTGACATTGACATTAACACTATTGATGTCAAAGGCTACTAAGTTGAAGTCAAAGAGCTCAAGAGGCTTATGAATGCTGTGAAATGCTAATATGGAGGATGATACAAAGTTTGATAGTGTTGACACTAACACCAGCATCAATGTTAGCATCAATATTCTCAAAAATTTCAAAATTTCATTGTTGATGCATAAATTTTGGTCATACCAACACCGGGAAAGAAAACTCTTTTTAGGAGACTATTGCCTAGGGTGCCTCTTGTATGGGTACGGAAACCTGGGAATAGTCTTGGCTAGAGAGGGCTACATGGCCTTTTGCAAATAATAAGCTAGAAAGAAATATGGAATTTAAATTAAATAATTATCTTCAATACAATAAGTAATTAAAAGAACTGAATTTTCCTTGGTCCCGCTGATGTTGCTGGTCTATGACTACCAATGGTATCCACTACTGGGCAGGAAGGCTGCAATCACCACGAGAGAGGGAGAGAGAGAGACTGCCCACTACAATCCACATAGGGCAACAACTGCAGTTCTCAAAGCCTACCATTGTTTGCCGCCTTTGTGCATTGTCACAGAGAGGAAGATCATCCACCCATGTCTACACCACTGTGACAAGCTCCTACCGTTATCGAGAAGACCCACAAGGATCCGATTTTGAGCCACTGGCTCCTACCTTGGACCCTCCTCGAAGATCAACTAGAAGCCTGTAAAGAAAAAAAATGAAAAGAGGAAACTACTGCTTAGTGGAGAGGAAGCTGCCCCTTCAGATTCTTAGCCAGAGCCTGTTTGGGACTCCCTACTCCCGATGATCCCTAGAGCCCCCCTCCAGACTTTATTTTATAGCTACTGTGACCCTCCATAATGATGGCTACATTCTCTAATTTAAGTGCCCACTATGTCCATAACTTCTGAAACGTCTACCATTAATGACCGTAACCACCATTATTAATAATTGTAACCGCCATTATTAATAATTGTAACCACCACCATTAATAATTGGTTCTACCACCAATAATAATTGTAACCGCCACCATTAATAATTGTAACTACCACTATTAATAATTGGTTCCGCCACCATTAATAATTGTAACTACCATTATTAATAATTGTAACCACCACCATTAATAATTGTAATCACCATTACTAATAATTGGTTTCGCCACCATTAATAATTATAACTGCTATTATTAATGATTGTAACTTAATAGTTTAAATGCCCACCACTTGCATGATTTTTATTGTGGTGATTAAGAGAGAGAGATAGAGACATTGATAATCATGGTCCCATGAGAGCATGGGAGTGTTGACATCCACCCTTAGCCCCCAAACTTTTTATTGCATGCTAGTGCAAGGAACAAGACCACTGAAACTTTAAAATGATGCAATAGATAGGAAATCACAAATATCACAAAACAAGCAAATGGAAACTTCAAATGAAACTATATTAACCTAAACATGATTAAAATAACTATATAATTAAAAGAGAACTAAACATGGGCCACCCAAACCACACCATCTTATTTAATCAAACTCTAAATATATAATTTTATTATCTTAACTACATATATCTATATATAATTAAAATATAATTATGATTTCTTTCATAGTCTTCTTACAAAGTAAAAGCCAACAGCATGTGGACTACTTTGAGCACAAGACCCATACTAAACTTAATGAGGAGGACAGACTCATATTAGATTGTGGCTAGTCATAACTTTCAGATTTTTCCTTGCAACTTTTTTTTTTTTGGAAAATAGGTTCAACAAGGGAAATGGAGGTTAGGGTGAGGATAGCTTCCAGACCCCATCACACTTAAGAACTTATTACACTACCAATGAACATGGTCCTCATTCATTTTTTTTCTTTTTTTAAGGAAACTTTGCCCATGGTGTACTTCATTCTTAAGGTAGGAATTCCAACACGAGTCTGGCCGATTAGCTACATTACCAATGAACACGGTCCTCATTCTTTTTTTTTCTTTTTGAGAAAACTTTGCCCATGATGTAGTTCAACCCTCATGTATGTGCCTTTAATTACAATTTGATAGCATCATAGTAGGTCGCCTGGGTGGCTAAGGGTTCTCAAGTAGAAATGAACACACTTCACACCGTTGTTCATAGGGTAACCATGGATCATGACACTTGAGGGCTAGGGCTTATGAGAGGGAAAGTGGGATTTTCCAAGGTCACCTAGTGATTATGGCCAACCATTCTCCAACATCACCTATCCTACACTCATATGATCATGATGATTACATGATAAGTTAGCACAAATCTCATACTCTATAATCCAACATAACTATAGAAACTAAAACCTTGAAAAAGACTAGGAAGAATCAAAGCATTATTAAAATATATAGTATAAAAGAGATTTTATGTAATAGTACTAGGAAATATTATATAAAGGATTATACTCACATTATTTTCCAAAGGTGCTTTGATGACCCAACGCCTACTAACTCAAAAGATCATAATGATTATTAAAATCATATGCAAAGCAAAAATCAAACAATATGCCAAGAAAGAAATGATGAGAGTGCAAAGAAAATATGCAAATGCAACTATATACAAATGAAATGCATGGTGAAGAGGAAGAAAACATGCAACTAAGAATCTACTAGGTGTCCACGTGGGGCACCTGAGTAGAAATGCTTCAAATGAAATGCATTAAAATTTCTATGTAATCTACATCCTTTCAAATTAGCAATTTTATATACATTGGGGCCAATGATGTTTTTAATTCGAAATGGGCCTACCACATAGGAGAGAACTTATTTTGAAGATTTTCTTGGTCAAATGTTCTACCTTGTTCTGAGACTAGGTCTCCTATCTTAAAGTCTTCACCAATGTACTTCCTATCAAGATTACGAAAATCAAGACCTAATCTTAACTTGCTCGTTCATTTTCTATCAAGTTTTTCTTTGATATAAGTTTCAATGGTAGGTCTACGTCTTGGGGGGGTCATCAAATATAGCCTTTCTAGGAGCATGTTCCATGGATGTGTCATTAAATTTTATCACACCTTGAACTATTTTAAGAGGTAGGGTCTTATTTATATCTTTATCTTCCCCTAAAGGCGGTGGACCACTTAGACGAAATCCATCATGTTGTTGATAAGGCAAGGTGTCTCCATAGCTTTCTTCACCTTCTCTAGAACTTTGATAGGATTGGATGGAATCCACATGAGAGACAGGATTTTTTGTAGTTCCACTCACATAGTCATTTTCAACATGTTTACTATGCTCAACCTTAATAACCCCAACATAAAGATTAGCGTTTTGATCTTCCAAAGATTGATTTTTTTGATCCAAGGTTGTCACTACTTGTTTGTAAAAGGGTTCTCGAGGTATAGTCATGTGCTCAGATTTTCCTTTGATAGGGATTAATAGCTCTGAGAAATCTAACCTAAAGAAGCTCCCAAACTTGACTCCAAAAGTCCTAGATAGGAGCACAATATAGGTAGGTGACATGTCAACTACCAGGATATCTGTGTAACATGTGAACGTAGGGTATTGTTTAAATTGCACTTTCACTCCTTTTAATGACCCTACTACAGGTATATTGGACCCATCAAGTTGAATCACATTTTTCATTTGTGGTATCATTTGTGCTCCTAAAGTCTTACATACCTCAAGTGGCATGACACTGACAGTTGCTCAAAAATCCATCAAACAATTTTGAACATTCTTTCCTAAAATAATTAGATTTGTTAGGAAAGGAGGTTGCTCTTTCTTGCTCATCATGGAATTGTTTACATTTTATGCTGATAATGTGTTAGGACTTTCTGTGAAGTGAAATTGTCTTTTAAGGGTTGGGGTTGTTTCTTTTCTAGTTTCAAGTGTATGAACTATCTCTTGAATTACCTCTTTCATTTCATTAAATTGTAAAAGGTCATACATTGAGATGTTAGCTTTGGTTTTCTTCAAATCCTCAACTAAATTGTAACTCTTAGATCCATCTTTGACTTCTTGTTGAGGTGGAGTTCTTCTAAGTATAGAAGATGGGTTGGATTGTTGTGGAGTGTTTGTTTGGGATGACTCTTTTTTAGTATTTGTGTTACTTTGACTAGCAGCTCTTCTGTTTGGAGGAGTGTAAGGGTCATTCCTAGTTTGTTGTTGTGTGTTGTTCATGATGTCACTAAGTCTATGATAGCGAGCATTAGGTGGGTTGGGGTTGTTTACCATAACTTGCTCCAATGAGGAAACCTCTTCATTTTCTGTTTGATGAGGTACGTTAAGGACCATAATAGGAGGTTTCCCATTTTTTTGACCTTGGGTGTTGTCGCCATATAATGCTAAAAATTGGGGACAAGTCTTCTCAGAATGTTGCCTAGTGTTATGGAAGCGGCAATAATTGTCATTGACTGATGAACTAGGCTTTTTTGGTTGTATAGAGCCCTTGTTGTTGTTTCACTTTAGTTCAACTACTTCATTGGAAAGTTTTTGAAGTGAAGTTAATATCTGGGTCATTTGATCTTGAGCTTGAGTTGTGGGTTCAACAAGAGTAGGTACCTTGTTTGGTTTTATGATGGACTGAACTAAGGCCTTTGATTGATCCTCATTCAAACTAGTGTTAGATGGTAAGAATGGAGAATATGTGGGACTTTGAAAATAACTATTTGTAGGTTGATTCATTTGAAGGGGAACAGGAGTTTGGAACATAGTGTTGGTCATTGGAAAAGTTGGTAGAGATATAGGATTATGTTGCATAGGGTTTGTACCGCCTGAAATCGTCGGTCTTCGGCTGGAAGGAAACAGAGGCCGTGGGATCGCAGGACATGCACAGAAGATCCTACCTTCGCCTGAGGGTGAGCTAGAATGAACGAAAGTAGAGTACCTTGGGTGGTCCGCACGTGGATCAGACAAGGATTTCCCCGAACGTACACCGGAGTGCTATACGCTGGGTTATACGTAAACGATGTAACGGGCGTGAATCAGAGTGTAAACAGCGTAAGTAGCATAAACGATGTGAATAGAGAGTAGACGTAAACAAGCATAAACAGAATATGTACAAGAATTAATGCAGATAGTAAACAATTGTAGGAAGAAAATGTAACAATGGTATTACAGAATGAAAATACATGCACCTGTCAAATGCAGTTGTGAGTGGAACACAAGGCAGACGAAAGCCCTGGTGGATGCAGGGATGATTGCGGTTGGTTCACACTGTAAGCACAGCGTAGAGGCTGTATGCTTAGCGTACAAGGTTGTCCAGCATAAAAGGTTTTGAGCTCTAGTTCTCAATGTCTTTGTTCTCTGGTGTGCTCTCGGAATTTGCCAAAAAACCCTGGATTTCGTGAAAAATTGGGGTTTTATATAGGTTTTGACGGCAGACTCGAGTTGGGCGACACGTGGCGCATTGACCAGAGTGGCGTAAAATTTACAAGTGTACAATATGTTACATTTGTCGGGCGTATACGCTGTCTGCAATGAGTGTAGACTGTGGGCGTATAAGCTAGAGGTGCTGGGCATATGCGGGCTTAGGCGTAGATGTTGTTGACACTAGCGTATATGCTGATGGATGCTGGGTGTATACACTAACGTGCTAGGCATATATGCTGATGTGCTGGGCATATACGCTGAGCGTATACGCTGATGGTTGCTGCCTTATGCCAAATCTCTCTCTGTAGTGTTGTTTTCATGTCATCTTTGGAGGTTTCATGCCGAGCGTATGCACCTGTTGTTCCTGGTGAGCGTACATGCACGGCGTGTACGTTGGGCATGTACGTTGGACGTCTATGCTGGGCGTTTGAGCGTATACGTTGGGAATGTACACTTAGGCGTATACGCTGGAACTACATACTTAGTGAAAATTGAGCATCTGATCTCCAAAGTTGCCATGTTTGACACCAGACGTAGCCATGGTCGTCTGGGGGTCCTAGGGACCTGCTTGGTGTTGGACGAGTACTAAGCTCCAAATTTTGTGGTGTTTCATTGGCCCCTCTTTGTTGAGGTTTGGAGGAATTGACCCGAGAAGCATCGACAAAGAAGTGCAAAACACCACAGGCAACTTGATAGAGACTTTGTCCGTTGCCACTTGACTAGACGTCATCACACTGTGTTCAGTAGTACATGGGATGAGGAAAGTGGAACTTTGTAGCTAGTAGGAGAATGGGAATTGTGGGGGCTAGTAACTACCCAAGGGATTGCGCTTGGTGAAAAGGGGATGTTCTGGTGTGTGTGTCATGCTGATCCTTGTCAATAGCCATTATTTTAGCAAACTTGAAATCCAGACCTGTAATGTGCGTCCTTTGGCGGAACAAGCCTCTTGGGTAATGTTCAAGAGAACTTGTTGGCAAGACCAAAGCCACGGGAGGATGTGTTGCATTCTTTGGAAGAACAGGGCCTTTGTTTAGTTTTTAGGGGAAGCCTATCGGCAGAGAGCCAAAGCTATGCAACTAGATGTGTTTTGATTATTTTTTTTACATGAGTACTTGGTTTTAAGACGATTGCCTTCCCGCCTGGGGCTTGTATGGGAAGTGCCAAGGGCCTCTTTTTTAAAAAAAATAAAAATAAAATAAAATGGTGCATTGATTCTATACTCATATGCAAGTGCTATGTCATGTATTGCAACTGGTTCAAAGTGTTACAGTATGCAACGATGTGCTCAAGGTTTTGGATGTACTAGGTGTATCACAGTTGTGACTGAGTGAACTATGTCGGTGGATGGATAAAGAGTGTGTCGGGAGATGGGGATGTACTAGTGAATGGTTTGATTTAGTCTTGCCATGTGTGCTGTGAACATTGCCCCATCTTGTTGCTTATGATGAAATGCATTCTTGTGCGAAAACCTCTGGGTGTCATCCTGCAAACATAACTCCAAGGAAACATGAAAACCATGAGTGAATAAGCGAGCTTAGACTTACACAGTGACCAAGACATTGGAGGTGATTTTCGGCATTGTAGATGAGTGGCAGCGATGTTAGTGGGATTGTCTGATGGCGAACGATGTAGTGATTCTGATAAATCTTGAACGTGGCGGCAGATTGAGGAACTAGAAATGAACTTGCCAGTTTATAGTCTTGGCAGACCATGATGGGGTAGTTTTATGTCATGACCTATTGGACATTGCCCATTTAGCGTCGTGGCAAACGTTACGCTCCCAGTTTTTAGTCTTAGCGGACCATGAAGAGGCAAACCAGTTTATACTCTTAGCAGACTCTGGCGAGTGCGACCGTGGTAGTTTACTGTCGTGCCGGACAGGTGCTAGTTTATCGTCATTGTGGACACTGTGTGGTATCAGTTTATTGTCATGATTCCAGGACGAGCTATGGTATCAGTTTTAAGTCATAATCCAGGACTGTTCTGTGGTATCAGTTTTAAGTCATGACTCCAGGACTATTCTGTGGTATTAGTTTTAAGTCATGACTCCAGGACTCTTCTGTGGTATCAGTTTTAAGTCATAATCCAGGACTGCTTTGTGGTATCAGTTTAAATTCGTGACTCCAGGACTCGCATGTACCTGAGCTTGTACTCAAATGTAGAACAGTTTTAGGAACAAGTGATTGGTTGGATTAGCAAACTCATTCCCTTCCATATCAGCGAGCTTGAATGCTCCATTGTCGAATGCTTTAATGACCAAGTAAGGCCCTTCCCAGTTGGCTGAGAATTTTTCTGAGTGTTCTTGAATTGCCTTAAGTACAAGGTCACCTTCTTTGATGGGGCGCTTATGGATGTCGTTCCGATGTCGTTGTCGTTGTTGTTTTTGATACCATTCGATCTGATCAAGGGTGCGTATGCGTTCTTCCTCCATTGAGTCGAGGTCAATGGTGTGCAAATCATTGTTTTGCCCGTCGTCGAGGAGTCCGGAAAGTATTATCCTTAAAGAGGGTACCTGTAATTCCAAGGGTAAAATAGCTTCTGAACCATAAACAAGACTATATGGTGTTTTACCTGTTGAAGTTTGATGTGTAGTACGGTATGCCCACAATGCATATATCAATTGTTTGTTCCATCTTCACTTGCTTTGGGTGAGCATCTTTTTGAGTATTGTAATAATCATTTTGTTCGTCGCCTCTGCTTGCCCATTGCTCTGAGGATAGTAAGGGGATGAAAACAAGTGTTTGATCCCTAGACTTTCACAAAAGGTTTTGGTCTCGGCACTACTAAATTGTGGCACGTTGTCAGTGATGATTGTCATGGGAATGCCAAAGCAGGTTACAATATTTTCGAGAATGAAGTTGCATACATGTTTAGATGTAGTTTTTCGAAGGGGAGCAGCTTCTACCCACTTC
>MNCI01006772.1:0-11594 GCA_015680685.1 Gnetum montanum | reverse complement strand
TATTTGATTGTATCCCGAGAAGTCGTCCATAAAAGATAATAATGCGTGCCCAGCGGTCAAGTCAACAAGTTGATTAATGCTAGATAGAGGAAAATCATCTTTTATGGTTGCAACATTTAAATCCCGAAAGTCACTGCATAAGCGAATGCTTCCGTTCTTCTTTGGAACAATGACCATGTTGGATAGCCACTTGGCGTAATCAACAGCTCGAATGAAGCCAGCCTGATAAAGTTTGGTGATCTCATTACGAACTGCCAATGCCACTTCGGGTTTAACCTTTCGTGCCTTTTGTTTTACCGATCTCAATTTTGGATCAAGGATGATGTTGTGCTGGACAATTCGGGGATCTAGTCCGGGCATGTCCATATAAGACCAAGCGAATGCTTTCGTATTTTCCCTAAGCACGTCTTCAATGTTTTTGGCTAGGTGCGATTTTAGTAATGTGCTTAATTTTAGTATTTTAATTTCCCCATCAGGCATGGTTATGGGAGTTTCGGTCAACGGGTCTTCGGTGATATTTTTGGCTTCTATGTCGAGGGATTTTGTCATGCCTTTATAGTCATCTATTATTTGCTATGTTGAGGCGATGACTGCGTGGTCCATTGCTGAACTTAAGTGGATGAGGTTTATGTTGGTGTCCCTTGCAATTTTGCCATATGGTCCATCGATAATTAATGGTTCGGTTAAGTGCTTGTAATCCATCGAGCTTGCTCCTGTCAATAAACAGAGAGCTAAATGAGCTAATGGGTATCATTATATATTCTTTGGTAATTTTAGATATGTGTACATGCATGATGGTGGATTATCATCACACCGGGATGCATGGCAGTTTAAGGCCATGTCAGGCCGTAATGGCAGTTTAAGGCCATGCCGGGCCGTAATGGTAATTTAAGGCCGTATCGGGCCGTAGGTGGTAATTTAATGCCTTACTAGGCCACAGGTGGGTTTGAAAATGGTAGTTTAAGGCCTTACCGGGTTATAATGGCAATTTAAGGCCATACCGGGCCGCAATGGCAGTTTAAGGCCATACCGGGCCGTAAGTGGGTTTACGCTAGAATGTTCAGCGTAAACGTATGAAATGGGGTCCATGGGGGAACCAGGATGTAGTAATTTCTATTTTTTATATTTTTTATTATTTTTCTGGGCAAATTTTAGCGAAAAATAAGTAAAAAGGCACAAAATGGCAAAAAGGAGCAACAGCAGCGTAAGCGGCGGCGGCAGCGACGGCGGAGCGCTATATAAGAGGGGGAGGTTTCATTTGTTTTTCATCGGTTTGTAGGAGCGTAGACGACCTAGCGTAAAACCCGAGCATGACCGTAAACCATCGAACCCAGCGTAGACACCGAACGATTAATCCCAGCGTAGACGCCAACTAAACCCCAGTGTAGACGCCGAGCGTAGAAGGTCAAGCGTAAGCTATCAATCCTAGCGTAGATGCCGAGATGGGCAGAGGCAAGGAGGTGGAAGGGCAGGGGAGGAAGAGTCCTGACTTGACCTTCGCAGAGGAGAGCGAAGCTATGCTGCAGTGCCTGCCCCAGCCAAGGATTCCATCATGGCCTGGAACATCACACAGGTAGGCTCTAATCCTGTCTTTGTTAGTTATTTTGCTTGTACGTGCTTCGTAGCGTAGATAGTCTCGTAGGGGTTTTCGGCGTATACGCCGAGTGTAAATTGGCAACGTAGAGGCGTATACGCCAAGCATAAATTTACAGCGTAAGGTCAGGTCAGGTTGGCATTTTTATTTTTTGTTTTTTAATTTATTCTAAGTGTAATATGCGAATGTAATTACAAGAGGAGGAACGAAGCACAAGTGTGTGATCTAGTTAAAGGCCATTTCGGGCCTGCATGCGTAGTTTAAGGCCATTTTGGGCCCCGTCGTAAACAAGTAGCATTTCGTATAACGTGGATGGGTTTCTTGGTTCACTGACCATTCCTGATCATGGCTAGTTTTATGTCATTGCAGACATGATAGTTTAACGTCATTTCGGACAGGGAGTGTAGTTTAATGTTTTTTGTTTTTATGTTATTGTAGTTTAACGTCATTTCTGACATGCTATAGTTTAACGTCGTTTCGGACTAGGGATGGTATTATTTTAGGAATTTTTTAATTTTCTTCTTTTTAATGTTAGGCGATGTGTCAACGAGTATGATTCTGTATTCAGCATTCCCTTCACTGATTACGTTAAACGGTAACTCGGCCCAAGGGACGTCTGATGGAATGGCTTCTATGTCAGTGTTCTCTCATGTTTCGGTGTTTTTTATAAGTTCTGTGTTAGTTTCTACTTGAGACGGTGTATGTATAATGTCAGGTGCAGGCGTTTCTCTTTTAGGTGGGTTTGGATTACTGCTTATTGGTTATTTTTCATTTACGTCGTTTCGACTAGGCTTTTCGAATTCAACCTGTGAGCCTTGGTCCATGTCCATGTGTGATAAAACAATAGGTATAGCCGCTTCCCCGTGTATGATGATTTCACCGCCCTCATAAGGTAGGTGAATTTCTTGATGTATAGGGGAGGAGACCGCTTTTAGTTGGGCCAACCAGGGTCTTCCTAATATTAGGTTGAACCCCGGCATTTCATCAACCACAACGAAGTCGGTGGACGTGGGAAATTGGTCCCCTGCTATGAATTCTAAGGTTATTATGCCTTTGACCATCACGCGTGACCCGCTGAATGATTTTAAACATGTAGTCGCAGTCAGTTTGATTGACTCCGTTAGCCCTAGTTGTTCAACAATGGGGTATGGTACCACGTTCGTAGCAGCTCCATTGTCTACATGGACCCTATGTATCTTGAACTGGTTCATGCGTATCATTATGAACATGGGGGTCGTTGTCACCTCCACTATTTTCTTATTCCTTTTAATGTTGTCGTCGTGGAAGTTTAGTGGTTTGGACGTTGTCCCTTGGGGCGAGTACATTACCACATGAATGGATGGTTCATTTGGGGGTAAGTTCTCGCTTACTGGGATGGACGTTAACATGCGTACCAAGGCTTCACGATGTGTTTGGGATGTAAGAATCAAGTCATACAAGCTTAGCGAAGTGTTCTTCTGCTTGAGTGCTTATGTGACTTGTGTTAAAGCCGTTGCCAAATCTCTACTGTTAGGGACATTTGTATCAGCGATAACTGGGTCCATTGGCCCTAGCAGTTTTATTTCATGCTATTTTGATCCATCGTTCTTGCTCAGAGCTGGCGTTTCAAATGTATCATGTTTTTTGGAGGGTTCACCCTCGTTGCCTGTGTTTGGTTGACTATTGGGTTGCATCATGGGTACGGCGTTAAGTGGAGTGGGTTTAGGGGGCCCTACAGCTAACCGTTGGCGCTCCTTCTCCAAGCGTTCATGCGTAAGCCTATCTGCTAAACATTCTCGCATGTGGCGTGGAGGTGGAGCTGGTCTTGGAGCTTCGGGTTGCCCTGGGATTCACACCACATATGGAGGCGGGCGGGGTTGCGGGTGGACAGTTGGATGTGGTTGGACAGAAGACTGGATGGACACCCTGATGACGTAGGGACTAGGTTTACCCTGCGTGTGTGAGGTGGAGGCTTGGACTTCTGTTGTTGCAACTGCGGGCGGCACTCGGACTACGAAAGGGGTAGGCCAAGTAGGAGGGGTTGATAGGTTCGGGGTGGTGACAGCGGGAGGTATGCGCACTACGTAAGGTTTTTGCGGAGCGGATGATGGTTGAGGAATGGATGCGGATGGAGTAGGTGAAACATGTACTACAAACGGTTTGTTAAGTACCTGTTGTTTATACTCGGGGTAGACAGTGTTAATGTTGGGTGTCTCTGGTTCATCATCAAGGTAGATTGTATTGATAACGTATGGCACCTCTTTGGTGTTCAGAGGGTCTTTATACACCCCCATAGCTTGATTCTGTGGTTGGATCAGGTTGGCCTCGTCAAAGGTGATTTGGCCGTCGTCGATCATCCGCTATATGTCCTACTTTAAGGTGAAACAGTAATCCGTGCCATGCCCATTGCATTGATGATAATCGCAGAAGCGCTTCATTTTAAAACCTTTGGGCACTGGAGGCTCATCCGGCGTTGCTAGGCTTGGGTTCTGAATGAGTTGACAGAACCGGTCATGTCTCTGGATGGCCGCAGGGGATAACTGTTTATGTTTCATTAACCCAGCCTTCAGGAGTTGATCGAAGAGCTGGGATGGCGTCATTGGCAAAGGCGTATATTGAGAGGGTTAATTCCTCTCGAAATTTCGCATACGGTTTGTTGTTGGGTTCTGCGATGATGATGATTCCGGCACGGTTGTGGGAATAGGTTTATTATAGATAGTAGGGGCTATAGGTGGCTTCTTTTGGTGTGCCATGTTTGCTTGTTGCACTCCTGCTATTGCTGCTATAGTTGTTTTAGCCTTCTCTTTATCTTTTTTAGTGTGTTGATTTTTAAAGGCTAAGTATGCAGGGTCGTGGCTGTTTTGAGCCGCCTCTTCTATGTTTTTGATCTGTACAAAAGCTTGGTTAAGGTTACGCGCGTTAAGATAGTACAAATTGGATTTAAAAAATTCATTAACGGCCCCTTTTAGAATAGTAAGCAGGTATGTTTGGGAGATTGGCTCATGTAGCTCGTTGAGAGCAGTGCTCCACCTCTGAATGAATTTCTGCACAGGTTCGAGCGACACTTGCTTAACCTGTATAAGGCTGTCCAATGTCGCCTCAGGTTTCAAGTTATATTTGAACCTGGTCACGAACTGATGCAACAACTCTTCCAAGGAGAATATAGAGTTCCTCGGCAAGGCCCGGTACCAATCGAGTGCTCTCCCTACAAGGGACATAGGGAACACTCGCAAAATGGCATGGGTCCATGCCTGGAGTAACGCGCATTCTAACCTAAAAGTTATGAGGTGTGCATTGGGGTCCGTCTCTCCATTATACTTAGTTAGTGTCAGCAATGATATGCCTTTGGGCAAGGTTAGAGGCGGGACGGAAGGGCTGATGGGGTCATCGTGGTAGAAATCCACTACCTTCAGCTCTCCGTCGGTAGCCGTTTTGAGGTGCTTTACCTCGTCAGTAAGTTCTTGCATTAATTTTTTGGCGTCTGCCCAGTCTTGGGCACTCGGTGACATGGCAGCTTGAGGTTGTGGTATATTGTACAGGTTAGAGTGTTGGATGGTAGGTTGAAAGGGTGAAAGTTGTGCGGTTGGTTGCTGTGTTTGTGGGATGTTTATAGCGTGTGGCACCGGGGCCGGCACATTGTAGGCAAGGGGTTGTTGTTGCCGCGGTTGTAGCTGTACTTGGAGAATGTTGGCTGGTGGAATCATATGGGGTGGCATGTGGTGGTGAGAGGGTTGATGTGATGGCATACCCATTACCGCCCATTGAGCGGTCACATTTTTTGCAGGAACCCCCTGTTGGGTTACAACGGTGGAAGGGGCCCCGTGCGTTTGGATGTGGGGGATGTAGTGGGCGGACGTGGATGTTGGTATCACATGTGGCATCCCTATCACTTGAGGCAAGAAGGCAGCTCCCGTGTTACTGTGTGGGGGTGGTGCTTGCGAGGATGGGCCTACTACTACAGCAGGGATGATAGCGAGAGGGAGCATGTTGAATTGCGGGTCAGTCGGAGGAGGAACATGAGCAAATGAGGATGTTTCTAGCGGAGGCATTTGTGCATGGGTGAGCCTGAGGGGCTAGAGGGGCATGACCTCCCCTACGCCTGGATGAAACATGGGGTTGACATGGTTTTGTGGACTAAGGGTATGATAGGAGTCTTCGTGCTCGGATTGGGCAGCGACTCGTCCTCCTCTTTCGATTGGAAATCCACTGCGGGCTGATCCAATGACTGGCTCCTTTGCAGGAGGAGTCGTGTGACGAGCTCTGAGTACTGTTCTGGAACAGGGATTATATCGTACGGAGAGGGGATGAACTTGCGTCCCCCCCTGTAGAAGAGTTCGTACTGCCTCTTCCCCTCCATTTCGGCTCGATCTACTGCCAGACCAGCTTGTATCTTCACACATATGAAGTTATACTGGTCCTAGGTTATAATGTTAGAGGTTGGGTTCCTCCCTTGCAACCTTAGGGACCAGCAGGGCCCCGCTGTGGGTTGTGTTGCAGGCTGGTGGACGGCCATGATGCCCACGACGTCGGTGACTTGAGTGGTTGCAGCGGTGGTGTTTACGGGGTTCATGATGACCTGTTGAGGGTATGACACGGTGTAGAGGTGCGAAATTAGTGTACCTAGTATAGCGTAAACTTAGGTGGTAACGTGCAGCGTATATGCTTCAACGTCCAACGTATAACGTCAGCGTAAACAGCGTATAGGGATGGAGCGTATAAGGTCAGCGTAGACAAAGTCTACAATGTAAGGAGAGCAGCGTATATGCTAGACAGCATATACAGCGTCAGGGTGCAGCATAAAATAGGATTATGGTGTATAAAATGTGGTATAAACTGGAAATCAGCGTAGACAAAGTCTACAGTGTAAGAAGAGCAGCGTATACGCTGTGTAGCATTTACAGTGTCAATGTGCAGCGTACAGAGTGGTGTAAATGAACAATAGCGTGAACTAGTTTGCAGCGTAAAGAGAATAGCATAAACAAAATTGCGGAGAAAATGTGCAGCGTAGACAAAACCTACTGGTGTAAAAACATGCAGCGTACACTTTATCAGTTGTGTATGGCGTAAGGAAAATCTGCGGCGTGAAGCATGTAGTGTATGTCTTGTAGCGTAGATGCTGGGGTTTCTGTGGACAGAGTCCACGTGGAGTTGATAGCGTAGACGCTGGAAGACTTGCAGAGAGTGAGTTTTGAATAGGGCAGCGTAAACGCTGATCAACGTAGATGCTGGGGAGCATGCAGGTAAGGTTTTAGACGGAGGCCCTCCTTCTAGCGCCAATTTCTGTACTACCTGAAATCGTCGGTCTCCGACTGGAAGGAAACAGAGGTCGTGGGATCGCAAGAAACGCACAGAAGACCCTACCTTCGCCTAAGGGCGAGCTGGAATGAACGAAGGTAGAGTACCTTGGGTGGTCCGCACGCGGATCAGATAAGGATTTCCCCGAATGTACACCGGAGTGCTATACGCTGGGTTATACGTAAACGGCGTAACAGACGTGAATCAGAGTGTAAACAACGTAAGCAGCGTAAACGATATGAACAGAGCGTAGACGTAAACAAGCGTAAATAGAATACGTGCAAGAATTAATGCGGACTGTAAACAATTGTAGGAAGAAAATGTAACAATGGTATTACAGAATTAAAATACATGCACCGGTCAAACGCAGTTGTGAGTGGAACACAAGCCAGACAAAAGCCCCGGTGGGTGCAGGGATGATTGCAGCTGGTTCACACTATAAGCACAGCGTAGAGGCTGTATGCTTAGCGTACAGGGTTGTCCAGCGTAAAAGGTTTTGAGCTCTCGTTCTCAGCATCTCTGTTCTCTGGTGTGCTCTCGGAATTTGCCAAAAAACCCTGGATTTCGTGAAAAATTGGGGTTTTATACAAGTTTTGACGGTAGACTTGGGTTGGGCGACACGTGGCGCGTTGACCAGGTGCAAGGGCATAAAATTTACAAGTGTACAATATGTTACATTTGCCGAGCGTATACGCTGTCTGCAATGAGTGTAGACTGTGGGCGTATACATTGGAGGTGCTGGGCATATGTGGGCTTAGGTGTAGATGTTATTGACACTGGCGTATATGCTGGGCGTATACGCTGATTGATGCTGGGCATATACGTTGACGTGCTAGGCGTATACACTGATGTGCTGGGTGTATACATCGAGCGTATACGCTGATGGTTGCTGCCTTGTGCCAAATCTCGCTCTGTAGTGTTGTTTTCATGTCGTCTTTGGAGGTTTCATGCTAGGCATATGCACCTATTATTCCTAGTGAGCGTACATGCGAGGCGTGTACGCTGGACGTCTATGCTGGGCATTTGAGCGTATACGCTGGAAACGTACACTTGGGCGTATACGCTGGAACTGCATACTTAGTGAAAATTGAGCATCTAATCTTCGAAGTTGCCATGTTTGACACCAGACATAGCCGTAGTCGTCTAGGGGTCCCAGGGACCTGCTTGGTGTTGGACGAGTACTAAGCTCCAAATTTTGTGATGTTTCAAGGTTGCAAATGCTCATCATTCCAAACTGGGTTGAATGTTGTTCATAAGGGTAATTTGTTCTAGCTCCATAGCTTTAGCCATTGCTCCCTGTATTTCTATTATGTTTGAATCAAATTTGATGGCATAGGCAAAGAATGGGTCAATAGTAGAGAGGTAAAAGTTGAGGATGCCATCAGGTTGTGGGCGCATCTCGCTTGGCACATAGGCTAGCTGGTGAAGGAATCTAAGGTTATAATCCTTAACATTCTTTCCAGGTAGCTTTCTTAAATTGGTGAAGTTGCTAAATGTTATGGCAGGGCTTGTGAATTTTTCAAATTGAGTCAAAAACTTATTTTTAAACTCCCGCCATGAGTTAATGGAGGCATTAGGGAGCATCAAAAACCATTGGGTTGCTTTGGTTCTGAAACTTGTCACAAATACCCTACATGCCACATCGTTTTCAACAATGTTGTGGATGCCTAGTAAAGTTTCAAAACATTGTATATGTTGACGGGCATCACTTGAAGGGTTTGTGGGGTCGTAAAACAAATTTATGTTCTGAAGTGACTTTGGGATGTCGTGGTAGTTAGTAAAGTTAAAGGGGTTACTGACCAAGGGAGCAAGGGGTTGATTGGCTACCATCCTAGTCTGGGCTCTCCTAGGAATAAAACTTGGAAAACGTGAAGCTCTTTGTTTCCTTAATGTAAAGTGATGTGTAGTTGGTCGACTAGGGGCAGAGGAAAGTTCACTTATAAAAAAAACTATAAAATATAAAAACTATAAAATTACGTAAAAGAAAAGAAAATATTGAAATAATAATTTTTTGGAAAGAAAAATAAATGTATAAAATTTCAATACTTATAAAATTAAAAAGGAAAGCAGTAAAATGCAAGATAAACTTAAAATTGCATAATCAAATAAAACCACCTTACCTAACCCAGGACTAAGGTAAGGACCGCCAAAACATAGATTTGAAAATGGGACTGGAAACAAGGATTTAAAAAAAAAAACAAGGAAAAAGATTAAAGAAAAATGGGTGATGAGACCCAAAAGTGTTCAAGAAACGAACTTCTGAGAACAAGAGAAAAAAGGGCTCAAAAATTCTTTAAAAAGATTTTTCAAGGCAATGGCTGAAAATAGGAATTTTAAATAAAACAAGTTCGAAACAAGAAAAATAAAATTTTTCAGAAAATAAAAATTGAATAAGGATTGGAAAAGGACAGAAAATAAATATTTTAGAAAATGGGATAACAATGGTCAAAGAAAGGACAAGAAAAATTGATAAATAAAAGGTTGGCAAAAGACCCTCCTTCTAGCGCCAAAAAGGTGTTGATGCATAAATTTTAGTCACACCAACACCAGGAAAGAAAACTTGTTTTAGGAGACTATTGTCTAGGGCACCTCCCGTATGGGTACGGAAACCCGGGAATTCTCTCAGCTGGAGAGGGCTACGTGGCCTTTTGCAAATAATAAGCTAGAAAGAAATCTAGAATTTAAATTAAATAATTATCTTTGATACAATAAGTAATTAAAAGAACTGAATTTTCCCTAGTCCTGTTGACATTGCTGGTCCATGACTACCGATGGTATCCACTGCTGGGCAGGAAGGCTACGATCATCACGAGAGAGGGAGAGAAAAAAAAAAGAGAGAGAGACTACCCACTACAATCCACATAGAGCAACAACTACAGTTCTCAAAGCTTGCAGTCGTTTGCCACCTTTGTGCATCGTCGCAGAGAGGAAGATCGTCCACCCATGTCTGCACCACTGTGACAAGCTCTTACCATCGCCGAGAAGACCCACAAGGATCCAATTTTGAGCCACTGGCTCCTACCTTGGACCCTCCTCGAAGATCAACTAGAAGCCTATAAAGAAAAGAAAAGAAAAGAGGAAACTACTACTTAGTGGAAAGAAAGCTGCCCCTTCATATTCTTAGCCAGAGCCTATTTGTGACTCCCTCCTCCCGATGATCCCTAGAGCCCCCCTATAGACTTTATTTTATCGCTGCTGCGACCCTCTATAATGATGGCTACATTCTTTAATTTAAGTGTCTACTATGTCCATAACTTCCGAAACATCTGCCATTAAAGACCGTAACCACCATTATTAATAATTATAACCACCATTATTAATGATTGTAATCGCCACCATTAATAATTGGTTCTGCCACCATTAATGATTGTAACCACCACCATTAATAATTGTAACTGCCATTATTAATAGTTGTAACTGCCACTATTAATAATTGGTTCCGCCACCATTAATAATTGTAATTGCCACCATTAATAGTTGTAACCACCATTATTAATAATTGTAACTGCCACCAATAATAATTGTAACCGCCATTGTGGTCGAGTTTGCAAAGTCAAAAGGTCAAACTTGCTATTTTCATAGTTAAGATCAACTCTGGGTAAACTATACTTAACAACTCTGAGTTTAATTTTAGTAATCCTAAGTTGAAATTTTAGTAACCCAAAACGTTAAATAACAGCAGGTTAAATATTCTGAAATCTCACTTTCGGTTTCCAAAGATGAAACTCTTGGTCAAAATTTTATTGCCAAAACCCAAAATTTCACCAGGAGCTAAACCTTCAGCTGCCAAATTACAACTCCAGTTCGAAATTTTGTTGCCTGAAACCGTTTGCTAACATTAACCTATGACTGCAATCCTGGCCTGTCTGGTTCTAGTGTCGGCATGGATGCAGTCGCTATAAATACCTTAGCTTGTCATGCACAGAAGCAGCTTCGTCGAAAGATCCAATCAAGTTGGAGCAGAGAAGAGAACGAGGACCTCAGTGAAGGTGAACAAAAATTTATGGCTGCTGCAAATCCATTTCCGGCAGTGTCCACCACGGTGGCTCCGGCGCCGTCGACATTTCTGCAACCGGCGCTGGCGGTTTCTCCGATACCTACGAATGCACCGTGGGGGAACTACGTGCTGAACAATGGCAGCCAGCCTGAGTACATGCACCCGTATCAACTCAAATTCTCCTCCGGCGCTGTCTCTATCGGCTACCCTAAGCGTACCGCTGACGCCACCTCCATTGTGCAAGCCTTCATCGCTGATATCATCGTATCCGCGGCTACAGGTGCAGTGTTGGAGATTTCAGAATGAATTTTGTATGCGTTTTTGTTTTTTCTTACGTGATTTTGATTTTGCCTTAAATTTTGATAATTTTTCATGCCGTGCGTTATCAAAACGCTAAAAAATATCACAGGATGTGTGAATCTGAAACCGTGGTAAATAAAGGAAGGTGTACGTAAGAAAATAGATGGACCTTTAAATGTGTTTATGATTATTATTCTTTTGTTGTAAATAATTTAATAATATAATATGGAATTTGACGACAAATTTTTATGTATTTTTTCATGATTTTGGTGTAAAATATGTGCATGATCATAAAGCTTAAAAACATTTTTAAAGGTGTCAATCTGTAGGCTTTTACATATGTTTTTACTTATTATTCTTTCATGATGAAACAAGTTAATGATAATGTTTTTACTTATTATTCTTTCATGATGAAACAAGTTAATGATA
>MNCI01006766.1:628313-668342 GCA_015680685.1 Gnetum montanum | reverse complement strand
AAAACGACAGTCTACCTCATGGTGGCCCGGCTTACCACAGCAGCCGCACCCCCCCCGGCTAGTCCGTGCGGGGGGTCAGGCTGTGCATGGACTGGTCCCCACCGTCTAGGTTTTCATAGGTAACTTGGAGGGATTCCTTGTCCCCCGGAAGTTCCAAGACGACCTCCCGGACGAGGTCGGTCGCGGCCAGGTTTTGCCAGACATAGAAGCGGGCATATCCCAGCCTGTCCAGCGACCGCGTGACCCGGTCGAAGGCGATGAACTCGCTGAAATGTCCCACCACCTCCCGTAGAAACTCAAGGCTCCATAACTCCCACGGGATACTGGCCACCCGGATCCAAACAGGGGCGCGGGTGAACAAATCGGGTTCGCGGTGGGCACCGGGGCGCCAGGGGGTCAATGCGAGACCCCGGGCCCCATAGAACCAAGGTCCTCTGAGAAGGACGGAGTCGCAGGCCTGTAGGGAGGGGAGGACGAAGAGGAGCAGATCCTCCGAGAGGCTCCGAACGGTAACTCCCTCCAGTTTCCACTGCTCCTTGACCCAACGCCGTATCAGGTCAAGCCGGGGGCGGCTCCCCCGGGAGATGAAACGACCGATGAGGCTCCGTTCCATGGTACGCACGCCGTCAGTAGGGGGGTTACGGATGCGAAGGCGCAAGGTGTGGCTAGATCGGGAGTGAGCCTCGATGGCCCCGCGCGGTGCAGTGGTCGCCGGGGTTGCCGCGGCCGCGATTGCAGCCGTCCCAAGAAGCTTTGCGGTCGTAACCGTGGGGGTCACGGTGTCAGCCATCAATGGGGTCGCCATCGGGGCCACCTGAGTCGCGACCGTGGTTGCTACCACCGTAGACGCTGCCGTCGCGGTCGTGGCTGCCGCCGCCGTAGACGCTGCCGTGCCTGCAGCCGCCATAGTTGCATCCATAGCGGCCACCATGGTGGCCGCGGCGGTGACCGTAGTGGCCGTAGCAGCCGTCGCTGCTGTCGCTGTCGTCGTTGCTGTCTTTGTTGCTGTCGTTGCTCGTCGCTACTGTCTCTGCTCGTCGCTGCTGTCTCTGCTCGTCCCACCATTTCTTCTTTAATCAGTTGATTTATCTAGAATTTTTGTATAAGGGATTTTATGATACTTCTAACTTCTTCAAATGATGAAATTTGTTTTGCTTCATTAATCAATGTAAAAATTTCTATTATTTTTTAAAATGTAAATTTACACATTAGTGAGTAAAAATTTGTAACACCTTCTTCTAGTAATTTTGATGCAAGCAAGACAACTAATTTTATTCTCTGTAATAATGTATATGAGCCACTAGTTCTTCATCTTTCATCATGATATGTGTTTATAGAAATTTGGGTTACCTACCTTATAATCAAAGTTTTACTTTATAGTTAAATGATGTGATGAAAAAACATGACATTCAAGTCCTTCATGCCAAATATTATTATATTTGTTGAACTAGAATATTCTTTGATGGTGCAATGTGTCCTAGATATAGGATCATTTATACATAAGCATGAAGTATTAATCATTAGTAAGTGGACTATAGATTTTCATGTCCATTATGAAGAATATTCTAAGGTTCCATGTTTTGTTGAGCTATTTACTCTTCTCTTGATTTTTCAAAAAGCTTAATAAGAAATTTTTAGTCTTACTATTCCCATTAAGCATATGAAATCTATTTTTATAGCATTTAATTTTTGTAGATAATTTTTTATTGCAATAAATCTTCTTAACTAGAGAAAGAAGTTGATATTATAACAAATGGAAAGACTTATGTTCAACCAATTACATATTATAATCTTTCTAATTCTTGCAAATTTTATCATCATGAAAGACATTTATTAATGCTTTTTCTTTTTGTTGAAATTAACACAGTGAAAGGCATTGATATGCATAAAGACTAGCTTGAGACTCTAGATTCTGAAATTAGAAAAATCTTGAAATTGGGCTTGATCATGGGTCATGATGCCCTTGTGGTGTAGTCATGATTACTAACCATGGGTTGTAACCTAATCATGATATATTGTTAAGGCTTAAAATAGTGACCACAAATCATGAATAGCTCACATGTGATGACATTGTGGTATCCTAACCATGAGTCATGCTAAGGTCATGTTGACTACTACAAATACTTTCTTATTACTCTTAGCATCCTAAGTTGATTTTCCTTAACCATGAGTCATGATAAGCTTGTGGTTTCTTAATCATAGGTCATGGTGGTTGCCTAACCATGGGTCATGGTCAAGTTATACTAGCATCTAAACTTTGAGATATGTTATCCTTCACTCTTGCATGAAAACTATTAAAACCATGAGTCATGATGGTTTGGTTATATAATGCCACAAGTCATAGTAAGGCTATGGTGGTCTGAAATAGAGACATTTTTATTTTGTGTATACTATAATCTAACCACAAGTTGTGACTAATGATGGTTTGGTTATATAATGCCACAAGTCATAGTAAGGCTATGGTGGTCTAAAATAGAGACATTTTTATTTTGTGTATACTATAATCTAACCACAAGTTGTGACCTAGTCATAGTTTTTCTAGAAAATAAAAAAATTTCATAACTTCAAGTTGAAGAGGAATTTGATGAATCTAGTGGTTGAATTAGCTTGAAGTTAGTTTAGGAAGCTTAGATTTGGTGTAGCATGTGCTAACTTAGGCTATAAACATGGTACTAAACCACATAAGATGAGATTGGAGAGGCACTTGAAATTCTCCTTGAATGGACAACTCAACATAAAATTTGAGCAACAAAATGGACATGCACCTTCACTTAGAGTACTAAAAATAATGCCTTAATATTAGAGTCTTTTTCTTAAGATATTAGAAGGCCACTTACATACATCTAAATATAAAATTAAGCTTGTGCTTTAACATACATAAAAGAGAACTTCTACATATATAGATATGTTCATGCTTTGTCACAAAATTAAGACATAATTGAGGCTTAAATACACATCAAATATGCTAAGAAATATAGAGCAATATGGCCACAAGCATGAACATTACTTAGGCTTTCAATTAAGATTAAAAAACATAAGGAATTTAGAGGGCAACTTTGGCCATTCATGGCTACCACTCTTCTCTACAAACATAGCCCCAAAAACATTAAAAAAACCTCAAATCCCTTTATATAATCTTCATGAGAAACACCATACATAATCATCTAACATATTGGAGGAAAAAACATTCCATAAATTTCAAATATAACTAGCCTTTGAGGCCAACATACATGCATATTCATATAAATAAATACTTGAAACCATAGTGTTCATAATAGAGCTTCAACTAAAATATATGTAAACTATAAACATAATTACATAAAATATAGCATCTCTTAGATGCATGAGTTCCTTCAAATTAAAATGATTCTTGAGAAAAGCACTAGGGTTTGAGTATAAAAATTGAGAGAAGTTTGAGTTGTGAGAAAGAAAGAATTATGTGAGAGCATTGTGAGAATTTTAGCAATTAGGGCCTATCATGGAAGAGCTTGAAATGGGAGAATAATGGTTGTAAGAATGAAAGAGATTGGTGCTCTTCATGAAGGTTGAACAAAACTAAAACACCGTCTCATATGGATAAAAGATGCAGTATAAAAAAAGAAAGAAAATCTTAAAGAGAGACATCTTTACTTCATTACATAAATGCTTTGCTCTATTATGTTAAAAGAAAGGTCATTGAACTCTATTTATAGCTTGAAAAGGGGGAGAACTTTGCCAAGTTTTACATGTTCCTCATAAAACCTCTATTAATTCCTTCTTTCCCTTTTGGGATACTTCCTCCTACTATGCTCTTCCTAAGTTTTTTATAGTTACTTTTTTCTATATTTCTTTGGTTATCTAGCCTTCTAGATACATAGACTCAAAACATAAAATTAAAATCATTTAAATGATAATGGAGGGATGGAGAAACAACAAAAAAAATCATTATCCAAACTCTTAACACTTTTCTACTTAAGAAAAAATATGTTGAGTAAAAGAAAATACATGTTGAAGTTGAAGCTAGAGAAAAGCAATCTAAAGTTGAATATATGAAATATCAAGCTAATATTAATAATGATCTAATGTTAGTAAAAAAAGTAGGGAAAACAAAAGATTCTATAAATATTTTTACTCGTATTATAAAAACTATTAATTAGTCTAGATAGATGGCTCATAAGATAAATTTTGCATTATTAAACAAGAATATTGCTAACTCAAAGATTAAAACTTATGTTGACAAGTAAACTATAGCTAATGATAAAGATTATCAACATAAGATCAATCATAATGATCAATGTAATGTAAAACTTATGCCATCATTTACTATTTAATCTTTTTTGCTACAAAAACTAGTTTTTCATAAAAGCTTTTTATTGCTACCTCGAGTCCTTTTGCCATTTTATGTTCAAACATGAATGTTAAAAGTGATGTAAATGATGTTAGAATTAAAATTATCCTTCATGGTAATAATTAATAAAGTTGTATACCTAAGTAGAAATCTTAAAATTGGAAATTTTTCTCTTTCCATATTGCTTATTATTAATATTATTTTATAGTTTTAGTATGAAATATTAGAATACCATGAATCCAAATTTTTCTACAAAGACATCTCCATGAACTATTAGAAAAACTTAGCATGCATTTTACCATTGATTTATCTTCAAATTGATATAACTCTTGATATGTCAATGATTATGAAACAAAGGGGCATGAAACCTCTAATCAAATATTAACTTATCCTACCACAAAATAATAAAGAAATGATAGGAAATAATGAAGTTTTAATATTCAAAATGACTATGTATAAAATCACTAGAAAACAGACTTAGTGTGAATTACAAAAAAACTAATCTAAATATGGAATGGTGTGTAAATGATGGAATAAAATCAAGTATAAAAATTTTATAAATGGACGTATGACATAATAATAATAATAATAATAATAAAATTATATAGAGACAAGGTTCTTAGACCCCTCCTTGAAAAATAGGATTTTTATATGGAAAAATGGCTAAGTATAAAAATGCTAAATATTTGACTAAGTATGGAATACAACATAAGAGATAGAATAAATTCAAAGTATGGAACATGAATAAAAAATGTAAAGTAATGAGAATGAGGCACTAAGATATGGGGAAAAGGTTCTAAATCCTTTCCCAAATAATAAAATGCTTTATTGATGAAGTGCAAAGTATCCACCTTCTATGGAGGGGCAAACTACAAGTGATAGGAAAAAAATGTAAGTATCATGAAATTGATAAACAAAGCTTAATTCTTGAGAAAAATATAGATTTGAAGGATGGAATAGAACCTTTGAAGGATTAGGATATGTATGGGGTTGTTGTGTGCATGATCCAAAATCAATTCCAGGTCAAATATGCCTGTTTTAACTAAGGTTCCCCTCATTGATGCTAGAGCTAAAAAAATTCTAACTTTAGGAAGTGCTACACATCGAGTTTGGTCATGTTGTATGGAGGTCAGTAGTGTCAATGATGCTGACACTCACATAACATCAACATCAGTAACACTTAAATAAATCCTCAAAATTTTTGTCAAAGTTATATTTTTAAGCTATCAAGGCCTCATCTTGCCCCCAAACTAATGTCAAAAGTTGTCAAAATGATGCTAAGAGGTTTGCAAGATAGGGTCCAAGTATTGGCAATTGATGGTATTAATACCAAAAGTACCAATAGTAATGTTGATGCAACATTAACATTAATCATGGTATTTAGAAATTTTTTTGAAACTTTTCTAAATTTCATCGCATGACTTCTGAGGTGCTTAGACTGGTACCAAAATGAGCTAGGATGATGTCAAGCTAATGCTAAGGAATGCAAGGAACCTAAGGATAGGCCAAACTATCAATCAAGGAGGTTAGTGATGCTAGTTTGTAAGATAGAAAAATTACCAAGCTCATACTTGGTAAAATTTTGAAATGCTTCACCTAAGTTAAATTTTGGAGTTTTCGAGGATCTCGTTTGAGTTCCAAAATATCATCAAAAGTCACTAAGGCAAAAGCAAGATATGCTAGAAGTTTTTCAATGCATGAAAAAGTTACTACCAAGGTCTTATTAGTATTGGAACTAATATAACATCACCACCAACTCCCACAATTAGAAAAATCTTGATCATTTTTCCTACCAAGAATTCTAACTTTAGAAAGGTCGAAGCTAATCCCAAAATGAGTTGGAATGGAAATTTTGAAGTGCCAAGAGACTTGTAAACTTATGGAATGCTATGAAATTAGTATATAGAATAATTTGGAGGTGCCAAGATGAGTTTTAAACATGCATGGTGTTTCATAATTAACCAAAAATGTCCATTTTTCAAGCTTTGAAAACCTGCTAAAAAAGTGTCAATTTCAAAGGCTTGGAGTGTTGAAATGACTACTAATTAATTGCCTTGGCCTTGGGAGGTCATTTTGTATGTCAGAACACATTTTTGATGAGATTTGAGAGCCTTGATGATGGTGATCCTTGTTAAAAACTTCTTCTAGAATTGTTGACTTATGTATTTTTAACTCTTAATCTTCTACATGTAATAATTCTAGAATGTCTGAAATTATGGATTATGAGAAAATGAGTTATATAAATCTTGATATTGCATTTAATATGATGGTTTGTTGATAATTTAGTTGCACTAATGACTAATGACAATAAATTAATAATTAAGAATGGAAGTTGATACTAGTGATAGATGTGAAAATGAGAGAAGAAAGGAATATGAAAAATCATGAAATTACAAAGAAACTCAAATGTTATATTACCTTCAAAATAGATCATTTCATTCATGTATGGGCTTACAATTTAAAGGAAATGACTAAGGGCATACTTGGGAAACTTAAAAAGTCATTACCCATAGTGAAAATAAAGAAATTTATGCAAAATAAAAGTGAGTTGAGGTTAAAATAGTTTACATATGCTCATCAACTAAAAAATAAATAAAAACACTTTGAGTTTTTGTCTTCATGTCAGTAGAGCATTAGACACTACTTGTTAATAGTTCCTTATTTAGTATAAAATCTTTTCTTTTTCTTTCTTCCTTATTTTTGTCATGATGTCTATATTGTTGCAAAGGTGATTATGCCTATAATGAACAAGAGGTTTGGTAAGTAAGTCTGCTAATTATTCATTATTATTCACATGTAATGATTTGATTTTATACTTCTTTACTTCTTGCTTGATAAACTAATATTTTATACCAATATTCTTAGATTTTTTATGAAGAACATTTTCAACTAAGAGTTGTGTGGCTGAAGTGTTGTCATAATATAAGTTGATGGGGATTTCAATGTAAAAACTAAGATGATTCATGAGTTTGTTTAGATGGAATATTGTTGATCCTAATGTAGATTTTATATCATTTTCATCTTCTTCCTAATCAACATCTGAATAACCATGAAATTTTCCATCTTCTTTAGTATAACTAATTCCATGATTTGTTATGCCTTTTACATATTTAAGTATATGGACAAAAGTGTTTAGATGATATTTTCTAGTTTCTTGCATGAATATTAATAGAATAGAGGTGGAAAATTCCAAGTATGGTCTAGTGTAACAAAGAAATTTAAGTGCACTAATCATGCTTCTATACAAAGTGGCATCAATAGTGGTTGTGTTGCCATTGTTCTTTAGATTTATGTTGTGAGGAAGAGTATTTTTCTTTGGTAATTTTGTACTTTTCTAAAATGACTATTGCACTTTTTTTTTTATAAATTTTGATTCCCTTCTTTACTTGATCAACTTATATTCTAAAAAAAAATACTTTAGCTCTGCTAGATCTTTCATTTCAAATTCATTCTTTATGTTTATCTTGAAGTCTTCTATAATTTGTAGTTGTAAAGATGAGATCATCTACATAGAGAGAGATTATAATGAAGTATTTGCTAGCATGTTTATAGTATGGTGTTGGTTCAAACATGTAGGATGAGTACCCTTCTTTTAGAAAATAGTCATTGATTCTATGGAACCAAGCTTTTGAAGCCTATTTCAAGCCATATAGGACTTTCTTTAATTTGTAGAGTTTGTCTTCCTTACCTTTAATGGTGTATCCTTTTGGTTACTAAAAACATACTTCTTCATTAATACTACCATTTAGGAAATTTGAGTTTACATCCATCTAATGTAATTTGAGTTTGTGATAAGAAAAAATTGAGAGAATGAGTTTGATGGTTGCAAATCTTACTAGGAGAGTAAAAATCACTTCATAGTTTATGTGCTTCATTTGTTTGAACCCCTTGCAACTAGTCTTTCTTTATGTTTGATGACTTGTCCTTTTTCATTAAATTTTCTCTTATACAGCCATTTACAATCAATTACCTTTTTTTCTTTTGTTCTATCTACTAATTCCCATGTTTTGTTTTTCATGATGACTTCAAATTCTGTGTCCATAGCTTCTTTCCATGTATTTCTTCTCAAGTCTTCTTCTACATTCTTTGGTTCAAAAGAGAGAGAGAGAGAGATTTGAGTATGCTATGTTGCTAATTGCATTAGATCTAGTTGTTCTTCTCTTAAAGTTATTGGCCAACATTTGTTCTTGAGGGTGATTTCTTTGTACCCATGGTTTGGGATTGTTTTGTAATTCTGTCCTTTCATTTGAATTCTAAAAATCCTTCATTCCAATTTTATTTTTCATGAAAATCACTTCTCTAGATGAGTGTTATTTTTTCTCTATGGGATCATAGAAAGTGTATCCACTTGTCATGGTATCATATCTTAGAAAAATGCATTTCTTTTTTCTATTGTCCAATTTATTTGTTAATTGCTTTGAAATTTTGACATAACAATCACATCTGTATATTTGGAATTTTTCTGTAAAAGAGTTCATAGAAGGACTTGTCTTTATTGCTACTACTGATTATTCTATTGATAATGTAGGTTGCTACATTCATGATCATGCTTTAATAATTATTAGAGATTTGAACATTTTTAATAAGAGATCTCACCATGTCTTACAAGGTTCTATTTTTCCTTTCTACAATTCCATTTCATTGTGGACTATATCCACATGGGGTTTGATGAAAAATATCTTGATGTGTACAAATATATTTAACTTCTTAATTGATAAAATTTTTCCCTCTATCTAATTTGATGGCTTTAATGGACAAGCCCATAGTGTTTTTTATGATAATGTAGAAGTCCTTGAATTGATTATTGCCTCAACCTTACTTTTCATGTTGTATGTCTAGGTATATCGTAAGAAATTATCTACCATGACAAGTGCATAATTGGCTCCTCTTATAGAGGTGATAGGCATAGGTCTAATGAGATCCATGTGAAGAAGATCAAGAGGGCTTTCTTTTCTTTGTATAGTTTTTGTGTGATGACTATTGGTTTGCTTTTCTTAAATGTATATTTCACATTTTTTTTCAAGTATCTTTGATTTAAATTCCTACTACTTTTTTTAACTTTGTCATTTTTTCTAGTTTGTTATAAGAGGTGAGATGTTTAAAAATTCTTTGATATGGATCTTTGTGTGTTTCTTTTTTTTTCTTTGACATAGTAACTTGAACAATGGTTTAGTTATTCTCTTGGATGAGATTTCCTCTCAGATTAAAAGTAACTACAATCTATGCAGTAGATTTTATTGTAGTAAGCTTTTGTTCTAATGGTTTTTTAAAATTTTTTTTAATAATGCAAAAATCATCTTTGAAGCTAATTTTGATTCCTTTCTTAGGCATTTGTGTTACTAAGATAAGAGGATTTGATACATATAATACATTAGTGAAGGTTGTAATTTTGTTCTTTGGTAATTTGATAATGTAGTTTCCAACTTCTTCTATGGTAAGGTGATTACCACCTCCTATTTTTATGCTACCATTTTTTTTATTTGTATTGAAGAAGGTGAAACTTATATGGTATCATGTGATTTGAGCATCCATTGTCTATAATCTAAGAATTTTGCTTAATTATATGGTTGGAATTGAGAGCTTTAGTCTTACCTTGGTGGTTTTCTTGATTTGATTTCATTGCTCTTTCATCTTTGTATTGGAGTTGAAGAGTACAATTCCAAAGTTGTACCAACATACTTCTATGGTATGGCCTCCTTTATTACAAATTTTGCATAGAGGGGTTTGAGCATTTCTCTGTTCTTATGAGTTACATCTTACTATTATGAAAGATCTACCTCTCTTATCCTTTTTTAATGTCTCAAACCTATCTGAGTGACTTTGGTCCTGAGAATACTTCTATTGAATCTTTCTCTTCCTCTATTGAATCTGGTTGTGAAGACTTGTTCTTTATCAATTTTTTTTCAATTCTCAAACTTTGAAGTGTTTTGATTTGAGCAACTAGATCATCCACAATGATTTTCTTAAATTCTTTATTTTGTAAAAATTTCATCATCATGTTTTGGTATCTACGATCATTGTAAAGAGCTACCAAATTTTTTTGTACTTTTTGGTGCTAAGTAAAGTCACATCCAAACTCATCAATGTTTTTTATGCTAGTATACATCTTTGTAAACAACTCTTCAATGTCTTCATCTCTTCTAATTTCTAATTTTTCAAATTAAATTTTGCACAATAGTTCTTTTGTATGTTCATTTTTTAATGTTGCTTAGATAATCTGAGCATAATCTTTTTCAAGCTCCTTTAGCAGTCTTAATGAGCACAATCTTCTAGCTATTTTTTCTAGTACAATGAAAATAATGATAATTCTTGCATGTGAACTTTTCTCTTTCACTTTTCATCTTCTATGAGTTCTTGAATCAAAGGATCTTTGTTTTAGTCGAATCAAGAATAATTCTAGCACATGGAACAACTTTAATATAACTCATTTTAGGTGGTTGCTAGTCTCTAGTACCACTAAGGCATGGATATCCCTAAATAGCTCTTATTACTTTTTAATGGGTTTGATGTGGCTAAGTGTGACTAATACTAAAAGTATTTTCATGAGAAATAATAAAGTCTTTTCAAAGAGTTATTGCCTTATTTATAACTAGGGACTATCCCTTCTAGCTATCTCTTAATATAAATAAGAAAAATAAATAGCTCTCCTACAAGCCTAGTCTTAAACCTTGCACAACTCACAAATAGCTAATGGGAAATTTTATAGAAAATGCCAAATTTGAATTTTGAGCTATCTACTAGCTAACTTCCTAATGCTTGAAAATAAAAGCTTTAATAAACAAACTAGGGAACTAAGAAAAAGAAATTATTCATGAAGCTCAGAATTGTATAAAGATGATAATATTCCTATGCTAAATTGATCAACCATTAACACTTGTATAAGCTATCTCATTCAATTAGAATAACAAGAACAACCTAAACCTTAGCTCATAGAGAAAATAACTTATTCCAAAAACTAGTAATCTATTCATATGTAGCTATATAATATTTAAGCTAGACAAAATAGGAAAATTTATTCAACATAAAATGCTAGCTAAGAGATGAAAGCTAAAAGAGATACATAAAACCTAGTTAAACTATCATTACAAGAAACGATCTTTACAAGCTTTTTCCCAAACAAAATTTCCCTCTTTTAAAAAATCTACTTTGAGCTTTGTATGTTAGCCTCTGGCAGTTACAATAGTTATAGCATTTAAGGTTGTAGCTTCCTTACATTTTCTTCATATAATTGCAACTCATTAGCTAACTACTTAGCTTCTTGATATGTCTTCTCTATTCTTTGAACTTGGAGTCCTTCTATCGCTAGCTTTTGGGATAACCTCCCATGATTAATAAGAACCATAATAGCCTGATTCATTAAATCTAGCTCAATGCCATCAAGCTTCTTAATGAATTCCTCAACACTACTTTCTCCCAAGTTTGATTTTGTTATTGAGTTGTCTATTTTAGCCAATCAACCCTTGAACCTGAACAAGCTTGTTCAAACTCTAACTTCTATTTGAAAATTTCATGCATGATCCCCATAATTGACATCATCATTATTTCAAGAAAGCCTTGTTTATATTGGGGTAGCTATTATCTTTTTGTTCTATCTAAATGATACAAATATTGAGCTTTTCTCTTCATCTAAACAACATAGATTTTTTTTCTCTCATATCTATAATTTCTTCTCTTATTTTCTTCATCATTCCTTACTATATTCTATCTCAGTGATTACTTCCTTGAAGCCTGTTAGTGTAAGATGAGAGTAATCCTAAGCTTTTCCTTTTCTTGCGCGTTCTAACTCTAAGCTCATAATAGCTAACCTTTTTTCCAACTACTTATTTGCATGTTCCTTATTTTCAAATAGTGATTCCTTGATGGTTATTATTGTCTTGAGCTACTCATTGTCTACTTTTAATCCTTTGACTTCCTCTTGTAGCTTTGATACTTCTTGTTCATTCTATAAGAGAAATTCCTTAAGCTTGTTTATTTGGCTATTAGCTATTTGTCCCATGTCTTTAATCAATGTGACTATAGTATCTAACATATCTTGATGGGATATTACAAGCCTTTATTTTCCCATTTATGGATCATCTTTCTTACATTGGAAAATTACACTAGCTCCTACTTCTAGCGTAGTGGGGAGCTTTTAACTTAATATAATCTGGCCTTCTTTTTCTATAATCTTAAAAGTTCATGTGGCTTCCTTCATCAAGTATACATATGGAAAAGTGAGGGTTGAAGATGAGCTTTCTCTTTCTTTCTGCTCTTATTGTTCTTCTTGTTGTTTCTATAGCTCCATTAGCTTTTGCTGTTCCAAAAGCTACTTCTGTTGTTGCTCTTTTAACTTCTTCTCCTATAGCTATTTTTGTAGTTGCTATTTCTGTTTTTCCTTCTTTGTCCTTGCTTGTTCAACTCTAGCTTTCCTTATAGCTCTTACCCTAGCATATTTTGACCCATTAAGGTGAAACCTCTCAATAGGCATAGCATTCTCTACCTCTAATCATTTCCAAGAGAAGTAATTCTCTTCCATTATAACAAAGTGCTCTTTAGAGAAAGGATGTTCTTTATTCTTCATCCATCTACACACCTTAATGACTAGGGAATCATAGGCTAAAACCATCAATTTCATTAATAGGCTCTTTTCTAACTACACTATAGCTTTCTCTTTGGCCTAATTAACCTCTTTGTCAAAAGATTTTAGATAGACTATATTAGTCTCATCTGGCTAATGAAAATTTTAGTCTTTGTAGTGGAGTATATCTACTTCTAAACTAGAGGGAAATTGCATTACTCTCTATATCTTCTAGCCATGGCTCTCAAATGACTTGAATTGATGAACTCCCTAGAAGTTGAATTTGAGAGGAAAAACTTCTTTGTGCTTGTACTCATGCCTCAAAGGGCTCTCCCACATTTGTTGATTGACCTCTAATGTAGCCAAATATGGAGCTACCAACCTGGGTATCTTGAAAGCTTTTCCTTCAAATCCTACTATGAGGATCTACATGTAGCAAGAATGAAGAAAAATAGCTTTGTGGTACTTTCCCTTTATCTCATGGAGGACTTGCTAATCAACCCTTCATGACAAACTTCCAAAATCAACTTAATTAAATGAGGGTGGACACAGTTCATTAGAAATTTTAAAGCTTGGGCATTGAATAAGTTCCTTTGATAAACAACTTGAAAAAAGTCATAACAAGGTTCCTCTAGGTGTGCTCTTCTTTGTGATGTGTAGCTTACAAAATTTGGAGCCATTCTTTCAAGCTTAGGAACCTCACTTAACAAACATTCTAATAGAAATGAGCTAAGATTTAGCTATATCCCTTGCTTATACATCTTAGACAAGCTTCACTATAGTGCATCATTCATATATTGTACAACGAAGAAAAGTATTTTATTTTATAATGCTACACAAATTAAGACATGATAATGGAAAAAAATATTAATTTCACAAAGAGAATAATAATTCAAAGTAGAAATGAAGATTCTATTGGAAAACTTAAGGTTTGAAGCTTTGGAAATTGTGTTCCTGTAGCTCCAAGCTATTGCTAAGTTAGTTGGTGGTATCTTGATGCTCCTTCCTACCTTAGGATAATTCTAGAATTTTCCATTCAATACCTCCTCATTATACTAGCAAGCTTCAATTTCTATAATATCTAGCTCTATCATCTCACAGAGCTCATAAAATTTCTAAACTCTGATTTCAACAAAGTGCTTGGTGTTTCCTCTAAATTGTAGCTTATCTTTTTCTTAAATTATTTCAGCTATTAAATAATTCAAGCCTAATAAAGTTTCCCTGGGCCTAAAATTCAGCTTACAGAGTCTTATTTTCTCATAAATTTCTCTCCATTATTCTATCAATTTTGCAAACCACAAGCTTGATTTTTCCACCAAATCATGGTCTTTATCAAAATCAAACATATCTGCTTCTTTTGCATTTAGCTCTAGTCTTGTAACATTAATCTGCTAGTGGAGTTGATAGATGTTCAATTTGAATTGTTGTATGTACTTGGAGAAAGTGAAGGTATCAACATCCTGAAACTTATGGGGAGCTTCTTCCTTTTGCCTGTGTGACATCTTAGCTATTCTTTCATGTGGATTTTTGAAGCTTTTTTGTGCTCTTCAATGGTGGCTCTATCTCTTTTCTTAGCTTTGTTTTAGCTCTCAACTTTTCTTCAGCTCTAAGCTCTATTTGCTAATATCTTTGTGTTCAAAATCTATTCAAATCTCGATTATTAATATTTAGAGCTTTGTTCTTTAATTCGTTCACTTCAAAAAGCCTATTTGATTCGACTCTTGACACTTGTTTCTAGGCTTTAACTCAATTGAGCTACTCCATTTAAGGCTTAAAGGTTTAAATTCAAAGTCTCAATTTATTGTTGTGTCATCTTATTGTTGATGTGAGCCTGTAAAGCCCTTCCTAAACCTATTTTTATAGCTCAATTCAAGCTTTATAAATTCATTCTATGAAGGAATCTAACATGGCAAAGTAAATTTGAGCTTCTTTATAGAATTTATCCCATGCCACATCATGTCTTCCGTTGAGTTGCATTAAAAATAAAAGGAGCGCATGCACAATTCTTAGTGGATCCATGATGAGATCTGATGTGGCTTGTAAAATCATTTCAGTGCTTTTTCATAGAATTCATAGAATCATTTTTATGCTTTATAAACTTACTCTACAAAGGAATCTGACATGGATTGTACTACAAAAGAGCTAATGTTGTAGAATGAATTATGAAGCTAACATGTAGAATCACTTCTTAATTATACAAGTTTTTCATTTATCTTGGACTTACATGGCTTTTATGTTTTTTAAAAAACCGTTTTAGTGCTTTTATGATTTATAGAATTATTCTAGAGTTCTATTTATAGTTTGGTTATGCTAATATCGCTTGTAGAACAATTTTAGAACTTTGTAGAGTTAATCTTTGGTTCTATGAGCTCATACCGCATAGTTGTTGACATGGTATAGCTATTTTTGGCTTGCTTTTAGAGTTGTATTCTAATTCTATGACAACCCTTAGTCCATATGTTTTGATGACATGGCCATGTAGAATCATTTTCCAAATCCATTCATGGAGTTAATTTTTGTCTTCAAAAAATCAGCCCTACAAGCTGACATGGCAAAGAAGGCCAAACACTTCTAGAAATCTTCTAATGCATTTTTAGCTATTAATAGGGTTATTTTTCAAGCCAAATTTTAACTTGATCAAAATTGTTCTTTTCTCTAGCACTTACATGGTAGAACCAAAAATAAGCTCTTTTCTATAGAACCATTTCATAGAACTACTTCTTCGCTTCACAAGTTATTTACCACAAGAAAAAAGCTAACGTGGTAGAGTCTTTTGTCGAGATACTTTTCAATTCTACAAGCCTATTTTATATTACCACTAATGTGGTATAATAATGATATGGTTGGTAGAACCATTTTGTAGAACCTCTTTTCAACTCTATGAATCAAAACTAATGACTTATGTGGCAAGGCTAAAAAGTGGTATTTTTAGTAAAGCCATTTTAGAACTTTACAAAACATTTTATCTAAAAGGCGCTAACTTGGCATGAGTAGAAGTGGAATTATTTGTATAGTTGAAGTTTTATCCTTCGAATGAGCTTCTCTCAATGCACTCTACTAACGTGGCTATAGAACCACTTTGTAGATCTACTTCTTCACCTCATGAGCATGTTCTACTTAAGAATAAGTTGTTGTGGTAGAGCTATTTTTGAGTTGGCTTGTAGAACTCAAGTTCAGCTCTACTAGCCACATCATTGAGCTTACATGGCAAATCAAATAGGTCATTCTTTATAGAGCTACTTATCAACTCTACAAATCTCTTCTACGTTAGTAGAGCTGATTTAGCTAAGCCATTTTCCATGTTGTTTGTCAAACCAAAATTTCTCCTTAACAAGCTATTGTGACAAACATACTTTAATAAATCCTTTTTCAAATTCAAATCGAGCCCCTTTTCTTGAAGCAAGGGTTTCCCTTAGTGCTCAACTATTTTTTCTAATGCCTATTCTGATGAAACTAATTCATAGGCTTTGTGATTTCATTTTTTCAATCTTAACTTAGCTAATAGATAAACAAAGCATATATTTATGCTAGCTTAACTTGCGTAAACTCTATTTTTGATGGCTAGCTTAGTTACCTTGTGTAGTGTTGATTTTAAACTTGAAACCTTAGTTCTTTGAACTATCTAGAAATTTTATAAACTTATCTAATTAATAAAGCAAAATGGCTTTAAAAATTTTGATAACTAAGCCCTTAATTTATGCAGTATCTTTTGATGAGTCATGAATTTGCTGGCTGTGATATCACAACCGTGATATCACAGCCGTGATATATCAGCCCTGTTATATTAGTAGCCACGATATTGCAGTGGTCGTGGTATCGCATACGCGATATCGCAGTGCGCCGCAATTTCTATAAATAAGAGGTGGCTTTTCCAATTTTAGGTATTAGGAGTTAGAAGTAGCGAAGCTCTGGCAGTTTGGCCACTCCAGAGATAGTTTATTTTCCCATGTCTGCCCGCAGTGTGGTGAATGTAATTGTACGACATTCTTTATTCGGGTGTGACGTACTTGGACATGCACATGACCGGCAATAAAGATCGAGATTACTTCATCATTGCAGTAGTCACTTTGTTTATTTATTTTAATGTTATTTACTGTTTTCTCTCTCTCACCCTTAANTTCAGGAGTAGCATTAGAATTAGGAACACATCATACACCTCATCTGGACTAAACCATACGTGACAAATGCAATACTAGTCCAGGTGGGAAGACAACGAACTGCAACCTAAGGTTAATGATCTAGGTCCACAACTAGTCCATCTACGGAGTTCGACCGGATCGCATGTGCTACACTCATTTCGTATGGTTGAGTGTAGGGATACCTTGCCACTCATCATCTTTGCTAGAACATCTTCTAAGATTTTTTAGAGCTTATCTAGCCATAAATATAGCACATCAAACCTTAAATCAATATTACTATGCGATTAAGTTTTCAAAAAGCAAAAATGAAGCCCTGCTCCATTAATGACTAAAATGTTACTACAGATTACTAGGCCTTAAAATTCCCATACTTCAAAGGAAAAGTTAAGTGAAAATAGATCTAATCCTTTTACCATTTCTGCAAACACTTCTCTTTGAAACTTTTCTTTAGCTTAAGGCTTAATTTTGCAATACTAGCAACATAGCTTTGAGTCATTTTCTATTGTAAATTTTTAGATTTCTTATCAAAGCTTAATGATAGTATTTCTTGGTTGGTGTCACACATTTCATCCATTTTGATCATATTTCATGGGTATATCAATCTTTTTACTCCATCACATAGTAACATAGCCCAATAATCTAAATCATCATTGTTCCATGGAAGTGGTAATTGTTGTAATAACAATTGTATTTGTCTTTACTTTCTCCTTTTGGGGTGACTTTGATATGGGCTTCTGCATGTTCTATCACATCTCATACTTCATTAACTTTTAGAAGTCCTTTTATCATTTCTTTCTAGAGAATGAAAGCTTAGGTTCCATTGAAGATTATGGGACATTTGCCTATTTCCTTATTGCAGCTCATGGTGGCTAGCTCTAATACCAATTTTGTTGAAAACTTCTTCTTCAATTGTTTACTTATGTAGTTTTGACCCTTGATCTTCTAGATGTGCTAGTTCTGGAATGCCTAAAATTTTCGATTGGAAGAAAATGAGTTATAGAATTCTTGATAATGCATTTAATACAATGGTTGCTTAATAATTTGGTTACACTAATGACCGATGACAATGAATTGATAATTGAGAATGGAAGTTGATACCAGTAATAGTTGTGTAAATGAGAGAAGAAAGAAATATGAAAAATCATGAAATTGCAAAGAAAATTAAATGTCAACTTTATTGCCTTCAGAACAAGTTATTTCATTCATGTATGACCTTACAATTTATAGGAAATGATTGGGGCCATACTTAGAGAACTTGAGAAGTCCTTCACCATAGTGAAAATAAAAAATCTTATGCAAAATAAAGGTGAGTTGGGGCCAAAACAATTTACATTTTTCCATCAACTTAAAAATAAATAAAAATACTTTGACTTTGTGTACATTTTTCTTCATGTGTGTAGAGCATTGGACACTACTTGTTAACAATCCTGATACTAACACTGATGCAATGTCAACATCAACACACTTAAAAAAATCTTGGGTGTTTTCTAGGATTTTTCCAAAGTTGCCAGAATTAATGCCAAAAATTAAGATATGATCCTAAGTGATTCCCAAAGGTTTCTAAAGGCCAAAAATGTATCTTGCAAGGCTTTTTTTGAGGCATTTTGTGTTGTAAGGTTGGCAAGAAATCAATTGGACATCTTGTCATCTCCAACACTTAGAAAATTTTTGACCCTATGGGTCCTAAGGTCAAACTACCAAATTTGCCAAATTTGAACCTTATGATGTTGTGGAAGCCTAGGATGTATCATTTGGGGTCCTATAGGATGAAGAATTTGCATTAGTTTCAATACTTAGAAAAATTTCAATCCATGTTAGCTCTAATACTTTGAAAAATTTTACTTCCAAAGTTTTTCAAGGGTCATAGAAAATTGAGTCCATAAGCTAGATTATAACCCAAATACTCCCCTAAGACTTCCAGGAGTTGGGAATGTGCCTTGCAATACTATGTTTTAGGAGATTCATGCTCAAACCCATCTGGGATAATGTTGAGACCACACTTAGTCTCAATTCCCATTGAACTAAAAAAGTGGATGCAACAATTCCTCCCAAGGTTCATGCAAAAGCCTAGGCAAAGCCACATAAATGCTTTCAACCATGTATTGAGGTATGTAAAAGGTACTAGTGATTTTTGCATCAAGTTTGCAGAAGATAATGAAAAATTCCATACCTTTAGTAATGCAAATTGGAAAGTTGATCTTGAATAGAGAAAGTTAACATTAAAAAGCATCATCTTCAATAGATCAAATTCTGTATATTGGAGTAGCAAGAAGAAAACCTTGGTGACACTTTTATCTTGTGAGGAAAAATTCATAGCAATGGTATATTGCATCCAACACATCTTATAGCTCAAAAACCTATTCACTTAGTTAGGCTTCCACGTCAACTTGTTTGTTAAGCTCATGGTGGAAAACTCTTCAACAATTCAACTTTCAAAGGAGCATGTGATGCATAGAAGGTCCAAGCATGTGGACATCAAATATTACTTCATCAAGACCAAAGTGAAGGAGAGGCACATCTTACCCAAGCTTGTGCATACAACCAATTAGTTGGCTAATTTCTTAATCAACCATTACAAGCCTTCTAGATTAGTCATCTCTTGAGAACCATTGAGATGGAAAAGATTAAAGAAGAAGCAAGGAATCCACAAAGCTCAAACTTCATTGTCCTTACACATTGCACACTAAAGGAGGGTGTGTTAGAAATAGTGTGGTCCGCCTTCATACTTCTCCATAGTCATTTTCTTTACTATGTTTAGTGTAGTAAAAGTAGTGGTGGTAGTCTTTGCTTTCATGTTTGGGTCATGTAGGAGTTGTAAGTGTTTTGTTTTTGTTGTTGAAGACCATAGTAAAAGGATAGGTTGAGAGCATAACCAAAAGTGAAAGAGGGGCCAAAGAAGCTTCGTGTTGTGCCTATGCCAAAATGGGTAAAATCCTTCCACCAAAAAGTATAAATGGGAGTGAAGTGCTTTCTTTTGTACTAGCCAAGAGCATTTGCTTTGAATAGAAGAAGAGCTCTCCCTTCCTTCCTTTGAATGTATACAACTTCTTATATGTGTTTTGAAACTCTCCTAGCTTCATTTGCTCTCTCTCCTTTTCTTGCATTCTTACAAATATGAATTTCTCAATTGAGGATTAAATCCCTTTCATGATTCATTCTCACAATTTCTCTCATGGATGTTCTCATATGAATTTTCTCATTGTTTCTCATTGAATCACAAGTTCTTTTTTTAATTATCACATAATTGTTCTCTGAATTAAGTCTCTCACATGTTTCTCATATGAATTTTAATTTTCTCATATGTCTCATTTGAAGAATCAAGCATACAATTGAAGTTTGTGTTAAGGTTTAAATCTTTTTAAAGGATTTTGTGAGGAATTGGCTTGGATCCCTCTTCCATATCCAATTACCTCCATTGTTGAAGGGATTCCATCAAAACCAAGCTCAATATCTCCATTTGTTCTAGTGTTCATGTTTTGGCATATTTCTAAGTTTGGGTTTCTCACCCATTTTCATAAATTGATGTTTGTAGCTTCACAATCTTGGGTAGAGCACAAGTCAAACATTGTTAGCTTGATTGGCCGGCAGAACTCATGTTTTGAAAGAAGTTCTCATGTTTAGAAACACATCCCTAAAGTGTTTGATGCGTCATTCTCATGCTTAATGTAATTTCATGCCCTTTAGGTTCAATACACATGTGAATTGTATGTTTCTCAAAATTTTCGTTGCGTCATTCTCATGCTTAATGTAATTTCATGCCCTTTAGGTTCAATACACATGTGAATTGTATGTTTCTCAAAATTTTCGTTGCAATCAGTAGAGCTCAAGTCTCATTTGCTTTCCTAGGACTCCCAGTACTAGACCAGGCTTGTAATACATTGGGAAACGAACCTGTGACTTGGAATCCACGCTGCACCATGCCTTTTTGATTTTCTGCAACAATACCGAAGCATCAGAATACAAATGCGAGAAAAGGGCTTAGCCAGAGGAAATATTCATTTTTACCTGACGAGAATTCGAAAATTTTTTCTTGTGTGGTCAAAAAACATTAGGTACCCCTGCACACAATCGATTAACCAATAAATTTAAATATCATACAGCTAAAATACAACAGAAATGCTCCTCAAATTAGCCGCTATACTGCTAAAGATTGTTTCTTTATTTTTTCCTTCACAGATTTCTTTTTTTAATTTAAAAAGAAATTTTTTTATGGTTTAAGCTAATACTATTTGAAAACAATAGCAAAACTCATGATCAGTGTAGTATAATTTACTTTTTTATTTTAAAAAAAAGAAAAACAAAATTTTAATATTTGATTAAAAAAACAAAAACAAAATGCAAGCTATGAATATCTCAAAAGAAACTATTTTTAACCATACACAATATGTGCTTTAATTAAACTCATAATTCCTGTAATTGAAACTATTTTCACTGAATACAATTCGACGAACAGTATATTGATACGTTGTAATTAGGTTTCAGTATAAAAAATGCATAGGTATAATTATGCCCTAACTTGTTGCATGGTCAATTATACCACAGAATATGGAGCTTGCTAAACTAGTCCAACAGAGCTGAGAAGTCTGACGTAAAACGCAGCAGTTTAGATCAGAAAATGCAGTATCTTGACATGTTAAACATAATTTTCCTTAATTATTACATGTTGAGACAATTTCATGCAATAGAAATTAAAACCGAATAGTGGAATATTAATCTACAAGTTTATATCAAAACTCTGAAACAAGTCGGAATAAAATCGTTGAAACAATAACCTGTAGAGAAAATTATATAGGTAAAACAATGATCCTAACTTGAAAATAAGTTCTGTTATAAACTTCCACCTAGCATATTCCCTCTTTTTTAGCAGTTGAGATTCACCTCTACAAAGCCATTCACGTTACGTCAACAAGAAACAGAAAAAGGCTTTAAAAAATCACTGTAATCACAGGAACATGAATGCTCCCAGCTGTTTGCACAGAGACTGGAATCCAAATGCATCAAACATACTTTGGAAATTCTGACAGAAGAAAATTAGCTGCTTCTTTCTAGAGGCTTGAAAGCAGAGAGACATTACTTTCGGCATCCACTAAATTGGTCTTATTTAAAATATTTCATGGCCAGAAAACAAAGTGTGAGACATTATTTCATATTTTAACAGTTCCGTCAGGTATTCATGAACTTGCAGCAATGCATATTACTCCATAAGTACTTCACTGGGAAACAGGCAAACATACATAATGCATGGTCAAGTTAGAACTGACAAAAAAGTTTCTTGATGAAGATTTAGTCACACATGTCCAAACCCAGTAAAAAACAGTATCAAAGATAATACCGGAAACTGAGCTTTTAAAATATAACATCAAAATATCAAAGATTCAAGTTTCAACCGAAGTCAACATATAGGACAGTAATCTAAATAAAAGATATCAAGTCCTAAGTTGGTAAATAAAATTCTCAAAACAGTCATAATGACAAGCAACACGGTGAAGCCCATGCCCAGATTCCCCACTACTATTATCCCTAAAAATATTGGATTATAGAACAATAGCTTACAGAAATTTAATTTAGAAAAGAGAAAGTTAAATTTACCAGGCCTGATCTTTTCTGCAGCCATCCTACTCTCTGAGAAGACAACCGCGTCCCCAAAATCAAAAGCATCAGGTGTCTTGTATTTATAAAGCTCTTCGATAATCATAACTTGTGTTTCTGGTTGACCTCGTAATATCCTTTCAAGAACCTATACAAAAACCAAGTCACCAATGACAATCTACGCATATGCTTGAATTTGAGCATTAACACACAGTTCATGAAATCATGAATCATGGAGTTTTTAAAGACCTTATACATTGCTGTCCTTAATTTTACATCTGCATCAATTTGTATCATCTGTCCGTAACCATGCTCAGGATTCAAAATATGGGCAGCAGCATATAAATTTGTGCTTGCCATTTGATCCCATATCTTCGTTATCAGTTCATCGATTTGTTTAGCACGACCTGGGAACCCTTCACTGTTTAACACAGCTTGGATGACACTACGCGCAAGTGTCATGCAATGATAAACATGCCTTATGGAGCCCTTTGTTGAATAAACAAGTTGAAGCAACTCCACGGTAGGGCTTCGTGATCTATTGCAACATTGAATATTTAATTAACATACACAATGAGGCAATGATCTTTAAACATAAACATATCAAACAAGAAAGCTCATAAAAATAAAATATAAAAGGAAGAGGGGGAAGCTTTAATAAACTGGGTAACCACTTACCTTTACAATGAGACTTACTACATACCAAAACGATCCAGAATGATCACTGCCAAGCCCAGAATCATTAAAAATTACACGTCTACTGTACTTCCCTTCAAGAGAATTCCACAAGTGTCCATAACTAGTGCTCCCCTCCAAATGCCATTCATTAGATATAAACATTCTCATTAATGAATATTTATATTTTAAAAAACTTTGAGCATAATAAAGTTGGTTGCAAACTTGGTGGCACCAGGTTTGGCTAATTCTTCATTCTCCGTGTGCATTCGCATAAATTCATGTGTCAAACCGTGTGCATAGATGAACTTGGAAATATATTGAGCTTTTCTAATAGTCTGCAAACATTACAAAAATAATAAATACAATCCTTGTAAACATGTTCATAAATAAATAAATATTAATTTCAGGTGTTACGTTGAAAAAATTCATTTGAAAATGAATGAATCAGATATCCAATAATGAAAATTTGAAATGTTTGTCTTAAATTTTAGTTTGATAGTTTCTTACAGGCCATATCCATTTTAACTTGCCAATATACTCTAGTAACAAGTCTGAACAATGCACAGCACAAGGTGACCAATAAACATGTGGGTACTTTTTCTCAATCATGGCTCCAGCAGCAATATATGCATTAGTATTCTTTGTGACAATCTACAAAAACATGCAAACCATTGACTGAGAAAGTATCCTAATTGTTAGTCTATAATTCCAAAATGTTTAATTACTTCAATAAGCAATGAAGTCAACAAACACTTATAAAAGTTTTACCTGGACCACATTTTGTGATCCAACATGTTCTATTGCCTGAGAAAACAAGGAAAACATACAAGCCGCATCATTCATCTTTCCTGATGCATCAATTGACCTCAAAAACAGAGGTCCTCGTGCACATCCCACAAAAATGTTAATGAGGCATTGCCCATAGCGATCTACCAATTCATCAATCAGAATGGAGCATCCAGAATCTGCTCATGCGATCCGATGCATTACATAGTATGCTGAAAATCTGTGTATACAGCATCTAGCATGGACGTTTTCACCTTAAATTACTAATTCAAAAATAAGCTGCCAGTATTTTTAAAAAAAGTTATATGATTAATCAACAACTTTGCAAAATCAACTTAGCACCTCATGACAAGTTGGAACCTTTAACCCTTCTCCTGCTTCCAGGGTAAAATCTAGCATCTTTTGCATGTCAGGATCATCAAAACATGATAAAGCCAACTTGTGCTTGTACCAAAATTTTGCGATAAATTTGCGTGCTGCATCTTGCTTTTCTTGATTGCTAGTCATTTTTTGCTTCCTAGCAGCATGTGTGGAAATCCTACCTCCAACCTTTGGAGTAGAATGTGATCCAAAGCTAGAGCAAGATTCTGCATTGCTCCCCCTTGCAGGATCATGAAACATCCCCTGTGGCTGCGATGCATAAAATTGAAAGCTTAAGTCAGGTTTGAAATTATCGCATATTTCAAACCATGAGTTTGATCTCCAAATAATGGGTTTATAGGTTAATAAATTAATACAAAATAACAATGTCATAAAAAATGTTAGTCATAAGTTATTTGGTATTAACGTTCCATGTACTAACTGGTCATTTAATTTCTGAAACAACTTTCTAACCTCTAATATTGTCATGCAACGTCTTTTTGCCTCGGCGTATTCTGCATTTGTAGTGGATCAGCCATGCATGCAGCAATATCACTTATTTGAATCTTAGCCAAGTGATACATGGCCTCTGTAACAATAGAAGATGTAAAGATGTAGCCACAAAATCTGCAGTATGCTTTGCTTGGATTAGAATCATCTCTCTGCAGATACTGCCAAACTGCATCTCGTTTTCGGTTGAGCTCCATGGACGTTTAATATGGATGATAAATCTGAAATTCTACAGGTGAAAAAGCGAAACTTAGCCCCAAATATTTAACCTCATCAGCCGAACAGGTTGCTAAATATGCATTCAAGAATCAAAGCAACCACTGTAAAACAGCCCATCAAACCAGCCATGCAGTACTATCGGGACTTCTGGGGCATTGGTTAAAGTTTAAATTTTAAAAGAAAAATATATGAGTTCACTCTACACGAAATCAAAAACAGTTGCCCTAATGGTAAAGGGGAAACAAAAACAGAATCCTGAATGAAACTCAAAATTGCAGGGTGCTGCTATCAGGGATTCGATATCTCAAATTCTGAGTCCCTGCAAATAAGACACTAAAATTTCTAACATGGGGCAAATAAGACACGAAAAGTTCGAACATTGAATGAAATCTAACCACATTCACTACCCATCGAACCAAAGGAATTAAAAAGAACAAAAAGCCAACAACAGTGACAGAGGCTCAATGCTCATCCCACAAATGGTGACTCGAAGCCGGACCTCTTTTCGAGAAGGATGCTCAAAACATGCTGTAAAAAGACAAGTCTAGCAAATTACAACTCAGAACATGCATGTTCCTGTAAAACCCCCGAATAGCAGAAAGATTACATGGGTTCAGAACATATTTAAATAATTAATTAATTAAACTCACAAAAGGGTTGATAATGTAGATGCAGGGCTTGAACCCTAAAAGCTAGAATGCTATTTATATCCCTCCAATCTCAATGACCTCCACGTCCGTGAAACACTGAAATCTCTCTCAACAGCAAAACAGATTTGCTTAGTTTATCAGTACTGTATGCAGAAAATTCCAGACTTCCGAGGCTGCGCGCAGGTGTAATATCCATGCAATATCGAAGGGTTTCTGCGCTCACAGATACATCGCTGCACTGATATTCCTCTTTTTCGATCGCAGCTTTGCGATCATGGGGTATTTATTTTGAAAAAAAAAAATGGGGTTTCTCTTTTAATTTTTCTTTTTCTCTCTCTCCCGATCCGAACGATTTTCAGAGTTTGGTCGCCTGAATCGCGACTCTGACGATTAATCGCGGAACCAAAGAAGTAATCTCGAAAAACACAACGCCTGAGCTACCCGAGTCCCGACTTGCCATTGGCAATAAATACTGATTTGCTTCTGCATTTTGATGCAATACTGCCACTAAATTGGCAATAAAGGAATCGGTGACTTTGGATAAACAAAAACACCGGCTCGCCAGTTGAAACTTGCGAGTCTTGATCAGACTCGCACTCTGCTTTAATCTGAAAGTTTCAGTGATTTTGACTGCATTTATTTTAACCGATTCAACATGAAACCATGAATTTTTCTTTCTTTTGTTTTTTGCTCACCTGCTCAAGATTCATTTGGTTTTCTGTTTTGCACTCACTCACTGGTAATGAGAGCAATTCAGGTTGATATCAAAGCAGGGCATATGTACAAACGGCATAGCTGCGTAGATACCTCATTGAAGAAGGCATATTTGAAAATGCCGATTATACAAATAGAGGCCTCAATTTTGAATGAGAAACCAGAACGGCAAGCGAAGGAGTAAATGTAAACTGAATAGTTCTGCAAAATTTTCGTCAGGAATGCTATACTTGATTTTTGAACTCCAGGACTAGTGCTGTATAGTGCACTGATAGAGTGTGTTATGTAATGACACAAGTGGATAAACTATTTTGCAGTCAATAATCACAGCATTCAAATTCTAGAATAGATATCATGATCGATGAAATTATGAATGAATGTCCTTTCGTAAGCATCACGCCCAGAAAGATTCACCGGTAAATTTTCCGAACTGTCTTGGAAAGTTCAGACTACAGTATGTCAATAGGTAAAAATGATCTCAGGTAGGTTCAGAACTGGTCCGAGAAGATCCAGGGCCTTCTGGCTTTCATAACATTTCCTTCGAATAAGCAACCTGCAAAGACACCTTTGCTGTAACAGCAAGTGTAGAAGCAGCAGAATGTCCAATCCATCTTCAAAGCAGAAAATAACATTCAACCACCTAGGAAGATATAGTTGCTGATATTTGGCAAGCTATGGCAGATGAAGCATGGTTTAAAGGAAATTCAGGAAGCCTTCTGCAACCTGTGTCCAAAGCTGATGCCCTTCAAAATAGGAACAAAGTTCAGGCAAAAACATTTTATAATCCAATCAAGACATATTAACTCTGCTATTGTTACTTCGATCTCGGTAAAATGCTCTGCGCTTTGCTACAGAAAAGTGCGCGCGCGCTGTTTGTACTACTTGTGCATAGAAATGATACAATAGCAGAGGATTGATGCGTTGAAGTACGGTTATCCCATAAATATTAGTCTCCAAATACTTCCGGTAGGCCTTCTGAGTTTTTCTCCCAGTACCTCGTCCTGGTAGAATGAGCATAGTACCTCGTCTTGGTAGAATGAGCATTGAACCTCTGACCAATGATTCTTTATTCTGTAAATAAACAACCTGCGAAGCCACCCGCAAAACTAGGGATTATAAGCAGCAAAATCTTCAATCCCATTTTCAAACTTAAACATAACGTTTAACAATTGGACAATTTATAGTTGCCATTGTTTGAAAAGCTATTATAGATTCAAGCATTCTTTCAAGAAATTTCAGGGTGGACTCTTTTAGCTCTACCAGGATTTCTTGCCCCGCTGTTCAGAATAGTCCTAAAAAGATTCAGAAATGGAGGCTCTCCTGCCTTCCCGCGATGTCATTTTCTCCAAAAACCTCAGAAAAACATTAGAAAGAAAGACATTGCCTGATTGCCTAAGTCTCTCTGCAACCTGCCTCCAAACGTCCTGCCCTTCCGAACTCGAACAAAGATTGGACAAAAATTTGTTATAATCGAACCGAGGAACATCGACTTTGCCATAAACAGTGCTCTCCAAATACTTGTATGCCTCCCGAGTCCTGCCCTGCTTCACCAGTCCTCCAACAAAGATGGTATAAAAATCCACTCCTTTCCTGCAACTTTTGCCCCTTCTGAAACCAAAATTCACCTGCATCAGCATCACATATGTATGCATAATGGGCTCACATCCATCCCTTACCATTCTGTGAAAAAGCCTGTTAGCCTGCTGTGCGCTCCCCAAATTCACTAGAGCCTTGAGCAGACCATTATATGCCATGGACCGAGCAGGTTTAGCAATCTCACCCAACAAGGCATATGCCTTCCTCAACCTGCCATTGCTTCCCATGGCAGTGACCAGAGCCTGAGACACAGAGCCATCAGGAACAAGCCCAAATTCCCTCATTTCATCAAACAACTGCCGAGCTTTGGCAACCATGCCAAGCTTGCAGAGACCCACAATGATAATTCCGTAGGTTTGCGCATTGGCTATACAGGAAACAGAATGAAAGATCTTCAGAGCATCAAAAACTCTCTTTTTCCTAAGAAGTGCATCCATCAAATCATCACAGACTGAAGCATCAACAGCCTCAATGTCCGGATGATTCAGCATTTCGTTCCAGAGCTTCAAAGCCAGGATCAATTCATTGCTTTTGCAGAGCGCAGATACAACCAGGCCGTAACTGGCTGCATCAGGCTGCACTAAAAGGGGCTTCAATTTCAGCTTTCTGAAGATCTTATAGGACTCCAGGCCAAGCCTCGCCTTGAGCAGTGATCTGAACACAAAATTCAGAGAACCCATATCCACGCTGACATTAGCCTCCTGAAAAAACTCAAAAACCCTCACAGCGGGCAAAATCTGGTTGCCGCCAGCAAAAGCCCTAACAGCGACTTCCAAGGTTTTTATGGTAAGAATGCGCTGCTGTTTCATCTGCTGAAGAACAACCCAAATGGTCTGGATTTCTCCGGTTTTGCCCAAAATATCGATCATTTTGTTGCAAGCCACGGTTCCTGGATGGAAATTGTGTTGATTGGATGACCACTGGAAGAATCTCCAGGCGGGGGCTCTGTTGGCGTCTCTCATTAATTTCTCCAGAACTTGTATAACCACTTCTTGCGACAGCAGCACTGATCTATCCAGTAAAGGATCGAGCTTTGAGTCCGGCAGATGAAAGTGCTTCTCCAGTACAGAGCATGTTTGGAAAACATGCTTGTATTCGAATCGTAATGGCGCTTCTGCAGCAGCGCTTGAAAAGGTTTTAGCACCACTTCTCAAATGTTGAATTAGAAATCGCAAGGAAAACATCGTGACTGGTTTACAGGTAAACTTTTCCGAAATCCCAGATTTTGACTTGTAACAGATGCATCTTCTGCATCTGATAGAAAATGAATCATTCCTGCCGAACCATTCACAATATGTGCTTTAAGTAAACCCATAATTCCTGTAATTGAAACTATTTTAACTTGATACAGTTCGTCTTTTCAATTAAACCTATAATTCTCAACATCTATGCCTTAACAAACAGGTTAGTGATACGTCGTAATTATGTTTTAGCATTAAAAATGACTGGATATCGTTATGCGGTAACTTGTTGCATGACACTGGGTAAAGCTGCTAAACTAGCCCACGAGAGCTGAAAAGTCTATGACTCAATAAAAAAACACCAATTCAGTTCATAAAATGCATTATCCTGAAATGTTAAAGATAATTTTACTTAATTATAACCGTTAACAGCTAAGACAATTCCATACATCAGAAATTAGAACTCTGAAGTTAATTGCCCATAAAGCCCAATAGTGAAACACTAATACTCCAAGGTTATATCAAAACTCTGAGATCAGAGCAAAACTAAGTCACAATGAAATCTTGAAATAATAAAATGTACAGAAACGATAATATGGATAAAACAATGATAGTAACGTAAAAATAAATGGTCTTTTATGAACTTCTACCTGGTTCATTCACTCTTTTTAGCGGTTGAAATTCACGTATCCAAAGCCATTCACGTTACGTAAACAAGAAACAGAAAAAGACCTTAAAAAGTAAATGTATAAACAAATAAAAATTGCGCTGCACATTCGTGGTAGTCCCCAACTTGCGTAAAGCTAATGCACATATATTTGGAGGAACTGTGTTTTATGGGGACAGCTAGTGCAGCAACATGAATGTTAATCAAAATATACTTGGCAATCCAGAGAGAGGAAAACTAGCTGCTTCTTGCCAAAGGCATCCACTCAATTGTTCTTATAAAAAATCTTTGATGACCAGAAAACAAACTGAGAGACATTATTTCATATCTTAACAATTCCTTCCAGCATCCATGAACTTGCAGCAATGCATATCCTCCATAAGCACCTGATGGGGAAATAGGCAAACAGTGAAAATGTACGTAATTCACAGTCAAGTTGAAAATTGAGGAAAAAATTTCTTAATAAAGATTCGGTGACGCGTGTCCAAACCAGTGAAAAATCAAAAACAAGAATAATACCGGATACTCGGCTTTTAAAATATTATATCAAAACATCAAGGATTCAAGTTTCAACAGAAGTCAACATATATTACTGTAATATAAATAAAAGATATCGAGTCCTGAATTAGCAAATAAAATTTGTCTAAACAGTCATAATGACCAGCAACATTGTGAAGCAAGCTAGTCAAGCCCATGCTCAGAATCCCCACTACTATCACTATCACTACGAATCCTCTTTTTTGGGCGTGCCAAAGAAGATCCAGACACATCTTTGCTCAAATTCCCCTCCTGCTGTTGCTGCTGGAGATTAGTCATATGCTGCTGAAGATCCTGTTTCTGGGCCTTACCTTCCTCCTCGTCTTCATGATCCTCAAAAGGTACCATTTTTGTAGAATGAACTCCAATCACATCAGCAGTATTATCAACATCTGGCTCTAATGCAGCTTTGGGAGGGACTTCTACTTCATCTATGGCACCTCCAAGTTTTTCAGCATCAGGGTCCTCTAATACAACCACCGCATCTGCTTCTTTATCCTCAGATGTTTCACCTTGAACAAAAGCAGCATTATTGATTGCTGTTACTTCTCCTAAACAAACCATGTCTGGCTTATCAAATAACCATTCTGCAAGTGGGGTATCAATGCCAACATTCCCCAAGTCCATATCTAGCGCTGAGGCTAAGTTTTTTGAATCCTCCATGTTCCTCTCCTGACAACAGAACCTGCTATTAAAATAAATATAAACTTGCTTACTCATTCTATCATGAGCTAATCTATTCAACAGTCTGGAGTGTATGTGCTCCGAAACACTCGAGTTGGGCTCACATCCTGCCAAAAAAATGCACGTAAGCTCACATCAAAAACAATGATTACTTTCTGAAACTGAAAATGATGTTATATTATGGAGTAGGAAATCGGGATATGGTTTTTCTACTAAACTATTGATTTACCTGATGAGGCGCATGGCTGTGTAAGTATGCGCAGGGCAATTTTAGAAAGAGCCCGCATGTTGAACCCAAATACTTCCCACCACACATCTGTTTTTCAGAACAAACAACTTATAAGTTGTAAACTAAAAAGATTGGATTATAGAACTATAGCTTACAGAAATTTAATTTAGAAAAGAGAAAGTTAAATTTACCAGGCCTGATCTTTTCTGCAGCCATCCTGCCCTCTGATAAGACATCCACGTCCCCAGAATCAAAAGCATCACCTCTCTTGTATTTATCAAGCTCTTCGATAATCATAACTTCTGTTGCTTTTTGACCTGGTACTATCCTTTCAAGAACCTATACAAAAACGAAGTCACCAATGACAATCTACGCACATGCTTGAATTTGAGCATTCACACACAGTTCATGAAATCATGAATCATGGACTTTTTAAATACCTTATACATTGCTGTCCTTAATTTTACATCTGCATCTATTTGTATCATCTGTCCGTAACCATGCTCAGGATTCAAAATATGGGCAGCAGCATATAAATTTGTTCTGGCCATTTGATCCCATCTCTTCGCTATCAGTTCATCAATTTGTTTAGCACGACCTGGGAACCCTTCAGTGTTCAACACAACTTGGATGACACTACGAGCAAGTTTCATGCAATGATAAACATGCCTTATGGAGCCCTTTGTTGAATAAACAAGTTGAAGCAACTTCACGATAGGCTCCGTGATCTATTGCAACATTCAGTATTTAATTAACATACACAATGAAACAATGATCTTTAAACATAAACATATCAAACAAGAAAACTCATAAAAATAAAATATAAAAGGAAGAGGGAGGAACTTTAATAAACTGGGTAACCACTTACCTTCACAATGAGACTTACTACATACCAGAAGGATCTAGAATGATCCCTGCCAAACCCAACATCATCAAAAATTACACGTTTACAGTACTTTCCTTCAGCAGAATTCCGCAAGTGTTCATAACTAATGCTCCCCTCCGATTGCCATTCATCAGATATAAACATTCTCATTAATGAACATTTATATTTTAAAAATCTTTGAAGCATAATAAAGTTGGTCGCAAACTTGGTGGCACCAGGTTTGGCTAATTCTTCATTCTGCGTGTGCATTCGCATCAATTCATGTGTCAAACCGTGTGCATAGATGAACTTGGAAATATATTGAGCTTTTCTAATAGTCTGCAAACATTTAGAAAAAAACAACAAATAAAATCCTTTTAAACCTGTTCAATTTTTTTTAAAAAAATAATATCGTGTGTTACGTTGAAAAACCCTTTTCAAAATGAAATAAGCAGATGTCCAATATTGAAATTCTGGAATACTATCATCTTAATTTTCACTTAAGTAGTTCCTTACAGGCCATATCCATCTTAACTTGCCAATATCCTCTAGTAACAGGTCTAAACAATGCACAGCACAAGGTGACCAACAAACATGTGTGTACTTTTTCTCAATCATTGCTCCAGCAGCAACATAGGCATTAGTATTCTTTGTGACAATCTACAAAGACATGCAAACCATTGACTCAGAAAGCATGCTAATCGTTAGTCTATAGTTAAAAAATGTTTAGTTACCTCAATAAGCAATGAAGTCAACAAACATTTATAAAAATTTTACCTGGACCACCTTTTGTGGTCCAACATGTTCTATTGCCTGAGAAAACACAGAAAACATGCAAGCCGCATCATTCATCTTTCCTGATGCATCAATTGACCTCAAAAACAGAGTTCCTCGAGCAGATCCCACAAAAATGTTAATGAGGCATTGCCCATAGCGATCTACCCATTCATCCACCAGAATGGAGCATCCAGAAACTGCCCATGCATCCCTATGCGTGATCATAGTATTTTGAAAATCTGTGTATGCTGCATCTAGCATGGAGTTTTGCACCTTAATTACAATTCAAAAATCAGCTAATGCCAGTATTAAAAATATATATTTAATAGCTAGCTTTGAAAAATCAACTCAGCACCTCGTGATAGGTGGGAATCTTTAACCCTGTTCCTGCTTCCAGGATCAAATCTAGCATCTTTTGCATGTCAGGATCATCAAAACATGATAAAGGCAACATGTGCTTATACCAAAATTTTGCAATGAATTTGCGTGCTGCATCCTGCTTTTCTTGATTGGTGGTCATTGTTTGCTTCTTAACAGCAGGTGTGGAAATCCCACCTCCAACCTTTGTTGTTGAATGTGATCCTGCATTACTCCCTATTGCTTGAGTACGAAACATCACCTGTGACCGAGATGCACAAAATCGAAAGCTCAATCCATGTGTTTGTATCTGCAAATAATGGATTCTTAGGGTAATAAATTAATACAAAATAACGTCGTCATAAAAATTAGTGGTAATCAGTAATTTGGTATTAACATTGCATGTATTAACTAATCATTTACTTTCTGAGCTAGCTTTCTAACCTCTACTATTTCCATGCAACGTCTTTTTGCCTCGGCGTATTCTGCATTTGTACGTGGATCAGCCATACATGCAGCAATATCATTTATTTCGATCTTAGCCAAGTGATACAAGGCATCTGTAACAATAGAAGACGTAAAGATGTGACCACAAAATCTGCAAAACGCTTTGTTTGGATTAGAATCATCTCTCTGCAGATACTGCCAAACTGCATCTTGATTTCGGTGGAGCTCCATAGACGTTTAATATCGATGGTAAATCTGGAAATTCCACATGTAAAAAAACGAAACTCAGCCCCAAGTCTTTAACCTCATCAACGAAACACTTTGTTCACTATGCATTCAGGAATCAATGGAAGCCTTGTAAAAGGGCCCATCAAACCGGCCATGCAGCACTATCTGGAAATACGAGTTTACTCAACACGAAATCTAAAACAGTAACCCTAATGTAAGGGGAACTAAAATTGAATTCTGAACGAAACTCAAAGTTTCGCCATGCTGCTACCAGAGACTCGGTATCTTAAAGTCATGAAGCCCTACAAATAAGACACATGGAAAAGTGCTAATGCAGAATGGGGCTATCACCTATTAGTCTAATAACTAGGGTATGGTTTCAGTATTTGAATCCATTTCTTTAAACAAATTACAGGATACTTAAGTGTGCTTTCAATGAGAGACATCATGCAACCTTTAAATTATTTATGATATATATGATATATTTAGAAATGCAACACCGGTAATTAGAATTGCTTGAACATACTTTCAGAAAAATCTCTTGCATCACAGGAATTCAGGTTGGTGAATACTGGATACTGATAAGAACTTGAATTTTTGTGGGATTTAGGGAAAACACTAGTGAGATCCGTTGACAGACCTGCCACCGAAACACCCAACTTAACACAATTTTTTTCTTTGTTTTAAAATCGTTTTATTAATAAAGAAAACTTATATGTGAGTGATATCTTAGAATTTCATATTCTGGTTTATAGCCTTCGGACAATCATATGTTATGTCATGGTTGTTCAGGGTTAATATTTAAAGCAGTCAAATAGGCATGCATTGTTTTTTGGACATGGCATGGCTTTTGCTTTTAATCTGACATGACTTTCGCTTTTAATTTTAAATTCGATGGCATGCAAATGAACTTTTGCATGCAACCCTGCGGACAGTTACAAGTTGCCGAAAACCATATACAACCGAAATCAATTTTCAAATACTATAGTTTTATAAGAAAGCCCACCATAGATTGCATGAGGATTTGCATGTGTACGACTTTATAACTCAAATGACCGTAGATACCAAGAAAATTGACCGCAAAATTTAATCTCTATGAATAAAATTTTAATAAGACGCTGACAAGAAACGCAGAAGACCAGAAGCAGGTATTAACTGACGTTCAGGAGCACTATTACCTGCTTCTGGACGGTTTTGAGCGATTCTGGTCTTCTGGGCGACCGCGTTAGCAAGTGTGACGCATATAAAAGGCATTTTCAACCAAAAACAGCACATCAGCAAGAAAATTTTACAGAGAAGTAATTGGAAAACATGTTGTTTCGACCTCATCCTTTGCCTTATAAAATGCATGGCATACGCCAGCCGGGACGGTTACTATAATGTTAAAAAGTTCTTAACAACTTAACACTATCTTATTGAAACCAAGTAAACAGCATGGAAGAGGAGGTAACACTGCAAGAACAAATTTACAGCAACGCAATCGCCTCCCATAGCGATGTTACGAAGGCAGAAACGCAAGTGCAAGGAAGCATAGCAATATGGAAACTCTTCAGACACGCAGATGCAAAAGATGTGGGCATGATGTTGGGCGGCAGCCTTGGAGCCATTGCAGACGGTGCCTCTATTCCAGTGTTGATGATCATTGGTGCTCATATCATGCAGGCCAATGAAATTATGTAGGAACATCCTTTTGTAAATATCCTGCCCACAATGATTCACAGAATAAATGTTGCAATCTGGCTTGGACTACGATATGTCAATATGTACAAATGATCAGGTGGGTTCAGAACTGGTTTCGAGAAGATCAGTCTTTCGGCTTTCAGAACATTCCCTCTGAGTGAGCAACCTGCAATGCCACCGTTACTACAACAGTAAGTGTATGAAGCAGCAAAATCTCCAATCCATCTTCAAAGTTCAAAATAACATTAAACCACCGGAGATCATATACTTTTTGATGTTTGAAGATCTACGACAGATGAAAAATCCTTTAAACGAATTTTAGGAGGCTTTCTTTGTAAGTATGCCATGATTTTACTGTCCTGGTCTTAAGAGTAGTTGTACCACTGGAATTAATAGAGCCTTGATGCCAGTTTCTCTAAAAATCTATGCGTCGAGATTTGCGATTCGGGATAAATTTTGATGAACTGTTCGCGTTCGGATTCGAGAGCGCGTACAGAAGCGCATTAAATTCGCAATGGGTACGTATTTAATGCCTTGTCTCGTATTGTTCTTGCCTTTTTAGTTCTTGTGATGTCTGCATTTTGCATTTACATATCTCATTGTTAAGTGGCAAACAAGCAATCAAGATTCATGGCATCGGCACAAGCAAGCAATCAAGATTCATGGCATCGGCATCAGACGGACCACAGAAAACAAGGGAGTACGAATAAATAAACAAATACAAGGAAATCACGAAAGGGCTACTATGGTAACCGAAGGCCGAAGGGGCAAGTATGGGTCATGCGGAAAGTTTTGGACGGGGCGTGCGAGGAAAACATTGCATTTGCATTGAATGAAAACAGCATGATTCATGATTCACAAAACAGCATGATTCATGATTCACAAAACAGCATGAATCCTGTTTTGTTTTGTTTTAAAAAAAAATAAAACAGGATTCACACATTCATTGCTGGTTTTTGCTTTTTTCTCGTATCTCTGCTGAAAAAAACAAAAAACAAAACAAGGTCATTGTCATGGGTCATGAGCCATGAACATGATGATGGAAGGATGCTTGTTCAACTTTTTAAAAATCTGTTTGTTTATAGAGCAACGAAGCCCACCAGCACATGGACAATGACTATATGCAAGCTCATGGCACTCTGTTTTTACTTTCCCCTTCATCATGACTAGTGCCGATTTTCTAACGTTTGAAACGTTTTCTATCATTGTAGGTGAGATGAGTTACTGGGTTGTGGGGAGCTACAAGCTAGAGAAGAAAAATTAAAACCAAAACCTTAATAGAGCCCAATGTTGCAAGATGACCCCCTAGTCACTTGCAACAAGACAAAAGATTATCGCACCCCTCGGGACAACAGCTGAAAAAGGAGACCAATACAACTAACTCAAAGAGAAATCATTTAGAAAAAGGTAATATTGTTGATAAGCCTAATTCTCGACATTGAAGTTGAACAATACTAGCAATAGAGCATTTCATGCCGTAGTCAAATTCATTGTAGTTTGTGTTTTGATACCAAGCATGTAGGCGACATTTCCAAATAAAGAAGATAATCTCAAATAAGAGGATTTTCCAGGCTTTTTGAAGGTGACGTTTAACACAATCATCTTGAAAGATCCATTGAGGAAAACCAATAGAATGGTTAGGAAGGAAAACTTGAAGAGATTGACACCATTTCCAAATGTGCTGAGAGAATGAGCAATCCCAAAAGACATGTTGAAAAGAGTCATCCGCTTTACTAATGGGGCATTTAGGATCCATTCCTAAGAAATGAAGCCTATGTCCGATGGGAAGACCTTGATGAACCAAGGACCAAAAAAAGAAATGGTGCTTAGGTTGGGCCTTGGAAGTCCAAATCCGATGAAAAATAGTTTTCCACTGGTGGTCCTCAAGATGTAAACTCCAATGTCTATTTAGAGTGGAGAATTGAAAAACTTGCGCATGAAACCAAGATTTGGCTTTAGAGATGCGTAAAGAGCGAAGAGGGGAACCATCAGGCCAAAACCAATCATCATACCAAGGAGTATTAGTATGCAACTTATGCATAGCAAAGTTGGAAAGAACTTACTCTATGTGTTGGTAAATGATAATATCTTATCTTTGAAACCCCCATTTTACTTTCATGTGTCCAAGAGAGGGTAGGAGAATCATTTCTAACAGTATATAATTGATCAATATGGTGGAGATTGTGGTCAACAAAACGATTGACTCGATAAGAGAATTCATCATAAAGACAACCTCCATTCTTTTTAAAAATAGGGAACCACTAGATCGAGTGAGTTGACAGAGATTGCAAGCTTATCTGGGAAGGTTTCCATTGCAACAAACCTCTAAGTTGGCTCCAACACTACCAAATTTGCTTAAACTAGAAAGAACCTTTGATCTTCTGAGAGCCTTCACTAATGATCCAATTGCTCCAATGAGTATTTTGCCATCTATGGTGAATACCAAGAAAAAAGATATTATGCCTATAAAGGATCTTCCAAGCTTCATCTCCTTCAATACACCGAGTCACCCATTTGAAGGCCAAGAGAATACTCTGGTGCTCAATAGAGGCAAGGCCTAAGCCCTCGTGTTCTTTACTTAAAGTGCAAGTATCCCAAGCTACTCGATGAAAAGCTTTGTGATCATCCTTATCCCCCCAAAGGAAATTTCTAAGTATGTTGTTGATGCATTGAAAAGAGGATTTGGAAGGAGCCATAAAGGAAGAGTAGTAGACATGCGTGGAGCTCAAAATATGGTTAACGACAATAAATCTACCTGCAAGAGATAAGGGTTTAGAAGCCCATTTCAAAGCTTTATGTTTCACCTTTTCCACCACATTGTTCCATATGGTAGTGGGAGTAGCAAATAGAGCAATAGGGATGCCTAGGAGGGTGAAATTATCAATAGGAGATAGCCACTTGATATCAAAATGATAAGTCCAAGGAGGCTCTACAGTAGATATCAAAATGATAAGTCAATTGATCTTAGCTCCTGGGGCTCTACAGTAGATATCTATGTAGTGCAAAGCAGTGCTAAAATTATTATGGTCCTCAATCAAAGTGATAAAAGTATCATCTGCAAACTGGCTGTAAACAAGATCTTTTCCTTGTTGTGGAAGAGAGATACCTCTTAGCCACATAGATTCATTATGAGATCTAAGAACAACTCCAAGAGCATTAGCAGCCAGGATGAAAAGATAAGGGGCTAAAGGGCACCCCTGTCGAATTGATTTTTGAAGCTTAATGACCTTAGAGAAGGATCCGTTAATGCAAATGACTAAAGAGGCCTCTGAAAAAACAAGATTGATATGTCTCTCAAAAACATTACCTAAGTTATGATGTTTGACTATACTTTTTAAAACAGACCAATCAAGCATGTCGTAAGCTTTAGCAAAATCAAGCTTAAGAAGAATGGCATTTTGATTAGTGGAAGAAGCCTAGTGCAAGCCCTCAATAGCAGTAACAACATTGTCTAAAATATACTTGCCTTGAACAAAACCAGTTTGCTCCTTGCTTATAAGATGAGGAAGAAAAGGTTTAAGTTTATTAGCTATAGCTTTGGCAACTATTTTATAGATAACATTTAAAAGAGTGATAGGGCGCCAATTACTTATGCTCGTACGATCTCCTGACTTAGGGAGAAGCTTAATAATACCAACATTAATCTGCTTACCAAAGGATCCTTTCCTAAGAGCTTCCTTATACACACTATAGACAATGTCTTGAAGAGTAGGCAAGAATTTCTTAAAAAACTATGTGGGAAGGCCATCCATACTAGGGGCTTTACCATCGTGGAGTTGTTGAAGAGCATTACCAAGATCCTGTTTGGAAAGAAGAGAAGCATCACCAAAGATGGAGCAATTAAAAGGAGTAATAGCTCCTAAGTAAGTATTAACTGCAATGGGGTCAATCGTCTCTTTTTGAAAAGTTCAAGAGTAGAACTCAAAGAAGACTCGTAAAATGTCATCCTTGGAGGTGAAGATATTATCTTCGACTTGAATAGCTGGAATTTTATGGTACAGGTTCTCCCCTTTGAGGAGACAAAAAAATCCATTAGTAGCCTAGTCACCCATGCGGAGCCAAGAGAGACTAGCACAAAGGTAAGCACCTCTAGCTTCATAGTGATCCATTATACGTAGGTTCTCCTTGGCTAGTTTCAAATGACTAAAGTGAGCCTCAGTAGCTTCATCTTTATTATGGTATTTTGAAGTAAGGAGATTTCTTTATGAAGGTTGGACTTGTGAGAACTTAGTCATGAAGCCACCAATTTACC
>MNCI01006766.1:584448-626855 GCA_015680685.1 Gnetum montanum | reverse complement strand
TATATTTTACAATGTATTTTTATGATATATGAGATTTAATTTTTTTAAAAAACTAAAATATTTAAATTTTCTCTATCACGTCCCTGGCTACGAACCAGTCCCCACTTTTTCTTGAGGCACACATACCCAAACACTTTCAGAATCATGAATCCTGGATTCCTCACTTCCATGAATCAGATTCTTTTGATGCACAGCGAAAAACCCAAAGCCAATGTTAAAGAGGACATTCCTTGGCTGCCTAGGCCTCTCTGCAAATAGTGTCAAAAGCTCCTAACCTTCAAAACTCAAACAAAGATCAGGCAAAATTTTGTTATAATCATAGAAATGTACATCAACTTTGCCATAAACACTACTCTCCAAACACTTGTAGAGCTCCCAAGTCTTTTGCTTCTCCACCAGCCCACCAACAGAGATGCTGTAGATATCCACCCCCTTTCTGAGCCTTTTCTGAACTTTTCCCCATCTTGAAAGTTGAAACAAACTCACATATTCATACATAATGGGATCACTTCCATCCCTCACTATTGAGTCAAAAAGGTTGTTAGCCTACTGTAATCGCCAAATCCACCATAGCCTTGAGTAGGTCATCATAAGCCATGGACTAAAGAAGTATACCAATCTCACCCAGCAATGTGGTAACTTTCAACCGTAGGTCTACGAAGGCCTATCTTCCTGTTATATTTTACCAATAGGGCTACTAGAAAACCAATGAAAGTAACTGACACCAATTCTTATTGGAAGTAAATCTTTTCTTGATGAAATTACAAGACTAAAAATCTAGGTTAAACCAACTACAAATATATATATAGATAGATAAATGAATTGGGAAGTAAAACCTTTTAACATCAGAAATTTTGCTAACACATATTACATATATATAAATAGAAATGAATTAGGAAGTAAAACTATTCCAAATCAAAGTACAATGCTAACCAAATTTTCCATAAGAATTGTAATTGTTAATGGTATGAAAGTTCAATTTTGTAACTCTAAAACACTCAGCAATATAGGTTCATCAAAGGATGATGAGGACATCATCCAACCCAATGTATGATTCCTTAAATTTTTGTGTTTTTTCTATGAGTTTAGGTGTGTTTTAACATGTTTCAACAAGTTTAGGGCCTTCCAAGATTAATAGGAGCATGTTTGAAAGTGTTTTGATGTTCTAGGCTTCAGTCTAGACATCTTCTAAGACATCTTTGAAGTTAAGACATCGCCAAAGATGTCTCAGCATAGACATCTTGGGAACTTAAGACATCTCACTTGCAACTCTCCAACATTCTAACAAGATATCTTAGTAATGAAAAAGGTGACTTTGAGGGCAAATTCCAACTAACATGTATTTGAATTTGAAACATCAAGAGAGTTGAAAGATCACCAAAAGAGGGATAAATTGACATCAAAAGCCTAGGCTATAGTCCATCTATAGAGAAGGTAACTTAAGAATTTATTGAGAGAGGAAAGTTGAGCTCATCTTGAGCACTCTTGTTATAAGCCATCTTTGGTCATAGTGTGAGGGAGTGAAAGGAAGTTATTCTATGGATTTGAGCCTTGTGTGAGAGGAAGTGGTATGAGAATCTTGGTTAATTATCTAACTTGAGGACATTGGTTCCATTTTCTTTTGTATTCCATTTCATTTTTGCAAGTAAGAATAAAGATCTAATTTCTTTTCTTGTTTTATTTAGGTTTCTTTCTTGAGGATTTGGATATCAATTAAGGTTGATGAGGTCAAATCCACACTAGATGGTATCAGAGTATTGGATTGAAGACAATTCCCTTAAGTAGAAGAATTCTCTACATCACAATATAAGGATTCAATGATTTCCAATTTCATTTTGTTGGGATTTGTTAGCTTAATCTCTTGAAAACTGTTTTGAAATTCAAACAAAATCTATTGAAAATAGTTGAAATTTAATATATCATAGCTTGTAGTATGTTCACCACAAGTTGTGAAAAAATCAAAATTTTAGGTCAAATATGAAAGAACATATCTCCCCTGTTATTTAGAGTCTAAAGATTATCTTGTGACCATTGGAAAGCTCTTGAAAATATTTATCCACTTGAAGAATTTTAGCTCAATTGAAGTTATTTAGTTAGTAAAATTTATCTTGGAAAATTATCACTTAAAACTATATGATTTTATTAGAATGCTTCACTATGAATCTTGAAATAATATCAAGATTCATGGTTAATAATCATGGATTATGTTGGAGTTTTGATTAACATTTTATGATTAATTTTATTGGCACAAGTAGTGATGAACTTGTGGTTTAACTTTGTGAATATCACAAGCTAGCCATGGATCATGGTCTACATTACAGTGAGTCATAGTAAGGTTGTGACATTGCAAAAAACTTGAATTTCTAGAGATTCTAAGGTTAGATTTAAATGGAGCTTGATTTGTTAGAGTCATCTCAATTTTTTGAATAATCTAACATATTTAATTGAACTCATTGAATTGAATTTCATGGGTAAATTAATAGATCCCACTTTAATGACTTTTGAACTTCTAGATTTACTATTGAACCAAAAATGTAAAGAAAATGATGAAATCACTTTAATGGAAAATTTGATGCTTATGAATAGTATATGAGAGAATAGAATAACTTGTGAAATTACTAATGGAATTGTTAATAACTCTTGATAAAGATGTTGGAAATTTTTGAATGATAAAAACAATGGATAAATGAGATGTTGAAAACTGAAAATTGATGAAATGTGGAATGTGGATGAACTAGAAAAAAATCATAACATAATTTGTCATATTTCTTTATCATTAATACTAGCATATTTTACACACATATTTATAGCCAAGTGATAGGACCATAATGCTATATGATGGGATGAAGCTATTTTCATGAAAACTAGGCTAGAAAATGAAGGGACATGAGAGATTGGGGCCAATATCTAATTACATCCATCCATCAATCTTTTAATAAAAGTAAAATAATTTGCTACCATGACCTATGTTTCATAAGAATCTAAATAAAATTTACATGACTTTGATCCCTATTGTAGAAAAGAGCTAATTGTTTTTCTCTTGAACTTTGTGTTTTCTTGAAATTTGAGCTTTGACTTCATACTTTAACTTGATTTTGTTGCATTTTCATATGTAAATATGATATTTTATTACCTTGAACTTAGGCTTGTTGAATTCATTTCTTTGTCTTGTTTCTAATCGATAACTTGGACAACTAGAATGCATAAAGTATGAGGGACCAAAGTGCATACTAGAACCAACATATTTTGGTTTGTAATTTTAATAGTTGTTATTTTCCATACTCAATAAGGGTTTTATTAAAATTATTTTGGTCCTTTTGGATGATCAATTATATTGGATATTAGAAATTATTTTTTTCGAGATATCCATTAGCTTTATTTTTCTAGGATTTGTAAGAATTATATGGATCTCAAATTGGGTTTGTTTGATTCTTTGTTGGAAGGTATTAGGTGCTCTAAATTTGGTTGTGGGTACTCATAATTATTTGAGTTCATTTATGGGTTTCATTAAATTGTAAGAATCACATTTTTGGTTTTCATATTTTTTGTTGGATCTATTTGTATTCCAAAATTCTGTGTTGGTACTCTTAATCTCTTTGAATTTTCTTATGAATATTTGTATGTTTATTCTTAAGGTCAATTTAATCATGACAACCAGGAATAAATTAGTTCAAGCTTTAGCCAAGGACATAGAAGATATGAGAAATGCTCTCAAGCTTATTGTGAATAAATTGGAAAATCTTGAAGAGAAGAAAGATCAACTTTCATCACCAAGTGCACATAGGTAAGATGTCAACACAAGGGTTTTTTCATCAAGAGCTTCTTCAACAAGGGAACCATCCATGCTAGACCTTGAAGATGACATTTCTTTTAGGGATGAATATTTCAAAGAAGATGAGAAACATGAGGTAATTTCTCATTCTTTAATTATTGAGCCAAGATCTCATGGATTGAAAACTCGAAAAGAAAGGAACAATGGATCTACTTCAAGTTCTCAAAGAAGCACAAGTGTCATGTCCCCATTCACAAATGAAGTTGTTCCATAACTAAGATGGTATCACTTTGTAATAAATAATGTAATTATTGTAATAAGACTCAAAAGGGAAAGTTGTAAATAAACCTGAAAGGACATCTTGTAATAACATGCATGTTTCTTAAGGTAATCTTTGGGAATTTGACCTAAGGTATTTATATTCAAGAATTAAGGATTGTACTAGCATGAAGTCACAAAGTTGGTAAAGATAAGTAATAAGTGTCGAGTAAAGAAAAATAGGAAGGTGTTTGGCCATCCCTTCTAGTCGACTATAAGTCTAACTATGGGGGTAGTGTTGGATTACCTCGAAGGGATAGATGCTAAAGAAAGATAATCCCAAGAAACCCTTAAATCATAACCCATATACATTATTTTTACATTAATAAAGTTTTCTTTTTATTTTCTTTTGCATTTTTTCTATTATATTTATTATGTGTAATGTCAAATGCTACATATATTTGATGTTTTCCATGAGATTTAGAAATGAGATGTCACAATTGATATCAAAGTAGACCATGACCTAGGAATAATCAAAATTAAGGGTTAACTATATTTCAATGATGAACTACAAGCCATGATTTAGGAAGAATCACAAACTATCACCAAATACACATCATACTCAAGGTAAACCATGCAAGTGAAAAAATACCTTTCTAGTGATTTCCATGAATACCAACAATCAAACTTCATGAAGATTTAACTATGTTTCGATAAGGTACAACAATTATAAGAGATGTCAATAAGATAAGGGTAACATTGATCAAGGTAACTCTTATCCATTTATTGATAAATTTTTTCCTTATTTACCTAAGGTAATCTTTATGTCCTTCCACAAGGGTAGTAACCATAACCAAGTCTTCAAAATATTGCTTTATTATCAAGTTCCATCATCTCTAGAATGCTTTAACCTCAACAACTTGATATTTCATACACCTATTTGGATTCTAATCATTAGTAAACATAAGGAAGTCAAGCTACCCATAATATCCCTCAACCTTACTTAACTAGTGAGGATCATTAACAAAGATTTGGTGGGAAAACTAAGACTTGTTAGATAATAATGAGGTCTTCTACCCTACTAACCTTCTCCTTAGAGCTAGGCAACCTAGGTTTGATAATCCTTATTTTATTCATGGAATCTACCATCATATTATAATATAGGTAATAATCTTAAGAGCCTTAATTATGATCACAAGCCACATTACACATGTTAATTCGGTGAAACAAGTCTTTTAGTCTTTTAAAATCAAGGAAATTTAACTTAGTTTTTGGACCAGAAAACCATGTCCAAGGTTAGTAACCATTTGCATGGCATCCAACTATGCCACTTTGGCATGGTAGGGATAAGCATGATTACAAGGACAAGCATGGTAGACACCACCATCAGTAATGCAACATAGTTGTAGCTTCACTATGCCTACATCTTTGCCAAGCACCAAGAAATAAGCACATTATTGTGAAACATAGCTTCATCTATACTTATACCCAAAAAGTACAAGGAAATGGAGTTGGCTTTTAATGCCACGTGCACTTGTAGTATCTAAATAGCTACCCCATGCCCACTACCAATGCTAGTCTAGCAACTATTGCTAACCTTGATCTTGATCCCAACTGCAATGCTAATACTAATGTCATAAATTGCACCATTCATTATGTCATGTATTGAGTCCCCTGCACACCTTACTACTTTGAAATTGGTTGTAGTTTATTATGTAGCATTGGTCCCATGATTTTTTTAAAAAAGAAGCACACATGGTAGATGTTAGCTATGTGGTAGGTAGTGCTCAATTACATCACCACGGTAGAGATAGTGTTCCTTCCTTCATAGTGCCATAGCCTTCTTCATGTGCCCCACCAAACATGCCCATCATCACTTGCTTGTTGCAACACATTGGTTGCAAGCACTACCATCATGGTGCACTACCTCCTTCCACTGCATTGCATCATAGAGTGCTAAAAAACCTCCTCATGTTATGGTGAATAGTAAAACCTTCATTGCCTACCTATCTTCCTACATCTTGTCTACTAGTCATTTCGAATAGTTAAAAAATCCATTGAGATTTGTAGTAGTAGGAAGTACTAGTGCAAGTTAACATTACAAGCATTGTAAGTTTTAATTAGAAGTGGGTGGGAAATTTTAAATTTTATTTTTAAAATTCAAATACCAATTTTAGGAAAAATTTTATCAACCTAGTTAAATTGATATTTTGATAGAATGTGATGATAAAAATCATGCAATTAAATGTGTCAATCCTAAAGTAATACTAGAATGGGTGACTTATTAGGAAGCTCTTGGAAAGTCTCAAAATTCATGCCCAAATTTTAAACTTTAGAAGCAATAACATTTGATCTTGGAAGCCTTTTTTTGACAAACAAATAGTTATTTCTAGTAGATTTCATTCGCTTGTACGCAATGATGAAGTTAGATTCATCCTATGGACCTCCAAAAATTGTGTTTAATATTTTCTTGTAAACCATATGTTGAGGGCTTCAAGATTTAGAGTTAGCATAACTTAGGCATCTAATGTATGTTTGTAACATATAAATAGTCGTTACTAATATTTTTTGGTCTTCTGAATCCAATGGTGATGTTAGATTAATCATACAGATAGTCAATAAGTAAGATAACTTTAAAATACTCAACCATATTCAAATAGGAGAAATCAAAGCATTAGAGCATTGGAACATGGAGGGAGTACTTGAGCATGGAGAAACATCATTAACATGAACTCATTTAAGGATGAATGAAAGTGAAGGGGGTACTTTGTCATGTATCCATTTCTAAATGAAGCCATTTTGTAACTAAGATGACATTTCTTTTTAAACAATGATGTAATTATTGGAATAAGACTTGAAAGGATAAGTTGTAATTAAACTCAAAAGGGCATGTTGTAATAATGGGCATGTTCCTTAAGGTAACCTTTGAGGGTTTGACCTAAGGTATTTAAACCTGAGAATTAGAGATTATACCAACATGAAGTTGTAGATCTAGTAAAGGGTTAGTAATGGGTTTTAGGTAAAGTGGGAAAAGAAGGTGATTAATCGTTTCTTCTAATGGGGTATAGGCCTAATCATCATGGTAGTTCTAGATTGCCTTTAAGGGATAGATTCCAAAGGAAGATAACACTAATGAACTCTTACAGCATGACTCGAATACATTTTTACATTAATAAAGTTTCCTTTTCATTTTCTTCTAAATTTTCCTATCACATTCATTATGTATAATGTCAAATGTTATGTATATTTAATATTTTCCATAACATCCAAGAATGGGATGTCATACCTAGTAAGGAAATAGAGATTAGTTTTGCAAATACATTTAGGTATGTTTCTAGAATGCCTAATGTGAAAGTGAAGATCTTTAATGGAATGGAAGATACTAAATCTTTTTTTCCCTAAATGAAGATATTAAAAAATACTTTGAACTTGAAGGTGTTGAAGATCATCAAAAGATGTCATACGCTAAAACCAAACTTGAGGATATGACACAAATTTGGTGGAAGAAAGAAAGCCATGCTTACCTTGTAAGTAATGATGCTTCTATCAAAGATTGATCTCTTATGAAATTCATGTTGAATTATAGACTTAAGAAGATCTAGCATAGACAAGAAGTCATCTAAAGATTTAAATACTTGAGACAAGGTGATAAAAGTGTTAAAGAATTTTAAATGAATTATTGTAATGCCTTTTATCAGGTTAGAGTTCGTTTGGATAAGTATGAATAATCATCCAATTTCTAAGTTGAATTTAAGAAGGAATATTAATAAGAGGTTACATTCTATGAGTTTCAAACACTGGATTACACTTTTGAATTAGCTTTTAAGATTAAGAAGAAATTACATGGCTTTAATAGAGGTTCCAAATATTCTAAGGATAATGATTCCAAGGCTTCTATAAGTAAAAAAGAAGCAAAGGGGAAAGGCAATGTCAACAAATACATACATGAGAAGTAAGAGAAGAACAAGGAAGACCAAGATTCCAAGAAGAATTATTCTAAGAAGGGAAGAAATTAAGGAAATGGTAATGCATTCAAGGTTTAGTGTTTTAATTATGATGAGATGGGATATAAGCAATGTAAATGCATGAAGCCCAAAGCTTATAAGGGCAAGGAACATCAAACTTTGAAGGGAAAGTCTTTAAATGAAGGTAATCCTCATGCCCCTAAGATTGAAGATGTGACTAAGATTAATTATTCCACTTTTATGGAGAATGTTATTATGAATGAAAATCCTTTGAGGAAAGTCCTCTTTATAATTAGAACTAGGTATCTTGTTAGTGGTGAGTGGATACACATCTTTATTGATGATGGTACTTATGAGAATGTGATTTCTTATAATGCTTTTTCTAGTGATAAAGTTAGTATCTAATACAATCTTTAACTCATCATGATGACAAGGAACAAAAGATAATATATTAAATTTTCTCCTTTTATTTTTATTATTTTCTAGAATTAATGGATAATTGTATTTCATAATGGCCCCAATTATTACTCTTTTCTTTAATTTTATTCATTATTTTTAGTGGGGATTTTCTTTTCATTATTTCCTATCATGATTTCATTATTTTTGCATAAATACCAAAGCCATATGATGATGTAAGCTTTGAAAAAATAGAAAAAAAAGTTATTGTATGAATTTCCATTCTCTTCATTATGTGTTTTATTCTCTTAAAAATTCCCATTATCCCCATTTTATTTTGATCATTGTTCTTTAATTATTTTGAATTGAAGCTACATAGATCTCTTTTAAAATCTCAAAAATTAGTGTTCTTTGTCATAACTTATTCTCAATGAATTTATATTAAGTTAAGTAAAAATTCAAAAAAGTTTCATCTTTTAGAGTAAAGTTGAATAGTTACCTACATGACCTATATTGTTGTAAGATTCTCTCATCTAATCAAAAGTGTTTTAGTCCTAGGTTCATCTTCTTAAGATAAATCCATCCATATAAAGATCATCAAAATATAAGCTTTCAATATTAAGATTTTCAAGTTTTTTAGATTGACCATGAATCATGGTCAAGTTTTGGTATTTCAAGAAAATTATTTACAAGTTCACCATGACTTATGGTATTTCAAAAATTAGTTTTTCTTAGACCATGAACCATGGTCAAACTTGTGGTGGAGCATGATGACTTGTGATCAACTAGTGGTATTAACCATGACTTGTGGTTGACTCATGTTTGTTCCAAATTATTAATCACGGCTTGTAGTAACATCATCACAAACTTCAATAATAGGGTAAATTTACCACAACTTGTGGTATGATTATGAAAAGATTCTAACTTTGATCATAACTCATGGTCAAATCATGATCAAAGCTCACAGCTCGTGTGATCCACTCATAGTATCCTTAGCTTACATTATCTCTTTGTTTCTAATCACCATGATCCATGGCTAACTCATGGTGTAATACCATGACTCATGGTAACCTCATGGTATAGTGATCATGATGCTTGATGTAATACTATGATTTGTGATAAAATAAATATTTTAAAACTTCACAAAGGTTAATCAGGTTTTGTAGCCTTAGGTAAATTTACAATTCTTCATGAACACCTATAACTAGGCTTGGTTTAAAGACATTTCTACATCATAAGCCCTATAGAGAGCTTTCTAGATATCATTTACAAGAAGTGAACAAGAGATGAATTTTATCCTCTAAGTTTGGTTCCTTTAGAGACTAAATGTATTGCACCATCTTTCCAATTAATTTTGATGATGCTATTTTAGAAAGACCTTGGAATTTTGATAATAAAACTTTATTTCATGATGCAAGAAATATTTGTTCAATCCTTAGAAAAGATGGGATATATGATTTGAGTCCTATGATTTGTAGCAATATAAGGAAAATGTTCATACTAATGCTTCATTAATCTTGTTGGAAAAGCATGAATATGTCATAATTTTATCATGATCTTGTTGGAATTACATGTAGAGATTGGGCATAATTTCGTCATTGTTTCTACACTTAAAATACATTAATGGAAGAAAGAAAATGAACTTCAAGTAGTGGTACAACTTCTAACACAAGAATTTTCGAATGTTTTTGTAAGGAAAATTAGAAGGGCTTCCTCCTATGGAATCAATTCAACATCAAATTAACTTTATTCTTGGAGCAACACTATCAAATGAGAGAACCTATAGAATGAATTCACATCAAAGATAAGAACTTCATAGGTAGATGAGTAAGTTACTATTATGTGGTTTTATTAAGAGGTCTATTTTCCCTTGTGTTGTACTAGCTATGGTTATGCTTAAGAAAGACACTGATGAGATGAGGATGTGTGCTAATTCTAGGGCTATTAATAGGATTATAATTAAGTATAGATTTTCTATATCTAGAATGGATGACATTCTTGACGTGCTACTTATGCTGAAGTATTTTCTAAGATTGATTTAAAAAGTGGTTAGCATTAAATAAGAATTAGGCTAAGGGATGAGCGAAAAACTACTTTCAAAGTTCCTAGTAGTTTTGTATTAGTGGTTAGTCATGCCATTTGGTAACCAATATTCCACCCACATTTATGAGGTTAATGCATGATTTTTTTAAGAGACCTTATTGGAAAATACTACATTATTTTCTTGGATGACATTCCTGTATACCATTATAATGAAAATGAGCATGTGCAACATTTTAGAAAGGTTCTTCAAGTTTCATGAAGCTTAATTGGTGTTCAATGTAAAGAAATGCCACTTTGTGAAAAGGAACGTTGTTTACTTGGGTCATGTCATCTTCAAGAATCAAGTGCAAATGAAGCCTAGTAAGATCAAGGTAATTAGAGATTGATCTTCACCAAATAATGTTGAAGGGGTGAGATCTTCCATTTGGCTAGCTAGGTTTTAAAGGATATTCATTAGGAATTTCTATCTCTTACATGAAAAATGTTATCTTGTTTGGAGAAGTGTACTGATTATATGTGGGATGATGAAAAAGGGAAGTCATTCCAAGCTTTGAAAGCAAACATTTATAGTGCTCTAATATTGGATATTTCAAACTTTTCTATGTTTTTAAAGTGAAGATGGATGTAGGTGGAGTTGAAGTTGGTGATGTACTATCCTAAGAAGGTAAGTCAAGTATATTCTTTTTGAAAAAATAAATGAATCTAGGAAAATACAAAGTATCTATGAGAAAGAGTTATATGCTCTACTTTAAGCCATAAAAAATTTATGATATTATTTTTTGGGTAGTAAATTTTTGTTGATAACTTATCATGAGGCATTATAGTTTTTAAATTGTTAAAAAAATTTATGTGTAAAGTCTATGAAATGAGTTGAGAAACTATAAGAATTTCACTTTGCATTAAAGCATAGTAGTGGAAAAAGTAATGTGGTAAATGCTCTTTCAAGGATTCATGTGCTCAAGTAGAGAAACTTAAAGTTATTTTATCTACTTTCTCATTTAACATCAACCAATAAAAAAGTAATTTTGACATTGTTTTATCCAAGGTCAAGCATCAAAGTCCTTAGAAATAGCCTCACAACGAACATTTTCAACTCCCAAAGAACCCTAGATATTATTTTGAATCATAACTCATCATTTTAGCATTAGTCTTGGTGATCCTGGAAAATTCAAGAAGTGAAAATTTTCTAAGTCTCACAAGTGATGTTAATGTTGATGCTAGTTTTAGTGTCAACATCACCCCTAGATCATGACCTCCACATCACCATTTTAAAATCCATTTATAGGTCTTAATTTTGATTCTATAGGCCCTTGAATGACTTGTCTATATCAATCTAAGCATGGTAGGTATCAATTTTTGGAATTTCAACATGCTTCCCTAGGATGAGAAAAGAAAAATAATCTCTAATTTTAATGCTAATACTAATGATGGCTCAGATATAGCACTATTTCACATGAAAAGCTAGCATTTTGACATCATTTTTGGCCTCATGAACTCTCTAGTGACTAGTCAACATCATTTTTAAGGCATAAAATGGCAAATTTGGCATTATTTAGAGGTAGTTTGGAAGTCTAGGACAAGATTTGACGCTAACTGTTGCTATGTGACAATAAAACTAGTGTCAACATCATCCTAGTAGTGTCAACACTAAGAAAGACCATCAAGTTTAACATTTGACATCATCTCCCAAGTCCACAAGGTTTTTGACATTTTGTAAGCATAGTCATGGCTTGATCCAACATTAGTTTGGGCATCAAAAATGGTCTTTGAGTTAATTTATGATAACATGAATAATGTAGGAATTTTTCTAACTCTAAGTAGCGACATTAATCTTGATGCTAGTGTCACCACTCATGTCACCTACATCATTTAGCTTTTTCAACTCTTAGTTTTCAAAAATGAACTTCGAGTTAACTTTACTTAACTTTGGGCTCAAATTTAAAAACCATAGGCCTATACATACTACATTAAAACTTAAATTTGAGGTCATTTTCTCAAGATTTAGAGCATACTTTTGGATTTTGAGAGATCAAGAGTATCATCACCTACCTTCCCAATATTCTCTACATGCTCCATGACCATCACAACATATCTTGGTAGTTTGTGAGCTCCATCTAGTGCTTAATTCCTTGAAAAATTTTACACTAACATTGATTCTAGAGTTAGCATCACTTGGATAGTTCTCATGTTATTTGTTCTAGAGCTAGATTTTTCTAGCCTCAAAATCACTTCTTGAATTTTTCACCAAACTAATCACTTTATATTTTGGATAGTGTTTGCAAATTTCTTACTCATATCTTCATTTCTAAAGGTTAAATTTCATTATCAAAATCCATACTTTGCTCATAAATTAAGCCTTAATTGTCAATTTTATCTTTTACACATTGTTTATCTTTCCTTGTAGTTTTGTACCTTCATAGAAGATGAACTTCATATTATATTAATACAACACATTAATTATTAGAAAAAAATATTAAAACTATTTTTCTCATATTGGTCCTCTTATTTATTATTTATATTTTATTCTAAGTCATTCTAAGCCCAATTTGCATACTTAGATATTACTTCACATTGTTTGTAGTTCATTTCTATATTGTCTTTATTTGCATTGACTAGGTTTCATCAAGTTTACTACTTAGACTCATGACTTTAATCATTTCCCTTGTCATTCATAGTTTGTGGGTTGTAGGTTACATCTGTATTTAATTAGAGGTTTGTAACCCTTTATTTCATAATCATTGATATATTAAGAGTTATATCAATCCAAAGATCATTTATGACCATGAGTTAGGTACTTAGTATCTAATTTATGAAGGTACTCTTATAAGGTTATAGAAGATCAATTTTATAAGAATATAAGCATTAGCTTCTTTGTATTTAGATGATGTAGATTTTGGTGATATTTTAAAGGATATCAATGCTTCATTGTTTTTTAGAAGGAATAAATGTTGATACTAGCATCTACAACAAGACATTCTATTCAAAAATGGCAAGGAATATATATCCACTTGTGATTTTAGGTCAAATATTTTGCATGAGAAGCATACTAGTGTGATGAATGGACATATGAGTAAGACCAAGACCTAGGAGCTTATTTCCAAGAATTATTACTAGCTAGGAATGTGTGATGATTTGAACAAATTTATTAGGAAGTATCTTATTTGTCAAAATTACAAGTGTGGTAAAAGCATTTTAAGTCATTATTTTCCTTTTCCCATTTCCAATGCTTACTAGAAAAGTGTCTTAATGGACTTTTTTTTTGAAATTATAAAGACTTAATATGAGCATGATTTTATTTTTGTTGTTGTTGATAGATCTTCTAAAATGATATGTTTTATTGCATGTAAGAGAAGCAATGATGCATCCCATGTTGCTTGAACTTTCAAAATGTTGTAAGATTGCATGGTAGTTTATTAAATATTAAGAATGATAGGGATGTTAGATCTACAAGTCATTTTTATAAGTTATTATGAAAATTTTTGGTGTTGTATCCACTTCAGCTTTTTCTACATAAATCAAAGACTTGTGTATATTCTATGACTTTTTAGTGCTTAAAGCCACCTTTAGCAATCTAGAATCAATATTTTGCATCATTTGTAGTGTGGTTTCTAGATTTCTATCTCTATTTTTCCAAAAATGATATTTTGCATCATCTACAACATTATTTTGGATTTTATTTTAGTTTTGATGTTCAACATTAGTTTTACTATCAATTGTAATTCTAGTTTCTAATGTCTTACATCTTACTTTTGACATCTAATGTTAGCTTTTACTTCTCCACATCATTTCTCCTATTCAAAATCTTCTAGAAGATTTTGGAAGATTTAGTGGGTCCCACTACATCATTTCTACAAGATCTACAAGGCATTTTTGACCTATAAGTAGGAGGATTTCCCTAAATTTAATGGTATTAGTCAATTGGTTAGTTGATTAGCATTTTTCTTCATCAAGATCTAGGAGATTTGCTTAGTATTTATAGTCCTCTTTGTCACTCAGCATAGTGAAAGTTCTTGTGATTGATGATTTGGAACATTTTTTCTAAAGACATTACCTCTCTATGAAATAAACTCTCTTTCTTTTTCTTTCTTTCCCCTACTAACACCTTGTATTGCATTTGTTTTGTCTTTTTGATGCATGGAGAAGCTATTCAAAATTAGGTCATCACACCGATCTAATCCTTTCCTCTACTTTTTTAGTTATTAAATCTACTATTGTTCATGTAGGATTTCCATCAGGTGTTTGCATCGAAGCAAGAATGGAGTAACAAATCTCCTTGTTAAATGCCTCTCATCTCTAGTAGATCTCCTAGAATATCTATTTGTAGGTTTATTTTTCATTGTAATCTAGGTTTTCTTTTATCTCTCAGTTCTTCTAAGTCTAAAAGATTATAAGATAGCCTATGGAAAATAGGAGCTGGAACATATCTTAACACTTGATATGCTCAAACTCATCATAGAGTATGAGTGTGTTAATAAGCTACCATCCTTTCTTCCAAATTTAGATCATCCCATTAAAATTCATGATGAGAAAGCTAAGGAGTTGGTTGAATTCATCAAGGAGCAATAAAAGATGTAAGAAAATGTTTACCTATAAATTAAGGAATCTTGGATGAAGGGTATCTTGGAACACAATGGTTTAAAGGACAATATTCTTCCAAAATTGACTTTAACATAAGGTAGATCCTATATTAATTTTCAGTCCTTTGAAAATATCTTGAGATCCTTGATGAAACACTTGCATCTATCTTTGGCATTTTGTGTTGAAGTTTATTAACACACTATTTTACTTGATTGTATGTACATTAGTAGAGAACCTCAAAAAGTATATGAACATATACTTATTACCATGTTTAATTTTTGATCAATGGTTGTGGATGTTTCATTACCTTATACAAAAAGCAAATTCTAAATTCTTCTCTCATAGACCTAATAGTCTATTGTTAATATCCTTTTGGATCAATCTAGAAATACACAATTCCATAAAATAGCTTTTTCTAATGGATAGAATTCTTGATCCTCCATGCTCTATCCTAAGTCTTTAGCATCAATTTTTATTTGGTCCTCATTGTTTTTATACCCTACCTATTTGATATTCAATCATAAGCTGAAGCAAAGAAGTACCTATTTTTGTAAAGCAAATAATTGATATTATGAGCAAGACCATGATAATTCTTTTAGTATCTATGGATTTGATTGAATCATCTATTGAATAGTTGAATTTGGCATTTGGCTTGGCTAATTTCATGTTGGAAATTGCTATATTCTCCTTATTATATAGATATGCTCTTTTTTTGTTGATGGTTATCAAGATGGAGAATATTTGACTACTAAAAGAACCATGTACTACTAATGACTTATTATTTTGGAGATATAATACTTGCTCTTCCATGTACACACTTCACTTCATGCTTCAAGGTTGAATATCACTTGCAATATTTGGATCGACTCTTGACCAATTAAGGGTACCTCTTCATGGAACTTAGTGCTGAACAATCAATTCTCTTGCTCCACTATATATTTTTTGGGGGTTATGTCATGATGGTTGTTTTTGAATATTATCTAAAACTTATTGATCTATTTTTTAAAATCAAGTTTGTGTTCTTTATCCTTTTTGTTTCTATTCAAAAAGGGGGAGAACAGTATGGTTATATTTGTATGATCACTAATCCATTTTCTTAAGTTTTGAACATCACCAAAAAAGAGAATATTATGGACCTTTCAGTGTGTCCAAAATGTTAAGTAAAATGAAGTCAAAGGTTGTTTACACGGCTATGTGCTTATTGTGTTTGTAGGACTTAGTACATGGGAAACAAAGATGAGCTAAAGAGGACAAGGAGAAAAATGTTTAGAGCTTAAAGGAGGAGGTCATCCACATGGTCTTTAAATGAACATGTAAGAATTTTAAAGAACGTGGACAAGGACCAGATACTATGCAAGTAAAGTTATCATCATCAAAGCATGTGGAAGATCAAGGCTATGGAAAAGGAATGATGACTTCAAAAGATAAAGAAAGTGGAAGAAAGACATCTCTAGAAAAAAGTAGCCATCTTGGCAGAACTGGAGTGAACTAAGAAAAAGACATCTTCAAGAAAAGCAAGGCGTCTTTCTTAGACAAAGATGTATTTCACAAAGAAAAGACATCTTTACAAAATGTAGACCAAGTTCAGAAATATGTTTACTATACGACAAGGACATCTTCCAGAATGGATACTTTAGAAATATGTCTTTCATGAAACAAAGACATCTTCCTAGCATTGAAGGCAAATTCAGAGAGACATCTTAGGGAATAAGAAGACGTGTCCCATGATCATTAATGATTGTTAGCTAGCCGTTGCATGAGTTTTGAGATGAATTTAAAAACATGGTAGCTATAAGAAGACTTGATGTGCATTGGAAAATGTGCAAGCCTTATTGTATTCATTCTACAATCATTTGTAATCATTGAATTCTCTGTTGCTTCTCATTGGATTATGATTTTAGCATTGTATAGTGTGATGTACATAACTGTACAAGGATCAACAAACTAAGTTGCAATTATCCCTTATAATTCTTGTTTTTGTTGTTTTGTGGGGTTAATGTGTTTGAGCTTGTCAAGATCCTATGGGATTGAGTTGTTAGTGCTATAGTATAACACTTCGGTGTGAAGCTTAAGATTGTAAAGGTTGTGGAAGCCATGAAACCACATTTCCAAGCTTGATAGAACCTTGTAGGGTTGAGTGTGGTACAACACTTCGAAGTAGGACTTGAAGAATATATAGGGTGTGGACCCTTAAATCACATTTTTAGAGCAATAAAGCCTGAAGATGTACTTGTGATCTACCCTCTAAGTGTGGACTATCCAAGTTGGGGAACCATGTTAAATTCAGTGTGTGTGCTTTGTTTTTTTAAGTTTTAATTTGGGGAACTTATTTATCTCATCCTTTCTCAATTCAATGATCCATAGTGGAGATCCTACTCTTTGATTGTAATCACTCTTGAGGAAGCATTTCTCAATTAGCTAAAAATTGAGAAGAAATTAGAGGCCCTAATGATGCTATGGGGGTTTTGTTGGGATAGTGGTTATCCACCCCTATGAGGAAGTGGCTTTATAATTAGGCTATTGCCTTACTATTACTTTTACTCTCTCTTTTTTTTCATATTTTAATGATATCAATTTTCATTATGGTACTCATCTAGGCTGGTAAGAATTGGGTCAAATATCATTGATAAATCAATATATATTGATATATAGTGTGTTTAGGATTTTGATATATCAATTTTCATCATGTTTGCATTGATAACACATGAGACACTTGGGAAAATTTCAATTTTATTGATCCTCATTGATACAGTTGACATGAATCAATATATCTTAACAACATATCAAACTTTATCAAGGCTACACTATTTAGACTCAAGATATTTAGTCAAATTTGTTCATGCTTGATTCATATCAATTAAATAGACATGAATTGATATCTCCATTGTTTTAGATCTTGATTTAAATCAATAAAATTGATAATTATATTGATAACCTAAATTTTGTTTTACATCTTATCAATTCATATCACTAGAATCAATATACATCGAGTTTACTTTCAACAAGACATCAAGCTCACGATGTCTCTCGATATAGTTGATTCTAGAAAGTTTAGGTTTCTACCACTAACATCTATGGACACTGACACTATGATATCCTTTAATAAAATAATTTATCCTAATTTTCATACATCACATGATGTGATGCTCATTAATGGTAAAGAAATCAATTTATTCGCTTAATAATATACAATATGTTATTCCTTTTTCACTCATCATAATTGATTCTTATTATTTGGGTAGGAGTCCACATCAAACTCATTCATTAACTTGCTCTTGGATCAGCTTCCATCTTGGTTATATCCTAATATCCTATCCATTTGAAGTTGGTTATCCACTCCCCCTAATTAAACTAGGATATGTCCAATAGGTTAATTAGTTAAATAATTATTAAATAAATGGAAATTAGGCTAGCTAAGAGGATATACCAACAAGAAAAAATACCATGGATTTTATATATCCTTCACTATGTATAGGATATGGCTAGACTTGGGCCTTGGAAAGGTTAGTATCCATAATGCTATGCCATAGTAGGAATCTCAATCACTAACACCTATGGATGGCATAATGGAAAATACATGTAAGACCCTAGAGCTAGAAGTACTAGTAGACAAAATAGATGACAACTCAATAAAAAGTAGGAGGGATATGACCAAAAATATAGAAGCAAAATAGGAATAAGCAATATTCTTGAAAGTATGAAGTAACATGAAGCAAATGAAAAAATAAACTAAGTAGGGTAAATGGTCAAAGATGAAAGGAAGTAGTAAAATACCTATTGAAATAAGTCAATCCTTCTTGTCTAGTGTAATACCCTAGCTAAAAGATGATAGCATAGAGAATAAGTATGAGAAAGTGCTACTCCATCCATAGACACTCTACTTATAGAAGGAGGTTCTTGAGGGATGCTTAAATATGTGAGCCTTGAGCATTACTCCAACTGTAAGATTCTTGTGGAAGTGTGACCTTGATCATGATTGAAGGTTCTTGTGGAATCCTTTTCTCATATGGGCAATTACCTTTTTTTTTTTGTTTGGAAAAAATATAATAAGACCTTCTTCAATCATGAGGTGCTTGTGAGGGCAAAAGTTATTTTTGAATCTATTTGATGGATTGCTTACTTAGATGCTGATTAAGTCTTTCATGCTAGTGTTACATTTATGGCTAGTTCCAATATGACATACCATTTTCTTCTTATTAACTTATCCAAGAAAGTAATTACTAGAACCATTCATTAATGATCAAGAACCAAACTTGGTTATTATTCCTATGATTCATGAAACTTAGAGAACTTAGAGAATACTGTAAAGAAGAAAAAAAAAAGTTAGTTTACATAATTTATTAGTTTATTAGTCTAAGGCTCATCCTTAGATGAATTTTGGTTTTAAACCAACCTATCTCAAGGTAAGGGGAGTTGTCCTTCTCCTTTGCATTCCAGACATGATGTTAATAAATTCTTTAAGGTTCCAACTAGAAATAAAATTTCCTATTGTCCTCTACATCTTAAGGAAAAATTTATAGAATAAAATACTTCATGTATTCTATTATGGTATCATGTAAGGCTTTTTTTGAAGGTTACTACCTGTGTCTTGGACTTCTAATTGGGTTGTTGCATTTACTCCATTGTCCTTGGGATAAGTTGGTTTACCTAACTCTACTAATTTATCCTCTCCTAGTTCCTCAATTTGATGTTGATTGTATAGCTTAATTTGTTTTTCATTGATCAAACAATGTAGTTGATAAATCATCAATAAGTGAAATTAAAACACTTCCATTATTGTGGGGTTGTACCACTAGATATGGGCCTTCCCATTGAGTTGTTAACTTCCATGGAAATTTATGAAGTCTCGTGTTATACAAAAGAACTTCATCACCTATTTAAAAATGTTTATTAAAAATATTATTATCATGTAGAATTTTCATTTGGTTTTTTTATAATTTTTTGCTTATCAAGTGTATGCAACCTCATCTTATTAAGTTCATGTATTTGAATCATTCTAAAGTAATGATTTCTTTCCTCATTAAAATTCAATTTTTGTTCTAATTGTAAAGATTGGTATTTGATTTATACGTAATAGAAATTGATCTTTCTTTGTGTTTTGATTAAGCTTCCTATAGTCTACACAAATTAGCCATTTTCTACTCTTTTTAGGAACTACAATGATAGGGCTTACCCACCCACTATTAGCTATTGGATAAAAAATCCCTTCCTTCCAAAGCTTTAAGATTTCATCTTTAACAATTTTTTTAAGGTTGGATTAATTATTCTAGGTGCAATTCTTACTGGTTTCACATTATCCTCTAGATAAATGTGATGTTGGCATATGTTGGATGAGATTCCTTGATGGAGTTCATCATAACTCCATGCAAATGCCTTAGATGTTCTTTGTAAAAATTCTAATAATTTTTCTTCTTAATCATTATAATGTTGGGAATTTATTATTAAAGGTTTATTTTGATAAAAAAAAACATACTTAAGAGTACTAGGTAGTTCTCTAAGATCTAAAGAATTTGGTGGTTAAATTGTTTCTCCAGTATTTCCTGATCCCAAATTCTAAATTTGATCAAGAAGATCTTGCTATTCTTTTGTAGAGGGATCTAAAGGTCCTTCCTCAAAATTTTTTAATACTAATGTTCTCCTATTTTGTGCCATTGATAGTGTGGGTATTGTATAGAGCATTCTTACTTCTTTTATATCTTGATTCAATCAATCCTCCTTTTCTCTCATATATATTAATCATGAAAGTAAAATTGAAAAAAGAGAATTGAAGTTTCCCTTATCTATAATTGATTATCACATCAACTATTGCTAACCAAGGTCTACCTAGTATGATGGGAAAACAATTTGCATATTTTACTTCCAACATAACAAAATCAACTGGGTATTTTCCTCTTTCAACCTCCACTATTAAATCTTCAACTACTCCTATGATTTTGACATTAGAGCCATTAGCCAAATATACTACCATATTTTCCTTCCTTATATCTCTAAATGAAGTAATCTAGCCATTTTAAGTGGCATAATAGTAATGCTAGCTTCTAGTTCTAAGGGGGCATTCTTAATATTTTGTCCATTTATCTTAATTGGAATTGTGGGAACCTCTAGATCTTGGTAATTTGGAACTTCTTGGCTTTTTATAAGTTGAGAAAAATTATTAACCAAATAAAATTTTCTAGGGATCTTTTCTTTTCTCTTTTTCATGCATAATTCCATTAAGTATTTAGCATGAAGAGGTGTATATTTTACAACTTGTTCTAAAGGAATATGCAAATATAACTCATTAAATATTTTTTCTATATGGGATTTGGTTGTAAATATCTCTCTCACTCTTTTAGAGAAAGGACGTAAAATTGTTTTCCTAGGTAAAGGGGAAGAGGTTAATGGTTGTTCTCTTTTCTTTATTGGTTGATTGCTTTCCTCCTCATTTAATACATGTGGTTGATCCTTTTCTTGTGTCTCAACTTCTTGAAAGCTAAGCTTCTTCTAGGATCTAGGCTCAAGCATCTTTCCACTCCTAATGGTGATGGATGAAATTGTTCCTTACCATTTCTTTGGGATGTAAGATTTGGCTCAAGTTGAGAAGATAATTCATTCTTTGTTAGATCTTGAAATCTTCTCCTTGTTTCAATCATGAATTGCCTACTTTCTTCAATGAAGGAAGTAAGTCATTGATTGAGTTTATCCAATTGTTTACTAGTTGGGTTCTTAAAAGGTGTAAAATTATTGAGGATATTGTTGTTGGAAAGGTGGTCTTTGTTGGAAAGTGATTATTGGCTAGCTTCTATATTGTTGAAAATTCTTCATTACTTCCTATACTTTCTCATGATAATATGCTAAGGCTAGGCAATTATTGTAATAATGTTCTTGGCTACCACAAAGTTTACATACTTCACTTTGCATCACATGAGCATGTTTCCTTTATTAAACATGTTAACTCATCTACTTTTTCATTTAATTATTTAGTTTGTTGAGTCATGCCTTGCATGACATTGAGTTTTGGCCATCTCTTACTTTGATCAACCAATGAATCTATTATCCTCCAGCTATTCTCTGGTGTTAATCTATTATTCTCTAGCCATCCTTTAGTGTTACATTCAATATATTTCCACCACATGTAAATTCAAAATTTTGCTTACAATATGGTAATAGGCCTTCCACAAAGATTTGAATAAGTTGGTGGGCTGGAAATCCATGGTTGGGAATTTTTAAACACAACCCTTTAAACCTATCAAACGTACTTGCATAATCCTCATCTTCTTGTTGCATAAAACTCATTATTTGCTTCCTTAATGAATACAACCTATCATTGGAAATAAATATTTAGAGAAAGATAGCCTTGAATTCATCTCATGAACTAATTTGTGTCCTAAGGGTTTGTAGCCAAAAATAAACTTTATCTTTTAATGTTGATTTAAGAGTAATCATCTTTGTTCTATCTCCACTTTGAGGTGCCAACATTGTTAGTGTGGTTTAAAATTTCCTTATATGAGTGACTATATCTTCATCATTGGTCCCTCTAAAATTAGGTAGTAAATTAATGTTTTTTACTTCAATGTCTCTACCTTTGGGAAAAACCAAAGGTCCTTGAGGTATTATTGATGTTATTTGGTTTAATAAGTCCCCAAGAGTTTGTCCTTGGTATTTTCGTCCAATGAAATATTAGAACCTATACTACCAAAGGAAAAAGGAATTGAGCCAAATAAAAGTGGAGGTGATGTATGGTTTGAAGGAGATCCAATTGTAAAAGTAGTAGTTATTGTTGGGGTTATAATTAGATTTGGTATGGAAATAGAGGCTATTGATGTTATAGGAATTTACAGATTTAATGTATTCACTGGTTGAGTGGTTCCTCCCATTATGGTCACATTACTTAATATTTGTCCAAAACTTATATTTTGATAACTTTCCACTATAGTTGAACTATGGTTTACATTGTGATAATTGAGATATCAAAAAGAGGGTTAAAAGATGTAGAAAATTTGGATTGTGTCCTTTCCCGTTCTTGAAGGATTTCCATTAGATCTCTCTCCTTGTTATGGTGTTACTCCTTAATAGAGGTTAAGGGGATGGGACTACGCTGCCTTTGTTCCTCTTAATCTTGTTTCAAATTAGTTCAAGTACATTTATACTAACTAGTGGTATTTCTAGGAGGCTAAATTTGTGTTGGATTTTTAGGTTACTTTGATGGTTTTATTTAACAATCACACTCATCTTTAGCACATTCATGGGCAACCAATCTTAAGACCTTACATATTGATTTAATTACCTCTGAAATTATTGCCTTAACTACAAATTTTCAAATAGCTTCTTCAATTTGGAAAATTAGGACGGTTGATTCTTGTGATTGTATTTTTTCCCTATTTTTAATTTTTTTCATAAAAGAAAAACAATTAAAAGAAATCATTTCTAAACTACTTAACAAAAGAAAATGAAAATGAAAATGGTGTGTACCCTTTTAGAAGTTCTAAATCTATAAAATAAATTTGAAAACATATGGAATCCTTGATGATGATTAACTCTGCTAGCCTCCTTGACAATTATGCTAAATTAACAAGTTAGCCAAAGTTTGATGTTGAGTTACCTTTGTTATTATCTTTGTTGTAGAGATGTCACCTTGTCCGTGACTAACCCATGAATCATATTTGTGGAGGAACGATTCAAAATTAAAAAGATCATCAAAATAATAAATGATTATATCTGAATTAAATTGAAACTTCACACTTATGACTATCACTCATAGGTAAAATCGCAATCTTCACCCTAAATTCTAATCTTAAGTTCAAAGGTGGAGACAAATGCTTAAGCCAAATTGAAAACATATAAAATTAACATAAATGTCAAAAGATTACAAAGGAGATATCACCTAATATGTGATCCTACTTTGCTATCTTTACAATGTAGCAACTTCATAACCTCATAAGAAGTTAAATAGTTGTTGATTTCCATAGAGTCTTAATAGTCTTTCAATATAAAAACTTATGAAGGGATTCAATTTGGCATGGGTTTCTTTGGAGTTTGACAAGAATTCCCTATTAAGATCTAAATTCTTCATTTTTACTAAAGAAGGCTTGAAAAAACTTGGGAAAACTTCATTATTTAGGAAAATCAATTTGCATTGAAGAATTTGATGTCAATTAGTTATAGATTATCAAACTATATTGTGATCACTATGTTCTTCAATGACTGACTTAGATTACCCTAGTGATGTAGATTGATATCTTGATTCCTTGCAAGGTACTTTCTCCCATAATTCAATGTTATCAATCCTTGTCACAACCACTACAAAGATTTATATGTTTTGGATTGATTTCCACTATTTCCATGATGACATGCAATAAGAAAGAATTAATAAAGTAATTAGTACTTATCAATAGTTATTACAAAAATTTATGATATTAGATATGATAAAATAGTAAAAAATATTTAAAAGTTAAGCTTTTAATTCACCAAAACTAAAACAATTGGGGGTTCATCATGACCTATATACCCATAGAGCATCATTTAGCTTAGTGTTCCAATCCTTTTGAAATTGACTAATAGTTTGAGTTAATATTCTCATGACTACCCTATTAGGTACTTCTACTTGGCCATTAGCTTGAGGGTGATATGGTGTTGTTAATTTATGGTTAACCCCAAGGTGTTGCATCAACTTCTTGAATATATCTTTTGTGAAGTGGGTTCTATTATTAGATATTAATATTTTGGGTACTCCAAACCAATTTACCACATGTTGTTGGAAGAATTTGGTGGTGTTTGTGGCTATACAATCTTTGACTATAGTTTCTTTTGCCCACTTGGTGCAATAATCAATGGTAACTATGATGTAATATTTCCCATACAACATTGGTGTGATGGATCCCATGAAATCAATTTCATAGATATCAAATGATTCCAATGGCTATATACACTATTGTTGACCTTCATTTCTAATTGTTAGTTCTTTGTCACATTGATTTATTTCACAAGATTTGATGAATTTGTATGTATCCTTGAATATGATAGACCAAAAGAAGCCTACTATCATCAACTTCAATGATATTTTGCATCCTATGTAGTGATTTCCACATGGTCCCTCATGTGCATCCTGTAGAGTTCCTTTTTAGCTCTATTCTGGAATGCAACATCTTATGAATCCATCAACACATATCTTGTAAATATTTTCATTAATTTCCATATATCATTTAACATGGTGGTGGAACTATTCCTTTTTTTTCTTGTTCAACATAACAAGAAGCTTTTGTGTGGTAAGGTAAGTCATGTAATCAGTAATCCATGACTTTTCTATTGAGTTGATAGCTATTATTATTCTTGTAAAAAAAGTTTCATCAAGAAATTGGTTTGATAATGGTTCATCATGTTATTGTAGTTTCCATCTTAGTCTTGACAAATGATCAACTACAACATTTTCAATTTCCTTTTTGTCTATCATGATGATGTTAAACTCCTGTAATATCACAAGCCATCATATCATCCTTGGAATGATTGTTGGTTTATTCATAAGAAATCTGATAGCACTATGATTCATGTAGACATAAATAGGATACCTAGGCACATAATTTTTGAATTTTTCAAGTGCATACCTCATGGTCATAATATTCTTTTCTATAGTGGTGTAATAAAGTTATGCCCTAGTGATGGTTTGACTAGTGTAGTGTATGTAATATGGGGATTTTTTAATCATCAAACTAAGTGAGTACTACTCCTATTACATAGTTTGAAACATTTTTCATAATACGGAAGGGCTTGGACCAATCCAGAGCTCAAAGAACTAGTGTTTCAATCAACTTCTATTTTAATGTCTTGAATGCCTTTTCACCTTGTTTTGTCCATTGGAATTGTGAATATTTCTTTGTAAGTTCTATTAGTGGATTTCCAATCTTTGAAAAACTCTTAATAAGCCTTATGTAATATCTTGTATGGCCAAGGAATGATCTAATATTCTTAACAATTTGTGGTTGATCAATGATGTTTTGAATGACTCTTATCTTTTTAAGATCTACCTCTATTCCTTTTTGAGATATTTTATGTTCTAGAATAATACCATCTTGGACCATTAAATGGCTTTTCTACCAATTAAGCTTTAGATTAGCTTCAACATATCTTTTCAAAACTTGCTCTAGCTAGTTCAAGGCTTGTTTGAAGTCTAGCCTATATGTGGGAAAGTGATCCATGAATACTTTCACTCCATTACCAATCTTTTTCTTGGAAAATACTTAGTACAAGTCTTTGAATGGTAGTAGGAGCATTGCATAAGCCAAAAGACATTTGCTTATAGGAAAATGTTCTCCATGGACTGGTGAATGGAGGTTTGGTTATATCTGCTATATGTATCAAGGAAACTATAGTTCTAATGTCTTGCAATATTATCAAGGAATTGGTCAACAAATGGTAAAGAAATGTGGTCCTTGAAAGTTACTAAATTCAAAAACCAAAAGTTAATGCAAACCCTCAACTTGTCAACTTTCTTTGGGACAATGACTAAGGGACTATCCTATTCACTATCTGATATTGAATAGATGAACGCTACTTTTAAGAGTTTTTCCAATTCTTGTTTAACACATTTTGAGTTTAGGATTCAATTTTCTTTGTAGTTTGTGATGAGGTTTGACAATTGGATTTGTATAGATTTAGTGTTGATATATGCATGGACCTATACCTGTTCTTTCATCATAGTACCATGTGAATGCTATTGGCCATTTATTAAAAGTGATGCCCTTCAAATCATATTTTGAGCTTACTGGAACCTTGTAGGGTTGAGAGATTTCATAGTGATGAAACTCTTCATAGTAGAGCTCAAATCTTGTAGAGGTTGTGGTGTCCTTTAAACCACATTTTGGATGAAACAAAGTTCAAGGGTATGCAAGGAATCTACCCTTCATGTGTGTACTACCCATGTTGGGGAACTACATAAATTTTATGTTTAATTTTGTAGCTAGAACTTGTTTTAATTGGGGACCTTATTCAATCCCCCTTCTATATTCTTGATCCTCAATTGGTATTAGAGCCCAATGTTTTTGGTTTTGAGTATAACAACTCAGGAGTGAACAATAGAAGAAGGATCATACATCAAGTTACTAGTGTTTAATGCGGTTACCTTTATATGCTAGAAGACTCAAATGTAAGAATTCTTTAAATATGTAAGATTCCTAATTTGGTCATTCATCTTGAATGGATGCACTCAACTCATTAGCAACATTTTGGGTAGTGAAGGTAAGTGTAGAGGAAAGTAAAGTAAACTTTCAAATTTTGATAATTTTTCTATGCAATTATAAACATGTGGTAGAAGAGGCTATATCATCTTCGAATGTCCCAATGCTTATAGGTTACAAAGGAAAGAGTATAATGAAGAAAGGAGAAGAAGTAATATCTACATCATCTGGGATGATAGAGACCAAAGTAAGGAAGAGGTAGATGACACTTCAAAAGATACACACCTCATATGCATGGCTTTCATAGATGATGATGCTATCATATCTGATGATAAGGATCAAATAATGGAGATTGATGAAGAAAGGTATGACCTTTTGTGCAATGAACTTCTATCTTTTTAAAAACTTTGTATAAAGTTGAATAAGCAACTAAAAATCAAGGATCAAAATCCAATATCTCAAAAAATAAACTTTAGACCTAAGGGCTTAGAATAAAAAAACTAACCCTATCTTTTGAGTAGATTAAGGAAGAACTTGTAGATACAAAAGTTATAAATGAGAGTCTAGTCAAAGGAAAGGAATCTCTTAGAATAGATCTTGGATAGGAAATAAGTTCAAATGAAAAAAGTGGTCTAGGGTGTTGTCAATAGGAATAAACATCTACAACAATCTCATTTGAATAGGAAAGTACTTCAACAATTAAGGTAATTGCTAGCACTACAAGTAACCAAAAGGGAACTCCAAGGTTTGATAATTTCAACAAATGGTTTAGGTGTTTTTATTATAATAGATTTGGACACAGATAATGAAATTGCAATTTAAATTTTTATCATATGAACACCTAGTCATATAATAAGGCTCCTTGGTCTTACCCAAATGCACCTAGAAAGGAAATATTGCAAGACAAAAAGGAACTAGAGACAAATCAAAAGGAGGAACTTTGAAAGAAGAATGCCAATTCCAATCTCCTTAGTCATCTTGAGATTCATTAGCAAGCAAGGTAAGTAATCGTAAGTATAGTTATAATCATTATTTCTTGACTTGATGAGATTAGACTAGATTAGTATTTTTATGATTGAATGGAAGCTATTGGAAATCTTTGGAAATCCAAAGAAATTTCCACTTGACATTATAAATTGTTGAAGCTATAATATGCTATAATGTTCTACTTGTGTTGCTTTTAAAGTTTTTGTTAATAAATCATGATCTTAACTAGATTATAGTGGTTTCCAAGTAGTTTAAAGATCTTAACTATAATTCATGGATCAAAAGCTCTTTTTTGAACATTTATTACTATTTAAACATATATGTCTTATGCCCCAAACTCTTAATTAAGCTATGACATTGTTGCTTCCTTGTGAAATCATAAAGTCAAATTATTTTTAAAAGATTTTTGATGTATGCTAATTGAAGCATTCAAATTAATACCTTTAATGTAATTCATGTGTCTTCCAAGAAAAGAAACATTTCAAAAGAAATTCCTTGAGCATATGAATTATTTGGTACTAATAATGGAAGGTCATACTTTTAAAAGTCTTAAAACTTGATCTTGATATGGTGCTCTAGATTTATGGATACATCACTTAGTCCTTGTGTAATTCTCAAAGTATGGATGATGTTATGTGTGTTTTCTCATGTTAATTTTTTTTTGTGATGATTTCAAGGTATTTCTTTTTCCATATTTGGGGGTGTCTTAGACTTAGTTTGATGAGTCTAAAAGGTTATGGGGGATATGAGGACTTGTTTGGAGGTGTTTTGAGGTTCCAAATCTCAAAATGAGCATCTTTATTTTTGGCCCTAGCAAGATAGACATCTACTCTAATAGTTAGACATTTCAATTGCATAGAAGACGTTTATTGATTCTTCAAGATGTCTAGTATAGATTCCAATGGATGAATTATAATAGATGTTTTAAAAGATGGTCCATATATGTAAGGGAAGCATTAGTGTAGAGGGAGTCTTGAGTGATTCTCTTAAAGATATGATATCATAATTGCAAGCTTCCACTCTCTAGCATCTATATCAGAAAACAACCAAGGAAGTTCATATTCATCTGGTAAAGGTTTGATAGTAAAGAAGTACATTTATCAATCTTTAAAATCCTTACCTAAATATGGTCTTTATTTGTGAAAGCTCTTGAACTGTATTTGTTATATAAACTTACTTGTGAGCACTATGTTAATGATTTAATGATTCATGTTAGACCTTTTCTCTGTTGAGAATGTATTATTATAAGTACCTATGACTCTTATTTCAAATATGAGTTGAGAAGTACTCACATTAGAGATCTCAAGTACTCACAATGGTAGATTGGAACTAGAAAAGGCATTCATGATATCTTTTTGTAAGAAATGAGGTATATACATGTGCTAATTTTGCTCTCAACATGATTATCATATGTTATTTTATGAAACTTTTTGGGTAAGAAGATGATTGGTTATGTTTGATCTTTTGACATATTTAGCATGATAAGATGTGTTATTTTGTCTTAAAAGTTGAATATGCATGTTTTTACTCACCTATCATAACATTTCTATTTCTTATATTTTGTTGATGTTTCAAAAGGAGTAGAATATTAGGTGATTATAGAATCATGAGATATTGGTTTATTTATCATTAATGGCTTATTGGTTCAGAGATAGGTTACTTGATCTTTAGTGCTTAGAGTTAGGAGTTTAGCCTTTAGTTTTAAATACTCTTGAATATCAATTGAATGAATTCGATTAGTTATGCTTGGATTAGTTGTGGTTCATTGATTATCTAATCTTAACTTAGTTTGTGAACAGAAAGGGAGAAACTCTTAATGATATTTGGTTTTTTTTAATTAGCCCTATGGGATCTTTAACTGATATTCGTAAAGTTTTCTTCCTTAGCTAAATTAAGAAATTTTTATTATAACATCAAAGCAATAATTATCATATTTATCTTGTTATACAATTGTCCTATATAGTCACATCATTTGCTTGGTTATATGTTAATTGTATGTTATATTGAGCCTCAACAACAAGGCCCTAGAATTGTAGTTAAATTATTTCCTTGCATTTTACATTCCTTCTAATTGCCCTATGGGGTTGATGTGCTTCTTACAAGAAGGTATCTATATTGATCTTGTCAGGATCCTATGGTATTGATTAGTTTTGTAGCATCAAAATACTTTGAAGTGGAGCTTAATTTTATAAAGGTTATAAGATCCTTAAAACAACATCTATGCTTAGAGTAGAGCTTAGAGCTTGTATAGCATGTGGTGCCTATCAAAATTGTGATAAATAGGCCTTGAAATTCTTAACACAACAAAATATATAAAATTAAATACTAAGAAAACATTGATAGATCCTCGACAATGGTGCCAATGATGAGTTGTTGGGTATTCTAATACTCCACCATACAAGTCACAAGTAAATACAAATGATTAGATTGTAATCATTGGATAGACAATGTAAGTATGCTAGTGGTTAATAATTAGTTCATGATTGTTGTCTTCTCACTTTGAGTTAGTGAAGTCTATGTAGAATGGTTTAACTCTCAATGAGGTATATGATATCATGATGTTGTAGGCTTAAATTATTTCTAATGATTTCATATGAAAAGAATGAGAATAAAGTATAAGTTTAAGTGATAGCTAAAATGTAAATCTATCCTATCCTTTGGTGATAAGCATTCATTCATTGTTTGTTGTACACATCATGGACTCATGTAACCGTTACTAGGATTACCAAGTAAATTCACTACTAAGAGAATCAAGTGAAGTCACTACTAGATTACCAAACAATTATACTTAATTCTTGAAACTAGTTGTACTCATTCTGCCTTACTAATGAACATGGAAAAAGTAAAGTTCTTATAAAATGTAAAGAACTAAACTAAAGTAAGCATATTGAAGAAATGAAAATTAACTAAGGTAATTACTAAATAGAACATAAATAAATAAATGTAATGTTGCAATGGTGAGAAAAAATATCAATCTTTATTTCTGATCATGAATTATGCCTAAGTACAATCCACTCAAACAAATATTCTATACAACTATTTAACATCACACTATGAGCATTCACCCTATTGCTAAGTCTAAGTCATAAAAAATAAACTTCAAGAATTTCTTTAAGGGTGGAATGAAAGTTATTCTATTGAGGCAAGTAAGGATTGGTATTTATAATACTGACCATGATTCTCTACATCACATCAACAATGATGTAGGTAGAGCTGTGATGTTGTAGATATGATATTGTAGATGTGAGTCATGGCTTATGAAAAATAGCTTTTATCAATGGTGGTGGCTTGAAAGGGCTTATCTTAAATGGTTGTGGCTTGGATGTCTATCTTAAATGATATAATACTTCTTATTCTATTCATTCATCTTCATCTTTTGGTTGTGCTTTTGGAAAATCTTCTAAGTTTTTAAATATTTGTTTTCTTATGTTAGCTAGTAGTTGTTTTTTCTCTTCAATTTATCTTTCAATATAAATTATCTTATTTATCTTGAAGATTGGGAGTCTATCTTTTGCTTCTATAAGTTGAGTAATGTCTTGTTTTATTTCTATGTATTTAGAGTCATTTTGAATAAGATCTAATGAATTTGTTGAGTCTATTGTATTTGGGTTATAAATATAATAATCTAAATCTACACTCGAATACTCATGATTAGGATCATATTCTTTATTAGAATCTCCAAAATATTCATCTTCTTGTAAAAGAATATCTCCATAGTGATAAAAAAAAATCTAGTGCTAGATGGCCAAAGATCCCCATCATACTAGTTTAACCCACTAATCCATGGATCTCAAGAAGGATTTGTGAGCACCTCAAACTATCCAGAATCATTTGAAGACTTGAACATTTATTATGGAATGTTAATGAAATGTAAATTAATGGGGAAATATTTGTTGAACAAAATCAAAACTGACACACAATTTCATGAAATATAGAAGAAAATATGGCAAAAAACTACCAAAATTTTATTATTAAATGTTTTAAAATGTTGTAACAAATGGGTTCTAGAAACATAGATTAGGGCTTTTACAGCCTGTGATTGCAATAATTAGCTTAGATTATAACATAGAAAGTAGGATGTGTTTTGCAGTCTTCTCTCATAAATATGGCAATTTCATAATCTAATTAGATCTTTGAGTAGTGTAGATGCCTAAGAGTCCATGATGGCCATTATCACTTTTTCATAGTAGTCAAACAGTCTAGCAAATCACTTGAGGACTTGAACATTTGTTACCAAATGTTAATGAAATGTAAATAAATGGGGAAATATTTGTTGAAAAAATTGAAATTGACACACAATTTTAGGAAATATTGAAGAAAATATGACACAAAAGTGCCACAAGTTTGTAATTAAACGTTTTAAAATACTATAAAAAATGGGTTCTAGAAATATAGATTGGGGCTTTTACAACCTGCAATTGCAAAAATTGGCTTGGATTCTAATGTAGAAGGTAGGATGTCTTCTGTAGTCTCCTCTCATAGATATGTCATTGCTTAATGTGACTATAAATTGATTTTTAATGACTACTATGAAAAAAGTAATAATGGTTGTTGTGGATTCCTAGGCATTTTCACTACTTCAAGATCTCAAGTTCAATGTGTATGCCAAATGCCAAAAAACTCCTTACGATGAACTAGATTTTTGTCTAAATAAGCCTTAGGTCCTAGTCTTATTGTTAGTTAATTCTATCATGATTGCTAATAGATTTTTGATACCTTTTATCATACTTGGAATACTTGCATGTAGTATCCAAATAATTTGATATAATTCTTTGCTCTGATGCTACCTTTGTACATTGCCTAGCATCAACATCAACACCAATAACATGAGATCATGATGCTAGTGTCAATGTTGGTAACATGAGGCAATAACACTAGTGTCTTTGGGAAAATAAGGCAATCATATTTGTGTTTATATTTCCATCAAATTACAAAAAGTTTTGGCCATGGATTACAATATGAATTTCTTTGGGGTGTTTCATTGGCTCCTTTTGGTTGATGTTTTGAGGATTGACCTGAGAGACATCAACAAAAAATGTGAAATAGTGCTCTAGGTTTGTCACTAATGCTTTCTTTCCACACTAGATTTGATAGTTGTTGAATCTTACCAAGGGGTGCTCACAATGGTGAAATAAGGTCATGATAAAATTTCAAGAGTTTGGGATGAGATCAATGGCTATAGTGATTAATGAGAAATGGTTATTTTGGCTAATAAGAAATTCAAAATATTGACATCATGGTAATAACATGGCTGTGACATGTGATTTGTTGAAAAAGTCATCATGCTTTGTGTTTGAATTGTTAGTTACTTGATGATGTTCTAGAGGAACCAACACTCCATCTATGGGCTTCTTAGATCATTAGGCTTCTTCCTTTTCTAGTTTGTAGCCATTTGTTTTACATTAGGTTTCATTGGCCTCTTGTCTTTATTGGCATTCACTACCAACCCTTTCTCTTGGGAGTGAAACCTTCATTGGGTCTCATTGCCAAGGCTAAATTTTTTTTCTCACTCAACAAGATGTATTACATCCAATGTACTTGAGTGATGGAGTATGTCAAATTTTTCTTTATTTTTTAATTGAATGAGATGCATTACATTTAACAAAGTTGATCTATGGGGCATGTAGAGGATGATGTCACATGGCCATGGTTCATGAATGTCAAATATTGATTTTGATTATTATTAGAACAAGGAAGGCTATACCTTGGCTATGGGATTATGGCTCAAGAGTGTTAATGGAAGTGATGTGAGGTAAGCATTCTTGACATATTTTGGATAGGCTAACCAAATCTCGTGCATTGAGATCACATGGTAATTTATTGCTGTGATGAGTCACACCTTTGCGAGTACTTCAATCTTTATCCTACAAGCATAACTCCAAGAGGATAAGAAAACAAGCCAAATAATACATGTTGTTATAAGAGATTTCATAAGGCCACATGAGATGTTAAGTAGAATATAGGCCATCACAGGTTATAATTGATACAACATGAAAAATTTGTATTTTGTTTCATAGATTTTACAAAGTTTTGTAGTTCCTCGCTATGTCAAAAAGAGAAGACAAAAGACAAAAGATTACACAAGATTGCTTGTTGTAGGCCACAAGAGTTGTCAACGTCATTCTTCTGTCCAAAACTACGAACAAAGGCTAACAACACTAGAAGAAAATGTGTTAACATTAGGTGTAATCAAGGTCATGCAAAGGCTTTCATGTTTCCATGCAAGGGTTTAATGATGTCTTCAGCAAGCTAGGTTTTGGTGTGGAAGTTGGTTTCATGTGTTTTCTCCTCATCATTATTGAATAAAATGGGGAATCTAACCAAAGAACCCTATGTGATGTTTTCAGCTTCAAGATCAATGGTAGTTAGAACATTTCAAAGCATTGAGATTATATGCCAAGGGTTTTCACTCTTTTGATTTAGGCATTTAAGGACAACTAGTTAAACAACATTACCATAAGGGTCTCCTTGGGGTTAAATGTCAATTGAATTTACTTCCTCATCCTTCTCTCTCATTTCTGCATATCAACATAAGCACATCAAGTGGCTAAATAGGGTAGAATAAGGTGAAGTGACATCATACAAGGTTCATACAAGTTAGGCTGGTTCTAATGAAGGTAAAATGGGGTAGGAACAAAGCCAACAAGGTAAAAATAAGGTTACATATGAGAGAAATGAAGTTAAAACCAAGTAAAATCAAATCAAATAAGGCCAAAAAGGTCCTAATAGTGTTAAAATTATTATTATTTAGTATCATAATTCCAAGTTTTCTTTCATGTTTTATGGCCATATGATTGTATTTGTTTATGTTTTATTTTTATTATTTCTTATTGTTTTAATGTTTTTATCATTGATAGTTCCCAAGATAAGATGTGGCCCCTCACAAGACTTTGAGCTTGAAGAGATCCCTGAGATGCCTTGAGATGTAGATAGTGTTCCATAGAGGTTGTATGAAGGGGCTACTAAACATGCTACATCATGTGCCTCGATGTTTTGGGAATCCCAATGTTCCAATGAGTTATTAAGGGCACATCTCATTATAGTAGAGAAACAAATCAAGAAGTTAACTAATAAAGTTAGGAGCCTTGAGGATCTTTAGGAATTCATAGAGGCCCAAGTAGCCAATAGGGATTGCTTGTGTACTAAGGAGATTGAGTGGTCTCAGTACTAGAGTGCCATCTAGGGGAAGGTGGACCTAGCTAGAAGCATTGTGAAGGATATGCAAATGGAGCATCTAATTCATAAAATCAAAGAGTGGCATGATCATTTCATCTTAATCTTGGAGTAGGGTATGGGAAAAATGCTCACAAATGACTCTCCAATATGAAAAGAGAGAACTACAAAAAATCATGGTATGAGGTAACCATGAAACAACATAAGTGCAAGTTGTTTGTATAGAGTATAGGCATAGATAATGCCTCTCACTTGTTTGAGAAATCAATTATAGTTGCTAATGATCCTATTCCTAAGATTACTATCATTTCTTATGATCTACTTGAGTGGATTGATGTATAGGAGGGGAAGGTCCTAAGAGGTGTGGATTTAGGAGATGTTGACTAGGATAAGATGAGTGAAGAATAGATTCTTCATAGGCTTGAAGTGAGTCTTCAACAATTTTCCCTTCAAGACATTACCTATGATTCTCTTGAGGTTTAAAAAAGAAATGTTTTAGTTTTTTGGCTTTGTAGTTTCCATTTATTTATTCTTGGTTATGTCTATAAGTTATCATGGTTACGAATTGCTTGAATTATTTTGTTGTTGGTCATAAGCTTCTAGTGGCACTAGTGATGTTGATGGCCCTCATGCTAGCAATGATGCTTCTCCTTCTCTTACAGCATAGCTTTATCCATTGGTTGAATTATGTCATTTTATTGTCATTGGATATTGATACTATTTAGCTACTTTAGCTCTTGAGACTATTTATTATGTTTTTATAGGCTCATCTCATTTGTTGCATAGTTTAACTATGGCTATTGGACATTATTTATCTTTTTTTTTCTTTGCCACATGGTGTAACCATGGCTAGTATTGGTTATCACTTTGACCGTTATGGGTTATTATTTTCATTTTAAACATATCTTTCATATATTTTATGTTTTTTATTTTTATGGAATTTTATGATTTTATGTAAACAAAAAGGAAATAGACATGAAATTATAAACTAGACATGAAAATGAAGCCCATAGATATAATGAAAAATGTAAAAGTTAAAAGTAAAGCTACGAATTAAAGGCTACATCATAGGGTATAGGGTGCAAGGTTAAGAAAGTAGGTAGAGTGTTCAATTGCACAAGTTGTTTCTAATCTTCAAGAGATTCAAAAATGTGTAAGATCTTTGTTGCATGATTTTATACTCCCTTTTCCCTTCACTTACCATGCTAAATTGGAGTTCATCCCACAATTCATTTGTGGTCCCTATGCTAATAGTTTTAATTTGGCAATTTTGTTGTATTTTTTAGCTATGTTTTGGGTTACAGGAGCTTCTTCTTAAAACTCCACCTTGAATCCTTATTCTATGTCAACATTGTTGATAGACAAGGAAGCTATGTTGTCCTTGTGGATAATAATCTCACCTCCCTCATAAGGAATATGAATTTCATAATGTATTGGGAAAGAGACAACTCATAGTTTGGCTAATTAGGATCTCTCTAGGATTAGGTTGAATCTTAGTATCTCTTCTATTACAAGGAAATCACTTGATGTAGGGAATTATTCCTTGACTACAAAATCTAACAAGATTAACCCTCTCATCTCTACATGTGACCCATTGAATGATTTAAGTACTAAGGTAGAGCTGCTCTAAATGTGTTCGGGCAAGCCCAAGTGTTCTACAATAGAAAAGGGGATAACATTAGTAGCTACACCATTTTCCACATGTACTTAGTGTACCTTATACTAGTAAACTCTTATCAATATAAACAAGGGAGCTCTTAACACCTCACCACTTTGTGAGTTGATCTTTACCTCATTGTCCTGAAATATTAAAGTAGTAACTTTGTTTCTTCTTTAGGTGAGGATGGCACTATTATTGTGTGTATAGATTCTTGGTTGACCAAGATATCCTCATTGATAAGAATAGAAGTTAACATATGAACTAAGGCTTCATGCTGGATATGAAAGGTCATAAAAAAGTTATAGAATCTCAATGAGGTGTTCTTATATTTAAGTAAGAGCTTGATCTAATTCATGTAGTGAGAAATTCTTTGTCATTTTTTGTCACTCTTTTGTTCTTGTTTCCTTTGACATTATCCATTCTACCCAATATTTTCACCTCATGTTTGAGTAGTTGTGGTTTAGGCCCCTTTCCCTTTTCTTGTTATTTATTATCCCCTTTAGGTAGGCTCATTGAGGCAACTTGATTGTTCAAATTCATGGGTACTGCTAAAATATGAGTAGGCTTCAATGGATAGACCTCCTTTCACACCTTTGATTTTGCATTGTCCTTAGCTTTTGGCTTAGAAGCTAGCTTCTTAACTTGTTTTTTTTTGGTGACTTATTGTTATTTGATTATGAGGGGATTAAGGCATTGGCCATTGTAGGAGGACATTGGTCACCTTAAGTTGTGGGCTTAATAGTGGTAAGAGGGGGCACTCTAATAACAAATGGTTCTTTGGGTGGCACTGGTGATGGTACCCTTATGACAAAAGGAGTTCTTGAACTTGATGAAGTTGAAGCCCTTTCATCACAAGGAGGCACCTAAATCACAAATGACTCACTAGTAGGTTTAGGATTGTTGCTAATGTTAAATGTGGCTATTGTATAGGCATCATTATTAGTGTTTAAGGGGTTTTTGTATACCTGCATGTGTTGCTTCTAGGGCCTAATACGGTTGGAAGTGTCTAACACTAAATCATCATTGTCTATCATCTTTTACAAGTCATCCTTTGAGGCTAAGCTGAAATCGGTATCATGATTAGGCAATTGATGATAGTAGAAGAATTAGTTTGATTTGAAATATTTTGGCATTGATGGATCATCCTTAGTTACTACAATGGGATTCTTAGCAATCTCACATAATCCATCATGCCCCTTATAGGCATTTTTAGTCATTTTCTTATATTGGATTTGATCACATTTGAGTAACTAGTCAAGGAGCTTACATAGTTTTAAGGAAAACTTTGTGTATTTTGATTGATCCTTGTTCTCAAAGTTAGGCCTAGATGGATTACAGGTGGAGGCACCTAATGTTGATGGTTGAGTAGTGGTGGTAGGGGCCTTTAGTTGATTTATTTTTAGCTCCTACCTCATCTTGTTTTCCTCTATCCTAGTCATCTTGATTTATTTTTAGTGGATATGTCTACGTGGTTTTGTTTTCCTCTTTCCTAGTCATTTCATATATATATTGATTCTTATATGCCACATAGGCTAACTTCAACAACATCCTCTATGTTCTTTGTTTATGAGAAAGCTTGACTAAAGGACCATGGATCTAAGTAATAGAGTTTAGACTTAATGAAGTCACTAACCACCTCCTTGAATATGGTTAGAAGATGTGTCTTAGTTATGGGTTTGAAAATTTCATTGAGAAGAGCATTCCATCATTATACAAACTTTTGCATAAGTTTAAGGGACCCCTACTTGACTTTCATCTATTGGTGAAGATTTGTATCAAGTTTTAAGTTACACTTGAAATGGTTAAGAAACTATACAATGAAGTCCTCTAGTAAGGTAATGGATCCCGTAGGTAATGTATGATACTAATCCAAGGCTTTCATAATGAATGGCATGGGAAGATACACCTAATGATGTGAGGCCAAGCCTATAACAACAATCATTCATAATGAAAGATAATGATGTGTGCATTGGGATCATCCTTGTTATTGTACATGGTGAATTGTGACATGGGAATTCCCAAAGGAAAAGTAATTTGAGGGATAGTAGGAATAATGGGATCATCTTAGTATAAGTCCATTATTTTAACTGTTTGAGTCATAGAAGCCATGAGCTTGCGTAGATCTTTGATAAGGTCCTAGATCATCTAGAAGGCCTAATCCAATCCTTGAGGCATTTAAATGGGTTGTGGGATTTGTACGAATGGTTGCAAGGGAAGTTGAGAGGCTTGGGACCATGCAATGGGTAATGGTAATGATGGAAGAGGTTGGGTGATCATGGTCATAGGAGGGTTAAACAATGAAAAGAAAGTCTACATTAGCACTTGAGGGAGGAAGGGGGTGAAATGGAGTATGATAAGCTAGAGTAACTTGGGGTCCCATTGAGGGGTCCACTGGGACAAAGAAGGGATGAGATGTGATAAACATCATAGGTGATGGCAATGTAGAGTGAGGTTGCATTGCAAAGGACATGGATGAGAACATAGAGGCTAATTGAGGCATAGGTTATGCCTGGTGTGTAGTGATGATGGATGTTAACCCAAACATGGTAGGATGGACAAGAGGAGAAGAGGGTTGAGGGACCTATCCCATAGATATGTAGGAGAGACTAAATTGGGTGTAGTGGTTTGGGGAGCTAATTGTTGGAAAAGGCTCCCAATAAAGGTGTTTGGCTCTAGTTTAGCTTCAAACTCATCTTGCTATTCTTGGTGATCCTCTAAGCTAAATTCCTTAGTAAACTCATCAACATCTATGAGTTGTATGAGCATAGAAATTGGAGGGATTTTGTCATATGGTGATGGGATGTATTCTTTCCCATCCCTATGTATGATTTCAAACTAATTCTTAGCAATAGATTCAAAATGAGGTATTAGCAAACTAGCTTGTATCTTGACATAGAGGAAATTATAGAATTCCTTATTAATGATGCAAAATCTAGGTTTTTGCCCCTCTACCTAAGCAATTATCTATGCTCAATCATAGTTGGGTCTTTTGGGTCATAGACATGAATTGCATCTTCATTGGAGGCCATGTGTGTAAGGCTTTGTGATAATATAGTTGATCTACAGAAAGGCATTAACCATGTATTTGACTAGGAAAAAGCTTTAGCATACATGGGTTGTAGCATCAATGAGAACTTCAAATTTCTTAGGTTTGCTAATGTTGGGAAATTAAGAAGGGATTCTAATGTCTACACTGCAACCACAACTATAAAATTAAAAATTATTTTTATTTGATTTTCTCTAGTGTGTGGTGGGCAAGGACACTACACACTACCATAACAATGATAAAAAATAATTCTTGAAAGTTGTAGGTTGCATGGAGAAAGGGCTACACTACAAATTGCACTATAACCAATGACAAAAAAGGGTTGTTTTGGCCAAAAATTGGTTGTGGTGTACATTCTACAATGGGTAAAATTAAAAATACTTTTCAATTAAATTATTGAAAATATGCTATTGGTAGAAAGAGGCAAACACTACAATAGGTTTACATGAAGAAGTTAGCTGGAGGCCCTCCACCTAGAGTTAGAAATTGTAGCAATGAAAAAATTTGGTGATGGATGGTTGAAGATCCTCATTGGAATAGTTTAACTCATAGATCCACAAGCCTCAAGAAGCATCTGCAAGCATCTCAAATGATCTAGTAGATTTCTTAAGGACTTGAACATCTATTATCAAATGTTAATGAAATGTAAATGAATGGGGAAATATTTGTTGAATGAAATCAAAACTGACACATAATTGCAAGAAATATAGAAGAAAATAAAACAAAAAATAATCAAAACTTTGTACAATGGGTAGGGACACTATGCACAACCATAACAATAATAAAAAAATAATTCTTCAAGTTGCAAGTTGTAAAGAGAGATGGCTACACTACAAATTGCACTATAACCAGTGACAAAAAAGGGTTGTTTTGGCCAACAACTAGTTGTGATGTACATGCTGCAATGGGTAAAATCAAAAATATTTTTCAATTATATTATTAAAAAGATGTTATTGGTAGAAATAGGCAAACATTACAATAGGTTTAGATGAAGAAGTTAGGTGAAGGCCCTTCATCTAGAGTTAGTTAGGTGGGTATAGACACTATGCACTACCATAACAATAATAAAAAAATAATTCTTCAAAGTTGCAAGTTGCAAGGAGAAAGGGCTACACTACAAATTGCACTATAACCAGTGACAAAAAAGGGTTGTTTTGGCCAAAAACTGGTTGTGGTGTACATGCTGCAATGGGTAAAATCAAAAATATTTTTTAATTAAATTATTGAAAAAATGCTATTATTTGAAATAGGTAAACACTACAACAGGTTTAGATGAAGATGTTAGATAGAAAACCTCCATATAGAGTTAGAAATTGTAGCAATGGAAAAATTTGATGATGGATGGTTGAAGATCCTCATTGAAATAGTTTAACTCATAGATCCACAAACCTCAAGAAGAATTTGCAAGCACCCCAAATGATCTAGCAAATTGCTTAAGAACTTGAATGTCTATTACTGAATGTTAATGAAATGTAAATGAATGAGGAAGTATTTGTTGAATGAAATCGAAATTGACATATAATTGCAAGAAATATAGAGGAAAATAAAACACAAAATAGCCAAAAATTTGTAATTAAATGTTTTAAAATTTTTTAACAAATGGGTTCTAGAAATACCGATTGGGGTTTTTACAACCTACAATTACAACAATGGTCTTGGATTCTAACCCAGGAGGTAGGATTTTCTTTGCAATCTTCTCTCATAGATTTGACATTGCTTAATATGGTTGCAAATTGGTTCTTAATGGCTACCATGAAAAAATGATGATGGTCATCATGGACTCTTAGGCATTTGCATTACTTGAAGGTCTTAGGTTCAATGTGGATGCTAAATGCTAAAAAGTCCTAACGATGAAGTAGATTGTTGTTTAAATAAGCCTTAAGCACTTGTCTTATTATCGATTAATTCTTTCATTATTGCTAATAGATTTTTAACAACTTTTGTCATACATGGAACACTTGCATGTAGTGTTTGAATAATTTTATCTAATTCTTTACTTTGACACTACCTTCATACTATTGATGCGTAAATTTTGGACACGCAAACACCTGTGAAAGCTTGTTTTAAGAGACTATCGCCTAGGGTGCCTCCCGTATGGGTATGGAAACCCGGGAATAGTCTCAGCTAAAAATGCTATGTGACCTTTAAATAGATAAATTGAACTAGGAAATTTGATAAATAAACTTAAATAGAATAACTATCCCAACCTTAAACAAGAAAAATAAAATAGCAAAAATAAGTTGAGAAATGAAATATTATTTTTTTAAAAAAAATAACTGGGACTTTGAGAACTCCAAATATAAGCAAAAGTTTGATTTTAACGATCTATTTAGAAATAAGCATTTGACACACACTAATGGTCTTGTTACAATGACATCAC
>MNCI01006766.1:544698-583845 GCA_015680685.1 Gnetum montanum | reverse complement strand
TTTATTTATCAATGATCAAAATTTTTCTTAATATATATTTTTCTTTTTTTACTATTTTCTGAATAAATTCTTTTACAACTTCTATCCAGGTTTATTGATGGGTAATTGTTCTTAGATACTAATAAATAAAAATATTGTAAATTTTTATATATAAAAATCATTGTATTGTATTGAATTTTAAAGTGTTGTTTTATCAATAAAGAAATATACACATAATTTTACTGTTGATGCATAAATTTTGGACACACGAACACAGACTATCGCCACGACGCCTTCCGTATAGGTACAACTGGGAATAGTCTTAGCTACAAAAGCTATGTGACATTTAAATAGATAAATTGAACTAGGAAATTTGATAAATAAACTTAAATAGAATAACTATCCCAACCTTAAACAAGAAAAATAAAATAGCAAAAATAAGTTGAGAAATGAAATATTATTTTTTTAAAAAAAATAACTGGGACTTTGAGAACTCCAAATATAAGCAAAAGTTTGATTTTAACGATCTATTTAGAAATAAGCATTTGACACACACTAATGGTCTTGTTACAATGACATCACATCAAATTAAAGATGATTGAGCAAAAAAACTTAGCTTAACACAAAGCAATGATGATCCAACCAGAAAAATAGATAGCCCAGGTGCCTGCTTGTCTACCCATGCTTTAGGAAGCACACCCCTATTGATAATGTGTGCTCAGGTCACTACAATTGGCTAAGAGAAAAAAAACACAAAGTAGAAAACTAGCATGCGTATTGGCTGCAATGCCAAACACCGTCCAGATCCACTGTTACCAGGCACCAAGCGTTTGCTATTGCCTGGATGCCTCCCACATCTGGGAGGAGGCCTTCTACCTCGTTACCCATCTAAGTGTTGTGAAAGGATATGAAAAAGGAGAGATTGGTGTCTGAAAACACCACCCATTACAGTGTCTGCGTCATTATTGACGTGCCACCTATCTTCATCTATGCGTGCAGGTGGTGGTTGTGCAGTTCTCTGCCTCCACTGTCGGTGTCTCTGGTGCCAATTGTTGGAGTACGTGGCATAGAGAAAGGTTTCCAAAATGCACTGCTAGAGCAAGTGAAGGCCCTGATCGGTGCCCCACCCTGCTAGCTATAGGTTGTTGGGCATTGGTTTCTACTGTGCATCTCACATGCCTACCATTGGTGTTGCCTGCTAGCAGAATAGAAAATGATCACTGCAAGNCCCCCCCCCCCCCCCCCCCCCATTGGCTCTGGCTGGCTCCATTGTAAATAGCGGCCTGTAGGAGAAGAAACCCATGAACTGTTGTTAACTGTCATTCGCCATCAACATGGTGCCTCACTGTTACAAATGTTTTAACAAACGTTTGTAAATATGTAATTCTTTTTAATGATAGGAGGAGTTTCAACTGGCACTCTTTGGGAATTCCAAAATGGAGAATCTATTTGTTAATAGGAAAATAAATAGTTTTGAAATTTTTTTGTAGCATCATACTTTATTTGAGCATGTTGTATTTGACTCTTTGTAACTATAATTTCCTACATGTGCATTGATAATGGCCCCATGCCTAGCATGGGCGAGATTGACCTCAACACATACATTGACCAATATCAATGTCAACGGTGGTAACATGAGGTCATGACACTAGCGCCAACATTAGTAACATGAGGCCTAATGCTTGTGTCTTTGGGGAAATAAGGCAATTGTATCTACCTTTATTTTTCCACCAAATTACAAAAAATTTTGGCTATGAATTACAATATGAGTTTCTTTGGGGACTTTCAATATTCTTAGTAAAATTCCTCATTGTTATTATCCACAAGATCATTGTATTGTATTCCTCAATAAAGTTAATCTTTTTTGAATGTTTGTTTCTATTTGGATAGTTTAATGCATAATGATTTCCTTTACATAAGAATCATCTAATATAATTTTTAGGTGTTTTATTCATTTTTCATTTGAACATCCCAAAGAATGGTTTCCTTATAAACTATTTTGACTTTCAAAATTTTTTATAAGATTTTTAATGAGAACAATAATGTTTATTCTTGTTATACTTTTTTTCTTTCTAGGCTATCTAAAATCATATTCTTTAAGGCATAAGTTGTAATAGAAGGAATGTCTTACAACCTTTTGTTGGCTTGCTAGTTTTTGATAAGCTTTCATTTCTTAACACATTAGAGTGTTTGTTTCATTTATGAATTGTCATATTTCACCTAAGCTCATATCATCAAGATCCTTACCTACTTGATCTAACTCATATTTATACTTAGTAGTAGAGGTAGTTGGAAAAATGTTTAAAATATTTCTTTGGTTTTCCTATCATGAGCTAGATTTTCTTTATTGTATCAATTTTCCATTGTATTCATATAAGATTCAATATCAATTATGCCTTTCAAATTTGACCATAAGAGCTTTTCTTGATATTCATCTGTTTCATATTTTTTTTATTTCCTATGAATTTCTTAATCAAAGCATTAATGAACTAGTTAGTAGGACCATCTAATAATCTATTTTTAATATTTAGGGGGATTTGGAACCACAAATTTCTAAGGTTACCTATAAAGTTGAAAACACAATTCTATATAGCATGTTCTGTGCTTTTCTTTTCTAGAACAACTTGTTATTCAATGGAACTAGTGATATGATGAATTACCTTCATTCTATCTTCTATGTTTACTATTCATATATACAACATTTAAGGTCTTTTTCACTCATTAATAGAGAAAATACTTGTGGATACTCTTTAGGTTGTCCTAGGGGTTATTTTTCTCCTTCTCTTTCTCATTATTCTTCACTTTGATGATTATGCTTCATAACTACTGATATGGTTTATTGATTTAAGTTTATTTTTGCTTTCATTTTTGTTGATAAGTAAGTTTTGGTCTACTACTAACCATAGTAGTACTTTTTTCTATGTGGGTTTTCTTTGGAGGAAAGTTAATAAATATACCATTATTAGGTATTATGCAAATTTCACAAGTTTTCCTTTCTACATCCTATTTAGGTATCCAGTTTTGAATAGTGTTGTTAATTTTATCAATCTCATTCTAGCTTCATTTAATTTCTTTAAGGCAAGTTCAACTCAGCAAAGTTTATATGAGTATTTGCCCAATTTTGAATCTTAATGATATCGATAGGTGGATCTACTAATTCTTTCTAATACATATAATGCACTTTTTATTTTTTTCTTTTCTTGTGTTTATAATTATATCATTAATAATTATTTTATTTATCTAGGTTATTCTAAATTGAGAATCAGATTCTCCTTTAGATTTGTTATTAGAACTAGAGGCTTTGGTATTAATACTTATGTTTAACAGGGCATAACATTCTACCCAATGATATAGGTTGTTATGTTTTACTATAATAGAATGAGGACATGATTCATCTATTTCCAAAATTTTATATATTTTTTTCTTCTTATTCCTTGTTGAAAAAGAATCCAACTTCTTTAAGCATACCTTTAATATTGATGTTTACTCTTTTTTCTTTCAATATCTCTTTTACATTTGCCTTGATTTTGTCTAAATTGTTAGAGGTAATAAAGATTTATGGTTTGGGCCAAGAGACTAAAGAATTTTTGGCTTCAAAAAATAGAATATCTTTTAATTTTTTATTTGCTATGGTGAATGGATCATGTTTTATTAAAATAGGGGTTTCTAGGTGAACATTGTGTAATTCTTTCCCTAAATTGGTAGATTTTGTTGAAGTAAAAAATTTATAGTGCTTGTCTACTAAGTCATTGATTTGTGAATAAGCCATGTGGACTAGTAAGTCTTCTATATTAATCTACATCTCATATTCTATATTTGTGGATTTTGCTGATAGTGCTTATTTTCCAAAAGTAAGAGAGTTTTTATACTAACTGATCTAAATATTTTAAAGCTTAATCTAGTTCCTATGGTAGTGCATATGCTAACATAATCCATGTCTATAGGTATATAAACCATAAGCATCAACAATCTATATAAATTTCTATCTCATAGAGATAAAGTAAAATTAGGTAATATAATTACTAATGCATTTGATTCTAATCTACCTTTGGCTTATGTAATAATGACATCTTTGAATGTTCTAAATTGTTTATTAATGAGGGAAATATAGTAAGGGTTTTGGAGTCTATAATTAAAATGAGGATAAATGTGCATAGCTAGTTTAGCAATGTGAATGTAATTGTATCCTTTGTAATCCATCTCTCCACCTTATTCGGGATAAAAAATGAGAGTTGTACAAGTATTAAATCGGAGCTTGATATCTCAAGTTCACATTTACTATAGTGAAGTTGAGTAAGAGATTGTAATGAATTTAATCTCATCAATGGATATGTATATCAATTTGCCACAAAATAAGAGGTAAAGAACTATAAACTAAAGAATTACAAAAATGAGATAATCTACGAAGATAATTAGAATTACCAAGATATTGTGTTGAAGAAGACATGTTAGTTTGATGAAGCAGCATGTTGGCTTGTCTAGAATAATCGGTGTGACAACATGACCTACTTTTGTCTATTCATTGGCCTTCACTACACACTTTATACCTTTGTCTAGCCTTGCTGAAGATACAATTTGGCTACTACAAAATCAATGTACAACACAATGCAAGGTAGATGGAAAAGATGGTAGAGAATGAGTAGGTCCTCCACTTAGGTTTGATAGATATCAAGTAACTATATGCCCCTTGAGATTATTTTGAATTCTTGTGTGAATCTTTTGAATACTTAGTTTATTTTCTTTTTTATTTTTTTTCAAATCTAACTTTCAAAGACCATATATATCTAAGAACATCTTGACTCAATATCTCAAGTTAATCCCAATCCTAGCAAATAGTGTAATCAAAATTTGTATAATGAAATTTTGTCATTAGTTAGTTAGGGAATGTATAGCTAGGTAATTATAGGTGTAGGAATAATTGTGATTTTAGGAAAAGTCACCTAGTGGTTTAAAGTGATTGTAAATTTGTTGGAGGATTGACATCAAGTTTTGATAAGTTAGCTTCATAATTTTTCTCTCATATCTTAAGAAAATTCCTAAATGAAGTCAACAAAGTATATAAAAATCTTGCCTTATTTTCTACCATGATGATGAAGGGGTATGCAGTGTTGGGCCATGAAACTATTTACTACCAATATTTTCCTCCAAGAAATCTAATCAATTTAAAACTTTATAGTTGATGACTTAAGCCTTTAAATCAAGAGCCTTACCTCTAGGCTAACAACTTACTATTTTATACTGGTAGGTAGATAAGTGAAACTATTATTTTTTTCTTTTTTTGAGAAAAGGAGGGAAGGGATGATGGGAACGAGGTGTGGTTCCAAGAACAAGAGTTTTACCACTAGGCTAACACATCATTGTTAGTATAACCACTTTTTAAATTGCTAGTAATAAGATTTCGAAAGTCTAAGCTATAGTTTTGATTTTGGAAGGTAATATTGACCTATAAATGAACGTCTAAGAGTAACCAAAAATTTATTATAGAATACTTGCTTCTATATCCTACTTATAAGTCTATTTTTCATCAAAATAAGACCTAGTAATTTTGCAAATAGGTTATTCATCATGATCAATCTATAATTATTTAAATATAATTTATCTCCATTTTTTAAAAGCATAACAACTTCACTAAAAATTTCTAATGAGACAACATGTATAGTGTGTTGAGAAGCTTAGGGCTAAGATAATGTTTCATCAAATACATTGGCATAGCCCTTGCCTTATAATTAATGAGTAACAAAATAGTCTTGTTAATGATGAAAAGTCATAAATGTGATGTTGCCATGTCATATTTCACCTATAAATACATGCACTGGAATATAGAAAAATAATAGTTTTAGTTCATAGTAGGTAGACTTTCTCAATTTCACTTCTCTTTCTTTATAGTAGTCAGCAAATACTTGTAGCATATGATTGAATTAATTGTTCAATGTCTTTATTCAAGTGGTTATGCCTGGATGCACCTATGAATTATAATAAAGATTGAGGTTTATTTCTTCACATTACAATACTTTCACTTATAGTAAATTTACTTTATTACATTTATTTTCCTATGTTTATTTACTGCTTTCCTACCATATCATTTCCAATAGCATGCATGTTAAATCATTAGTGGAAATAAGTGTGACTTGATCTCAAGTGTTATACTCATACTAACATAGTAATATTAGCAACTAGACTCTTGGTACATCTAGTGGTATGTTAGTTTGGTAATTCCAGCAGTTAGCATGAATATCCAGGAATGTGACAATAAGTTGAGGAATGAATGCTCATTACTCATAGGCTAGCTTAGGATTTATTTTATTGTTATTATTTAATTAAATAGTTAAATAATGATTTCTTATTTTTCTTATAATTTAATCATAGGTCATATGACATTAGTGATCATATGCTTTATCTATGCTTAACCATACATTGCGAGCCTACCACAAACATGACTAGGAAGATAATGACTTGTGATCAATCCATTCACCTCTAAGACATACAACCTATTTCTTCAATGGATTATAATATAGTCTATCACAACATTGTAGGTTACATGAATGGGCATTGGGCATATCCACTACTCATCATGTGGCACCATTATCAAGGAAGGTATTAGATGTTTTAAAAAAGTTGTAATTCTATACATATTAACAATAATTCATCCTTTTGTATTACTATTATATTAATGAGAACACACACATTAGTAACTACTACTATGACTTCCTCTCATAAGTTTGAAAGTACATAATTAGCTAAAAATTGAGATAGAACCCAGCATATGGGCTTGAAAACATGATAAACACCCCAACAAGTGCGAATCACATATGCTCAATATAATCCATTCTATGTAAACTTTACATTCATCGTTTACTAAGATGTGTAATGCTTGAAAAATTTGGTGTTGGAAGGCTAAATATTTTAGAGAGAAATAGTTTAAGTTTAGATCCCATGGGCCTCAAGAAAAGGATTTGAAGCATCTTGGATAGTCTTATTGATCACCAAGAGACTTATGATTTGTTAAATTTTTGATTAAAAAAAATTATAAATGTAGATCTAGAATGCAAAGAAAGTAAAATAAATTTTCAATGAATAAATGAACTACAATTTTTTATTAAAATAATAAAAATGGTTTAATGGAAAAAAGTTTAGATGGATATAAATTTGTATGCTTTGAATGCACAAAAAGCCAAATGAAGGATGCTTGGAGCTCGATGAAGTTTGCAAGGTGTCTTTTGTAGTTAGCTTTTCTCTTTAGTGATTCCAAGTTTTGCTCCTAATACTAGTTTTTCTAGCACTAGATCTACACTATAGGTGGTGTGGGTGGCTATGGACCTCTAGTGAATCTACACTACTTTGAATATCTCAATGTTTAGACAAATGTAAAAATGCCAAAAGCTCTTTCAATGTGTTAACTTTAATTTAAATAGGCCATATGGGTGTCTAATCCATTGTTGTGGATCTCTTCCATGACTATTGACAAATTACTGCAAATTTTTTATGTGTGTAGGTCGTTCCTTGGTAGTGTATTTGTTAAATTTTGAAAATTCTCTTGCTTTTTTACATTGGCTTCATTGTTGTCCAAAGTAAAAATTCAATGCCCAAATGTATACACTAGCTTTGCAAGCTTCCCTAGTGTAAAAATTCAAGGGCATTTTAATAAATCAAAGCCCAAATTTATACAATGGCTTTGTAAGTTGCTCTAGCGTATAAACTGCCATGGCCAACATAAAAACTAGAAAATGCCAAATTTTGTGATTTGTAAGGCATTTTTGACCTTTCCAAGCTTAGATATATGCAAAATATAGATTTTCCTACTTAGAAGATGAGGCATTTCTAAATCACAAAGCATTTTTTGGCCTCCATAACCTAAGTTATGTGAGATTGCAACCTATGAACAAATTTCTCATTTTACAATAAAAATTCAACCTTAAATTCTAGTGATGAAGGTTGTAATGCCATGTGTTGGAAAAAATAAGTCAGATGTGATTGCCATTATTTTTCACCAAATTACAAGTGATTTTGGTCATGGAATTCAACACAAATTTCCTTTGTCGTATTTCATTGGCCCCTTTTGTTGAGTTTTTGAGGATTAAGTTGAGAGACATTGACAAAGAATGCAAAAAATCATCGTAGATCTACCAGCAATGTTTCCTCTCCATGCTTAATTCTATAATTGTTGAACCATATTAAACAATTCTTATGATGATGAGATAAGGTTATGAGGGAATAATATGGGTTTTAGATGAGATAAAAGGTCATATTAGTTATCGAGGAATGGTCAAAAGGATTAACAAAGAATTCCAAATATTGACATCATGGTTACAGTATGGTGGTGACGTGCTTGTTGATTGGTGTAGTTTCCATGCTTCATGCTTTGAAGTATTGGTTACCTAGTAATGTTTTTGAGGAACCAGAACTCCACTCTAAGGCTTCTTTGGCCATTAGGCTCCTCTCTTTATTTTTTTGAATATGTTGATTCATCTTTTGTGCTTCATTGACCTTTTGTCTTTCTTTACAATTTTCTTCCCTATTTTTCATTTTTTTGGGTTAAACCTTCATTGAGTTTCATTTCCAAGGCCACACTCAATTTGGTTTTTTCATTGAATGAGATGTATTACATGCAATAAACTTAATAGTGGAGAATGATGAAGGAGATGTCACATGGCCACAGTGCATGGATGTCAAACATGGGTTATCATTGTTGTTATAGTAAGGAAGATTGTAATTGGGCTATAGTGTTGTGGCTTAAGAGGGATAACAAAAGTGATATGAGACAAGCATGCTAGGCACAACAAGACAAGCTCACTAGATCTTGCATATCAAGGTCACGTGAGAATTTGCTACCATAATTAGTTGCACCTTTACGATGACTTTCAGACTTCATCCTACAAGAATAACTCCAAGAGGATAAGAAAATAAGACAAAGCATACATGTTGTTACAAGACATTGCATAAGACAAATCATAGGCTATTATTAGTACATCATTAAAAGATCTATCATGTGTTATATATTTTACAAAGTTTGTAATTCATTTGTCATGCCAAACATATAGAGTGAGAGACATAGAGAGAGAGAGATAGAGGTCATGTAGGCTCACTTTCTATGTTGTAAAGGCCATTGATGTTGATCATTTATCCATACCTATAAAGAAAAGGCTATCGAAAAACATGATAGATGTAATAAGGTTTAAGATAAGACTAGTTGACTAGATTGGCCAATTCATTCCATCTATGTCTACCAATTTGAATGCTCCATTGCCATAGGATTTTGCAACCAAGAAAGGCCCTTTCCAATTGGCTAAGGAACTTTTCCATAAGTTTGTGAACAACCTTGAAGACTAGGTCTCTTTCCTTGATGTTTTTTCTATTTAGATCATGATGATGTTGTTGCTTCTTCCTTTCTTGGTACTGTTCAATGTGAGCAAATGTCTGGATTCCCTACTCTTCTATTGAATCAAGATTGATGGTATGTAGCTCCTTGTTCTGATCATTATTGATGAAGTTAGATAGAGCTACTCTTAGTGATGGCACTTGTAATTTAAGAGGGAAAATAGCTTTAGATCCATAAACAAGACTATATGGGGTGACACTAGTTATAGTTTGAATGGTAGTCCTATAGGTCCAAAGTGCATAGATAAGCTGCTCATTCCACTTGCACCTTTTGTTGTTTAGAATCATTTTAAGAAAGTTTATGATGACTTTGTTGCTAAATTTAGCTTGTCCATTACCTTGCAGATACTATGGTAACAAAAGAAAATGCTTAATGCTTAGTTGTTGATAAAAGGATTGCATTTCTTGGCCACTAAGCTATGGTCCACTATTTGTGACTATGGTAAGAGGTATACCAAAATGGGCTACTATGTTATCTAGTATGAATTTACAGACTTGTTGAGACATTGTATTCCTTAGAGAAATAGCTTCAATCCACTTTGTAAAATATTTAGTTGCAATGATGATAAAGCTATGTCCTACTAAGGCTTAGGTGTTATAGGTTCTCCCCATCATTCAAATAGCCATGTTATTTGAGTAATGTGTAACTCAGTTGGTGGCACATGTATTAAGCTGCTATGTAATTGACAGGTATCACAAGTATTAACCTTTTATAGGTAGTCACTTCTCATATAGAGAGAATAGTATCCTTATCATCTAATTTTTGCAACCATGGCTCTAGGTCCTATATGTCCTCCAAATACACCTTCATGAACTTGCTCAAGGACTATGTGAGCTTCAGTTTTTCCCAAGCACACTAATAATATTCCATCATAGAACCTTCAACATAATGTGTTATGGGCGATAATGACATATTATTTTAATCTTTCACATACAACATCCTTTTGAGAAGTAGTTAGGTTTTGTGGAGATTCACCATGCATTAGGTAAATTTTGTTATTATCATACCACTCTTTTTGAGGGGCATTGTCAATGGTGGCTATAGAGATATCTTCAGTGTTTTTTTCGATGAGAAGAGCACAATTCTCCATTAAAGAAGGTAACTTTCTAAGCACATCTAGCATTTCTTTGGGCTAAGGTTTCTTTGGCATTAGCTAAGGTATTCTTAGTTCAGGGTATATGTTGAATGTTAACATCTGTACATTATTGCATTAGTTTTTTAGCTAGGTCACAGTAGGGTTACAAATGTTTGACTTTACATGCATAAACCTTAGTTACTTAGTTAACCACAAGTTTCGAATCATCTTTTATCATTAGGTATTTGATTCCTTGGCTATGAGCTACCATCATTTCTTTGATTAATCCTTCATACTCCACCACATTGTTGGTACATGAAAGTTGAAAACGGTAAGTGAAGGGTTGGATTACACTAGAAGATGATGTTAGGATGGTAGAAACACTAGCCCCATGAACAATTGAAGCTCTGTCAAATTGGATGATAGCCTCATAACCCTCAGGTACTTCATTAACCATGTTGTCATGTTCATTAGGGAATTTAGGATCTATGGTTACGTTGTCTTCAACTAGAGAAACTGTGAGTGAGGATTGTTGAACCTAGAAAGGGGGGGATGAATAAGTTTCCCAAATAAAAATTCTTTAACATGAAGGACACACACATTTTAATGTGGTTCCCCAACTTGGGTAGTCCACACTCGAAGGGTAGTTCCCAAGCACACCTCTAAACTTTATTCCTTCCAAATTGTGTTTTGAAGGGTCCACATCCTATGCAATCTTCAAGCCCCACTTCGAAGTGTTGTGGTGCTACAACAACCAATCAACCTCACAAGGTTCCTTTAGGCTTGGAATGTGATTTCCAGGCTTCCAAAACCTTTACAATCTTGAGCTTTACTTAGGGATGTTGTGCTACAACACCAACCACTCAATCCCATACGATTATGACAAGCTCAATCAAGATGCCTTCCTACAAGAAGCACATCAACCCATAGGGCAATAGGAGAGAATAGCAATTGCAAGGGATGAATGTAACTTAGTTTGTTGATCCTTGTACTTTGAGGTACAACATGCTTTACAATGAACAAATGATGATAAAATGAAGAGCAATAGTGATCACATAATAGATAAATGATTAGACAATGATTGTACACAAGCTTTCATATTTCCCAATGCATATGATGTCTTCTTATAATTTTCATGTTTCCAAAACAACCTTGGAACTCATGTAATGGATAGCCAGTGATCACTAATAGTCATGGAAGACATCTTCTTCATGTCTAAGACATCTTTTTATATTTTCCCTCTATTCTAGGAAGATGTCTTTGTCTAGGAAAGATGTTGATCTAAAATCTCCATTATAGGAAGATGTCTTTGTCTTGGAAAAATATGTCTTTCTAAAATTGGCCTACATTCTATAAAAACATCTTTGTCTATTAAAAGATGTCTACTATTTGTTAGAGATGTCTTCACCTGTGTCACCTACTATAAAGACATCTTTGACATGGGAAAGACATTTCTTCTATATAGGCCAAAAATGAAACTACTTGTTTTGATGTTGGGAGCCTTTAGATGCCTTCAAAAAAGTCCCCATAGATTTTATAACCTTCTAGACTCATCAAAATGAGCAAGAAACAATCCAAAATATGCCAAAACATCCAAGAGTCATCCTTAACAAAAATAGACACATTTTTCTTGAATTCTTCATATTTGTTCATTCTCCCTTGAGTCCTTGTGATTTCAAATTTGCTTGGGAGTCCTTGAGTCCTTTGTTGTTTCTCTTGTAAATAAAACAATCACAAAAAAATCCTTGTGCTCCATTTTCCTTAATGTTTTGACATACCAAAAGGTCAAAAATCTCCCCCTCATTGGTAATGTTCAAACCTTAACAAAATGGATTAGTCTTTATCACAATACCATAATACATATGCTAATTTTTCCTCTTTTTGGACATGACCAAAATGGATTATGCATATAAACCTATATCTTAAAGAAATATCATTTTAGAACAAAAACATATAGTTATGGAGATCCCTTACATAAAAGCATAATTATCACATAAATCTCTCCCCTTGTATGGACAACACCCAAAAGAATCTATAAACCTACAAAAATGTTTCATGATATAAATGTACATGACATAAAACCATTTTGCAAGAGAACCATTTGAAGATTATACATCTCATTAATTTCATAGTTTTGATGAAGTAAAAATAATTTTTATCAAGATTGGTCCTTCATTTGTTCATAACAAGAAGCATAGTTGATCCAAGTCTTTTAGTAACCTATCTACCATGATTCTAGAATCATCCATCATTCTTTTGAAAAGATTGACAAGCAGATAGAAAGTTCATAACATCTAATCATGCTGAATATATCAAAAGATCAAAAACATTCAATCCATTGTTTATCCAAAAGAAGATTCATAAACTAATATATGATAATCATGTTAAAGGTTAGACAATAAATAGAGCTTATAGGTAAGTTTATGTAACATATAAGCATCAAGAGCTTTCACCATAAAAGTTCATCTTTAAATAAGGAGTTAATAAATGTCTCTAAATTTTTTACAACATTACCAGATTAATATGCTCTTTCTTGCTCATTCTTAGCTAAGGGTGAGTTGAAATATTAAGCTTTACTACTTGAGTATCTTTTGGTAAAATCCTCAAAAAACTTTCCTTGCACAAATGGCCTTTTGAATTAGGTACAAGATCCCCCTACATATATGACCCAGGTTTTAAGACATCTAATTTCTTTGGTCATTATGCATCGATTGTAGAGAGACTGGTATTCCCTCTTGAATCTTTTAGGATCTCCATGCTACATAAAAATTCTAAGAGTAAGTACAAAGACTAAGGTCTCCCATTAGTTATGGAAAAGACATCAAAAATCATCACAAAAAAATATTACCATAATTGAGAATTACACAAGGGACTAGGAGATGTCTTCATAAATCTAGAGAGCCATAACAAGTTTGGGGACTTTTAAAAGAAAGACCTTAAGATAGCAAATAATTCCTATTGAAATGATTTTCTCATAAGATACATGAATTATATTAAAGGTACCAAATCTGATGCTTAAATATCACACATCAAAAATCTTTCAAAAGAAATTGGATAATAATATCAAATCATAAAACATTTAAATAGTAGTAAATGTCCAAGAAATACATCAGAGGCTTTTAAACACTTGTAATCAACATATTTTCCAATGGAGAATCAAAATATTTTTCAACAAAAACTTTTATAAGTTTACAAATACCACAAACTTTCATTCAATTATAAGCTTAATCACATCATGCTCAAGAATTCACAAAAGATACCTTAATCAATTATTCTAATAGTACCAAATATCTTCTCTTGTAAGTGCTTATCTTAAAATTTGTAGAATACTAAAGCTAATAACCCATAGCTTGAAATGAAGTAAGCACACATCAACACAATTTATTCTTTCCAAATTAAATATTGACACAATATTTAGCAAGCAAGAAAATAAAAACTTACCTTGACTTACCTTACCTGCAACTAAGAATTAAGGTGCCTAGAGTGCTAGAGAATGAGATTTCTCTTTTGAGGTTTCTCTTCTTGCATAGAATTCTTTAATTTTGAAGGCTTGACTCCCTTTCATCAATTGAATAGATAGTGTCTCTCATTTTTAGGTTCCTTCCTCTTGATTCTCCAAAATTTTTGAACTCCCTTGTTCTTTGGAGTTGTCCAATTTTTCTTGACTCCTCTCTAATTTATTTGTATATCCTTGTTAACCTATGAAAAATCCTTTCTAGGCACATTCGAATAAGACCAAGGAGTCCTATGATATGACCAAGTTCTCATGTAATAATATTTTAAATTACAATCCCATTGCTTATGCCCAAATTTATAACACTTGTAATAAATTTATAACACTTGTAATAATTTTATGACACTTGTAATAAATTTCTAACACTTGTAATAAATTTATGACACTTGTTATAAATTGCAATCCCATTGCTTATGCCCAAAATTATTACAAGTGCTACACTAAAAATTGCAATCCTATTGCTTATGCCCAAAATTATTACAAGTGCTTATGCCTCTTATTTATAGATATGGCGGTGCACCGTAATATCGCGTACGCGATATCGCAGGGGAAGATGCGATATTGTGTATGCGATATCACAAGGGATGCAATATCGCGACTGTCATGATATTGCAACCCATGAGATATCGCATCTCATCATACCCCCATGACTAAATGAAAACTCGTCCTCGAGTTCCTTACAATAATATCAGGAAGGTATGGGATTATTGACTCAAATGAAACTAATGGGATGACATGTGAACAGATCATCGTTACAAGACTCAAAAAACTAGTGTTCATGACAACACGGGTGAACACCTTATTACATTGACATCAAGCCTCATTTGGTAGTTGAGAAAGAGAGAGAAGAGAGAAGAAATGTTGTTGCTACCAACACCAAGATTGCACCTTTCGTTGTCCATCCATAAGCACATCATCGGTCTTGCTCCTTGCATAACTACTTCCAGCACTGCTCCAGTCCAAGTGCTCCCTCCAAATCTGGTTCATTGTTGCATGATCACCATCTGCACACACAACACAGTCTTATATTAACAAGAGTAGATGAATTTCAATGTGGTAATACCTTACTTCGGTGTAAGTCCATTGGCTGAGTTATGGTATGGCTGATACTGATCTGGAGATAGATTAATGATTACTACCAAAGGTGTAGGGGTTAAGAGAAAATCGAAAAAATTGGGCGTTGTACCCCCATGACTAATCGCAAACCTATGGTAGTGAGAGAATGGAAAAAGAAAAGGAATAAGAAAGATGAATAAAAAGAGACAACGGTAACGTCGATAAAGTGGATGTCAAGATGAAAATGAACAAAAAAAATTAATTGCACAATGTTAAGGGAAAGAATTTAACTAATGCACCAAATAGAAATGTCAGTGGGTCCTCCCCAAAATAGGCTCATGCCCTTAATGCCCTGACAAACCCACATTCAAAGAGTCCGTAGGCTCTGGGAATGTCCTTTGGAGCAAGAGTTAAATTCTTAACCGTAAGAATTTACCAAAAAGAAAATAGTACATCTACCAAAATATACACTAATGATACAACCAGCAATGAGGTGAATAATGGAAAGAAGAGCGGAGAGAAGAAAATGGAATGGAATCCCAAGAACAAGCTGGTGTACAGCCCCTTGTGTGCTTCATGATTAATGTGACTTGGCAAATCTCATTCCAACTCTGGCCTCAAACCAACGACATCCAGTGACTTCACATCAACACACTTGGCCAAACCATCCACTTGAATAACAAGAATGCCTTCTCCAAGAGCCACCACCATTTCGATGAAACAAATGAAGAGAGAATGGGAAGCGAGGAGGGCCTTAGTTAGAGGGAATGTTTTTGGTTCCATAACCAGTGCTTGTAACCCAAGGGATTATTTCATCTAAGGGGTGTGCTTTAAATTCTCACTTTCTTTGTTTTTTTTGTTTTGTGTTTTTATATTTTTATGCGTGAGAACCACACCATGCAAAGACTTCTTATTTTTATTTTCTTCGCTTCCAATAATTGGGTAACATCGAAACAATAAGAAAACTCAAGAAGAAAACATCTAAGCACCCAAGAGAATGGCCAACACAAATGCATCAAGTTCCCTTGAAGTTACACCCTTTTCAAACCTTGAGTCCTTTCTTAGTTTGAGAAATACCCAGTCACAAATTCATTAAAGTTCTTATTAGAAAGGGACTGTACATTTCCAAGCCAAGAGAGACCATAGAATTTGGTGGATGAATGGATGAAGTGAACTCATTGCCTGTCATATCAAAAGAAACATACCTTAGTATCAACATCGTAACTTTAAGGTAAAAACCAAACATTAGCAATCAATGAAAAATAGTTCATACCATCGTGCAGAACACTTATTGGGTGACAAACTTATAGGATGGGTAACACACACACAAACACACACAAAAAAAGGAAAAGTATAATGATGTTGTAAAATAAAAACAAGAAAAGTTAAAGAAATTTGTAAAACAAAAACTGTAAAACAAATATGTGTAAAAAAAAACTAAAAAAAACTGAGGGCCTCCAATGATTAGCATAGGTGGCCATCTTCCCCATGACTGAATGGAAGGAAGAGATTTGAAATAATGAGCACCTATTTAAATTTAATAAAAGTGCCCAACTTCTCCCCATTGATGTTCTTAGATTAAAGGGTGGAAGTCGGCGATGCTCATATTCCAATGTGTCTATGCCTTCATTGTTAGCATGAGTTTCCTCAGTTCATTCCGTGCATATTAGTTTGCTCTTTCTAGTAGCTATCAACCACAGGGTGTCTACTACTGGTGTGGTTGCTACATACAGGCACCTTTGAATTTGTATTTCCTGGGCACACCGATTACATGGAAGAGATGCTGAACATTCTTCCATGTCATCATCCTTTGAGTCACTGTATGTGATGCACGGAACTTTCTTCTTCTTGATGTTTCCATATATGTTTATCTTAGATATTTGCAAGGAAAGATCACAGATCCTTAGGTACGCATCTATTATACTTAGCCATGGCCTTCCCATTATGATTGGGAAGCCCCCATTGTTCCTGTTAACTTCAATCACCAGGAAGTCACCTAGGTATGACCACCCACACACAGTGGTAATGATATCCTTCACCAATCCTAAGGGAATGGTGATGGACTAGTCAGCCAGCTCCTGTTGAATGTTGCTCTTCTTAAGTTAGGGCAGGTTTCAGGCTTGATACATTTCTCGCGAAATTAAATTGACTCCGGAACCTAAGTCAAGAAGAGCCTTATGTGGTTTGTTTCTAGAAATTTGTAAATAGATTAAGGAGCTCCTAGGTTAGATAGCTTCTTGGGAAGGTGGCCTACCTTGATCCAATTAGTTATGGTATGCGTTAACATAATTGTATGCATACAGCTCTGTTGGAATGAAGTGTGCTCCGAAGTCTTAGATGCTGGAAGAGTGTACATGGGCTTAACCACTTGTTGTTGCAAGAGTTTGTCTGGGCTTCTAGTTCTGAAGAAAGGCCTTCTCTTTTTACAGTTGTCAAAACCAGCAGTAGGTTAAATATTTACAGGTCTCACAACGTTACATTGCTGCGGTTGAGTAGGGAGTTCCCCTTGCATTGTTGGAGAAGGTTGTATGGGAACTATAGGTGGAAGAGGTGCGAATGGAGTTGGAGGATGGGATGAATGTGGGATGTCTTCCAAAGGAGAAGAAGTCCTCCTGAAGTACTCTCAAACTTGGTAGTGACGTTGGGGAGTTGTGTGACCATAGAGTCACTTGGAGAAATCGGTTGCTACACATAATATCCATATGGGTCTGGCTACCGGTAAGGATACTATTGTGTCGACGGTGGCATCCCCCATGGCTATGGGTATTGCCACTACTGATGTTGTCCAATGGGTTGTGATGGAGTTCCACTTGGATAGTACATTAGTGGTTGGTGGAACTACCTTGGGTTACCTTGAGGATAAGGTAACCTTCGGGGTGTTTGCTGTTGGTTGAGTCTCCGATTTATCACATACACCCTAGACTCCTATAGATGTGAGATAATTGGACAACATCCCTTAAGATGGTCATATTCACAGATCTCACATCCACTGTCATCGTCTATGTCAGAGTCCACAGCCTCATCAGAGATAGTAATTTTTCCCTTACCCTTGTTATGTGCAAGGCCTAAATTTCTCCACTTTGTCTTGCCTTTGTCACTACTTTGTTCCTCCTTAGACTCTTCTACGATTTTCAAGACACTTTTAAGTCTGGAGTCTAAGGAATCCCACAATTGTTCTACCTTAGCTGATACTTCTGTTGTTAATTTTTGAATCAGCAAGGTTTTTCAGTTCACCAACTCTTCGAGTGGTGACTCATCCTCCTCATCACAAAATCTTACTCCCTTCTTCTGAAGGGAGGAATCGCAGTTGTATTCTTCCACACTTTCCCTTTTTTGGAGCTCATCTTCTTCTTTTGCTACTTGTTCCAACAAGCGATGAACATCATGAGCTTTGAGTTCTGATAGTCTTCCTTGGGCATAAGTCCCAAAGGTTCTTCTAGTTTCATGCCTTAGCCCATCCACAATGTGGCAAATTTGATCCCGTTGAGCGTACCCATGGCCCGGACAATGATGTAACAATGTGTAGTAGCGGGATGGAAGCATCCAAGGGTTCATAAGTACCTTTTTTCCATCCTTGGATTTTCTTATAAAAATTAGACACTTTGGAGTACATTTGATACTTATCGTTGAAGAGTTCTAGCATCGTACTCCACCTCTTGATGGTTTCCAGTTCTAAAGACCGATACCAACTCTCTGCTTCTTTAGTGAGTGTCCTGGAAAACAACTTAAGTTTTTGCCACTTGTTTTCTATGCTCTGCAAGGCACAAGCATCATGGAATGCCTATAAATGATGTTGTAGATCTGAGTTGTATCCCCCCTCAAAGCGTGGGATATTGTTCATGTCTAAATGCTTGATCCGACTATACTTTTGGTGCCTTGTTGGAATCCTAACTATCTCTGTTATGTCAAGCATACTTCGGGTTGCAACTAGGGGCTCATCATGATCATCTCTTTCATGATGCCTATGATGTCTTCATTGTTCCCTAATTTTCCTTCTTCCTTGCCCTTGTCCTCTCTCTCGAATCTCCCATCGAGGTCTCTTATTTCATCTACCCCTATCCTCATCGTTATGTTCATGGTGGCTGCGCCCAAATGTGGAAGAAGAGGGTGAGTGATGAGATGAAGGGGAAGAGGAAGGGGAACCATTGCCATGATGATGCTTCTTGCCTTCCCTTCGGCTGCTTCAGCCTCGATCGTGATGACAATCTAAGTGCCTGTCCTTATTATGAGTTGTTATTCCCTCTATGAACAATTGGCATTCACAGGGATCAGAACCAGTGTTATGTATCGTTGATCATAGGTTCTGATACCCAACCTCCTCATCATCGTTAGGAGGGGGAACATCATTTGCTAAAGAACCTGTTATAATGGGTTCCTCATCTCCTATTTCACTAAGGACATGCAGACCTTTGTCCTTCAACAATGTATGGTGGCTCTCCTGCCTCGAGTCCCTGATACGTTGTGCTTCTGTGGGATGATAATCCCTCATGTCAAAGTCTTCCGCAACGTATTCAACATATAATTCTGTCATGCTAATCTATGCCAAAGCACGAAAGAACATGTTAGGGACTAATCGATCTGGGAGTAACATAATGTTACCTTGCAAATCTCTTCATCACAGCTATTCATCTTGATGGAGGATAAAGGTAAAGTTTGGAATATACTCATCGGGATGAGTATAGACTATCTAGTATTGTTTAGGACTTGGTAGATTTTGGTTATGCATTTTTGATTGCCGACTGTTTCATATATTATCCCTAGGCGGTGAATTTCTTTTGTTAGAAGAAGACATTGTTATTTATCAGTGTGCTAATTCACCATTATATAAATTTTCTTTTAATTAACCCGAAGGTTCGTTTAGGCTCCCAACGATGTGAGTGATATCCTATGTTCTATTCAGCGCATAAACACTTAGTCCCCGACAATGGTGCCAATGATGAGTGGCGAGATACCCCTACACTCAACCATATGAATACAAGTGTAGCATGTGCGATCCGGTTGAACTCTGCAGACTAAGTGCCTATACGCCCCATGGAACACTTAAGGTTAATCATTTGTTGTCTTCCCAGACTTACTTGTAGTTGTCACGGTGTATTGTTAAGCAAGTATGAGGTATATGATTTTTATAGTTTTTTATGTTTTATGTCTACTCTGCTAACAACGTGAAGGGTTGAAAAACTAATTACTAATTCTAACTAATGAACTAAGTCTAAATTACCTAACATCAGCATCCATTCCCATTTACTGTACACACCCTGAACTGATGCAACCATGGTTACCAAATGCTAATCGTTGCTGGGATCACCACGCGTAACGCATGTGCTCGAAGTGGTCATACTGAGACACCTAACTAGGAGAGAATGGTTGAGAGAGAAAATAGTAAATAATAGGTAATAAATAACAATAAAGAAAATCCTAACTACCCTATTCCATGTACTGCAAGGTTTATCTAGAAAGCTTGTCTTTATTGCCATATACAAACTTGTGTTCACGTACAATGTTTGCTTGAATAAAGATCCGTTCACTTTAGGACTCCTACTACAGGCACATGGAAAATATTCTATCTCTAGAGTGATCAATTTGCTAGAGTTTCCCTACTGTCTAGCCTAGGATGATGAAACAAGGGAGAGCCGCCTCTTATTTATAGATACGACGGTGCACTGCAATATCACATACGTGATATTGCAGGGGAAGATGCGATATCATGTACACGATATCATGGCCCATGGGATATCATGTCCCATCAGTAGTTAAAATGATTATAGCTTGGAGCTACTCTTGGTTGAGATGTAGTGCTTATTGATTCTTCATTCTTTGGAGTCACCTTTGGTTGAGATGGAATTGGTGTAGATGATTCCTCCTGTGTATAGCATCTAAGCTCACTTTTATCATGTGAACTTCTTCCTTGTCCAAGAACCATTTGAAGGGATTCTTTTCCTTCACTAGACTTTCATTCACAAGTTTGACATCTGCAAGTTCTTCATTAATTTTCTCACATGACTTGGTTAGTTCTTTATTCTCAACTTTGAGATTTGAGATTTCCTTACTAAGATCTAAATTTTTGTATTCAATAAATAAGTTTTTTGATCCTTTGTTTTTACTTTCTTGTTCAACTTTGTGTGAATATTTTGAAAATTTAAAAGTTCATTACATAATAAATCAAACTTCTCATCCTTATTAAGTTCATCCTTTGAGGTATTAGTGTCATAATCATTTGTGAGAGCCATACAAATGAGCTATGAATCTTTTGCATCATCCTTCACCTTTTTTTCACTTTTCTCTTTATCATCCCAACTCAAGTATAAGTTAATCTTTCTCATCGGTTCATCATTTCTATCCTTTCATTGTAACATTTCATTACTAGGACATTCAAATATCACATGGCCTCTTCCACCATGTGCCAAGCATTCTATTGAAGATGAATCAAAATTAGAACTTAAAAAACTTTTTACTTATTTCCTTATCTTCAATTCTCTTCCTCATATTCTCAATCACATTGGTTCATTTTTGAATCTCAGCCTTAAGATCTAAGTTCTCATTTTTGAGATAAAAGCCTTCATCATTGGGAACTTTAACTTTTATTTCCTTGGCATGTAAAGCATCCTTTGTCTCAATCCATAAATTTTGAAAAAAAAAAAAAGAAGTTCATGGCAAATTCTCCCATACCTTTCTTCAAAGAAAGCATCATTCAAATTATTGTACATTTTATCAACTTTACAAGTACATTTTTTTTATTTTTGAATGTAAGGAAGGAAATGAGAGACTTACCTTTATAGTAGATGTGATATAGGAATTGAGCATAGCAATTGATGAAGCATATTAGTATCTTTATCTAGATGTGTCTGATGTTGATTGTTCCTTCCATGTTCACTCTTGAAGATTGATGTAGATTGCAAGAGTACCAAGCTCTAATACCACTTGAGGATCATTAAACTTAGAAGAGGTCTGGGGAAGGGGGGTGTTGGGGGGAAGGAGGAACGAATAAGTTCTCCAAAGAAAAATTCTTTGACACAAAGCACATACCAATTTTAACATACTTTCCCAACTTGGGTAGTCCACACTCAGAGGGTAGTTTGCAAGCACACCTCCAAACTTTGTTCCTTCCAAATTATGGTTTGAAGGGTCCAAAAGCTATATAATCTTCAAGCCTTACTCTAGAGTGTTGTGACACTGCACCAACCACTACATTCTGCAAGGCCCCCTCAAGATTGAAAAATGGTTTTGAAGCTTCCACAACCTTTACAATCTCTTGAGGTCTACTCAAGAGTGTTATGCCGTAATACTAACCACTCAATCCTATTGGATCCCAACAAGCTTAATCAAGATTCCTTCCTACAAGAAGCACATCAAACCCATAGGGCAACAAGAGAGAACAACAATTATAAGGAATGAATGCAACTTAGTTTTCTAATTCTTGTACTTTGAGGTATAGCACACTTTACAATGAACAAATGATGATAAAATGAAGCACAATAGTGCTTGTAATAATAGAAAAATGATTAGACAATGATTGTACACAAGCTTTCACATTTCCCAGTGCATATGATGTTTCCTTATAATTATCATGTGTTCAAATCCATCTTGGAACTCATGAAATGGCTAGCCAATGATCACTAATAGTCATGGAAGACATCTTCTTTGTTCTTGAGACATCTTTCTATATTGTCCCTCTATTCTAGGAAGATGTCTTTGTCTAGGAAAGATGCCTTTCTGTAACCTCCATTTTGGAAAGATGTCTTTACTTAGGAAAAGACATCTTTTTGAAACTATCCTACATTCTATGAAGGCATCTTTGTGTGGTGAAAGACATTATAGGGGTCAAAAATGAAATTGTTCATTTTGATGTTAGGTGCCTCTAGATGCCTTCAAACAAGTTCCCATAGACCTTATAACCTTATAGACTCATCAAAATAAGCTAGAAATACTTGAAACATGTCAAAACATCTAGAAATCATCCTCAACAAAAATAGACACATTTTGCTTGAATTCTTCATATTCATCCATGCTTCCTTGAGTTCTAGTGATTCCAAATTTTCTTGTGAGTTTTTGAGTCCTTTACTCTTTCTCATGTGAACACAACAACCATACAAACATCCTTGTACTTCATTTTCCTTAATGTTTTGACATACCAAATGGTCAACAATGAGTTGCGTAGCTATAGCTTAACCTTTTTTTGAGGCTTGAAAGATGTAATGCAAGTCAAACTCAACTATTATGGCCTACTTTCATAGATATTGGTTGTTATGGATCTTAACACATTATCCTTACATATGATGTTAACTTGAATCTTAAAAAAGTAGTGTCTCCACTTCTTCAAGAAGACTAGGGCTAGACAATACTTTTCAACCTCCATGTATCAGGTATCATAGGCTATTAGTGCATGGATCAAGTACTATATAGGTAGTTCTACTTCATCATATTCTTTCTAATAGAGGAGAGAGGCTATGAATGTGTCAAAGATAGCAAGGTATATGTAAAAAGGTTTATCCTTTTGTGGTGGATACACCATGAGTAGTTGAGCCAACTCTTACTTAATTTTATTAAAGGCTTCTTGGCGTTAGGTAGTTCACTCATGGTGAACTCATTTCTTAAGCAAGTGTTGCATAGATTGTAGCTTATTTGCAAGCCTTAAGATGAACCTACAAATAAATTGCAATCTACCTTGTAGTCCCTAAACCTCCTTAAGTTTAGTAGGTACTACCAATTTGGTTGTGGCCTTAACCTTATTAGGATCGTCCTTGGTTTAGACATCATGAAGCCAATCATCTTACTAGTTTTAATGCTAAAGACAAACTTCTTAGGATAGAGTCTAAGTTCGTATTTGAAACATCATTTAAGTACTAATTCAAGATCATGTACATGGTCATTAATCACTTTGAATTTAACTACTATGTCATCCACGTAATCGTTAAGTAACCCTAACATGTAGTTACTAAATATGTAAGTCATGGCTCATTTGTAGGTTGTGCCTATAGTCATTAGATCAAATGACATCATGGTATAACAAAAGGTTCCCCAAAGGGTCATGAAGGTCATGTAAATTTGATGCTCTAGGGTAATTCTAACTTGGTTATATTCCAAGAACCCATCCATGAAGGATAACAAGGCATGTCCAACCATAGTATCAATTAGTTAATCAATACTGTGCAAAGGAAAATCATCTTTAATAGTTTCCTTATTTAGGTCTCGAAAGTTAATGCAAATATGTATACTCCCACTTTTCTTAGGGACTACCATTATGTTGGACACCCAATCAACATAATTAATTAAGGTTCAAATGATGCCAAATGATGGAAAAATATGATCAAACTGTTTGTGTTTTGAAGAATATCAGAACAATTGTTTAGAGCATCTCTTACATCCATCCTTGAGTTTGATACAAGTGATTTTATGAAGATTTTTAGTGTAGCACTTGTAATAATTTTTTTCACCTTCATCTTGTAGTAAGTTTAGTCTAATTTCTTATCTTACATTTAATCTTGCTTAATCTGAATTTCTTGTGATGATCTGTTTCTTTGCTCATGGCCTTTGGGATATTTTTGCTAATTATGAGATAAGACAAGCCTATAAAAAATTCTATACTGATTGGAGACCTTGATTTCCACATTTGAGCTTAATGTTGACCTACAGTTATAGTAATTTTATGATTTACAACATTTGTAAAAGCCAAGATAAGCAGCACATGTGTAGGGGAAGCCTATTCCTCATTATCCATCACCATCTTGGAGATCAATAATGTAGAGGGAGTCTTTGGAAACTTCAATCAATAGACATTGAAATAGCAAAATATTCCAAAATGAGAAAAATAGGGACATCAAGAGGTATTTTTTTAAGTGGATGGATGAGTCTTGAATTTGTGTTCTTGATAATCTTTGGTAAAAATGAAGTTTATATACATATTTCTATAATTATCATTTTGTTTTTGAAAAATGGTTGTGGCATTGTCTTGTACAAAAAGCAAACTATGTATGTTTCTTTCATGGCTTCCATATCCTTTGTGTTGATGCTTTCCAAATTTCTGATTGAATATAAAGATACAACTTCTAATGAATTAATTGTTTTAATTAGATAGGCTGCTTGATCTATGTTTTGGTCTTTACCAACAAATTATGTGTTGTCAGTCCTTTTTTTTTGGATTAGTTGTAGATCCTTGTGTTGAACTAATAAGAGATAGTCTTAATGTATCATTAGCCCACCTATTCAATATTCAAGCATAAGCTAAAGCAAGAAGTATCTATACTTTTATGAAAGAATGCAAATAGTGATATTATTCCTTACAATAATATGAGCAAAAACATGATCATTCTAATTATGAGAAAGTGTCCACAATTTTGATTGAAATATCTTTCGAGTAGTTTGCCTTGAGATGTACTTCCTAGCTCAAGAATTTAAAATTTGGCATGACTAGTTTCACATTGTGAAGATGTATTACTATATTCTCCTTATCATATAAGATATGCCCTAATCTTTTGTCGATGTTTTTAAAAGGATGGAGAATATTTGAGTATTAAAAGAATAATGCACTATAAACTACTAATGATTTATTTATTTAGAGACAAGTTACTTGATCTTCAAGACTTAGACTTCACCTCAAGCTTTAAGGTTAAGTATTACTTGGAAAGGCTTGGATCAGTTCTTGACATATTTGGGGCAAATCCTCATGGAACTTAGGGCTGAAAAATGTGTACTCTTTAATTGATATTCCTACTTGCTAAATGTTTTTTTCTAAGATCATGTCATGATTGTTGATTATGCTTATTTTATGATACTACATCTTTATGATGACTCTTCTACTACTATATGTGCCATATCCTTTTTACTACTATTCAAAAAGGGGGTGAGTAGTATGGTTATATTTATATGATCACTAAACCATTTTCTTAAGTTTTGAATATCACTAAAAAGGGGGAGATTGTGGACCTTTTGGTGTGTCAAAATGTTAAGTAAAATAGAGACAAAGGATGTGTGTGTGGCTATTGTGATTGTAGGACCAAGATGAGATGACAAAGAATGCACTGATGTAAACAAAAGGAGAAAGTCATCCATAAGGTCTTAAGTGTTCATCCACAAAAGGCAAGCTTAAAAGAAAAGAATTCAAAGAACATGGACAAGCAAAGTTGTCATCATTAAAGCATGCAAAAGATCAAGGTTGTGGACAAGGAACAATGAATTTATCATGCGAAGAAAGGTTGAAGAAAGATGTCTCTAAGAAACAATAGACGTCTTGGTAGACTAGAGGATGCACACGTAAAGATGTCTTTAAGAAATAGTAGATGTATTTTCTCAAGTAAAGACATCTTCACAGAATGTAGGCCAGTTTCAAAAAGACATCTTCCATTAGACAAATACATCTTCCAAGAATGGAGATTTTAGAAAGACATCTTTCCAGAATAGAAGGCAAATATAGAAAGGCATCCTAGGCATGAAGAAGACATCTTTCATGACCGTTAGTGACTATTGGTTAGTCATTGCATGAGTTCCAAGATGAATTTGAAAACATCACAACTGTAAAAAGACATCATATGCATTGAAAAATGTGCAAGCTTGTGTACAATCATTGTCTAATCATTTGTCTATTATTGTAATCACTATTACTTTTCATTGTATCATCATTTGTTCATTGTAAAGTGTGTTGTACCTCAAAGTACAAGAAATCAACAAACTAAGTTGCATTCATCCCTTGTAATTGTTGTTCTCTTGTTGTCCTATGAGGTTGATGTGCTTCTTGTGGAAAGGCATTTTGATTGAGCTTGTCGAGATCCTATGAGATTGAGTGATTGGTGTTACAACATTTTGGAGTGGAGCTAAAGATTATAAAGGTTGAGTTGAGTGGTTGGTGTTGCAGCACAACACTTAGGAGTGGAGCTTGAAGATTATATAGGGTGTGGACCCTTCAAATCACATTTGAGAGCACGATCTACCCTCCAAGTGTGGACTATCCAAGTTGGGGAACCACATTAATTTCGTGTGTTCTTTGGTTCATAAAGACTTTATTTGGGGAACTTATTCATCCATCTAACCACAAAACCCCACCCCTACCACCCACTGCTGGCACCCCCACCACACACAGCCCCCCTTCCCCCACCCCACCCCACACAAACCCCCCACCCCCACTCACTTCTAAGTTCAACAATCCACACCATGGAGACACACTTGGATGAATCTAATCCTTGTCTAGTAACTTCTAAAGTTGAATCTTTAGTTTTACTAACTTAATAAGGGACATCCTATTTGGAATATTAGAGATATGTTCAGTACCAAATTTGAAGAAAATCTCAAACTCAACATCACACCTTAGAGGTAAACTAGGTAACTCCAAATGAAAAACATCATGAAACTCACAAGCCACAAGAAGAATTAATCTCTAGTGATAAATGAAGCTCAATAACCGAAATAGTGAAATAAAATTGATCCTTCCATAATAAATGTTGAAATGATCTTGAAGAAACAAGATCCAACTTGACCTTGTGTAGCCTATAGACCATCATCTAAACATCATCATCTATCATTAAGGAAAGTGTCATGCAACAAAAATCCAACCTATCTTGATAATGAAACAACCAATCTGTATCCAAGATAACATCATCATCTCCTAGGTTCATGATCTGAATATTGTTGAAGCAAGTGGCATTCTAAATTAACAAGAGTACAAACCTATAGACTTGATCATCAACAAGCATACAACCACCAACGAAGCTAACAGTAAGTCCTTGATCAAGACACTAACCCACCAAACCCAATCATCTAACTACTTACAAAGAAAACTTACATCTACAACAAACTAAAGTTCTTCTCTATATGTTGATTAAAGAACTAAAATAAATAAAAATTGATATCTTCTTGACTAATCTCCTTTGCCCATGTAGGAGTTCAAATTAGAATGATAGGTTCCACTTAGGGTTCCATCGAAGATTCCTCTATTTGATCAAGAATAGGATTACATATCGGTGTTGGGTTGCTAGGCCCAACATTCATCCTCATAGCATGACCACATCCACTTCTAGCACTTGCCATCATTGGACATAGCAACATAATTGGAAATCATCAAAAACCTACTCTCTAATACTAGCTTGTAACATCCTCCTTTCTATGCCTTAGGTTGGAGAGCATTACATAAGGTAAAACCCCTAACAAAATGATTAGCCATGGCAAGGAACACAAAAACAAATGATCTCACAATGAAAGGAAGAAAAAGGAATCTAGCATAACGCCATAAGCTATGAAAGGAAAGAAATAAGAGAAACTGGCAGTGGAAGTAAGAAAAATGTATAAATATTAAAGAGTATAAAACATATATGCTAGAAATATAACACTGAAAACTAAAACATCTAACTAAAAGAGATAACATAACTACAAAATTGAATCTCCTTAAATTATATAAGTATCATAATATCATAGGTCTAATTCATACATAATCCATATATCCAAAATAGAAAAATATGAGATACACTATCTAATACAATGCTAATAGCTAAAGCTCTAAACTGAAAACATAACATCAATAAGCTTAGAACTTCTAAGAGAACCATCCAAGATCCCTCATCTTCTCCCAATTTGATCAACTTGTCAATAAAATGAATTATCTATATAAAACTGACTGAGAAATCTTGCACCATTTCTAATCAATAAATGGGTAGATCTCATGGGAGTTGGAAGGAGCATGACTAACATGTAAAACATTTTAGCTCTAAACGTCAAGACAAGCATACAAACGAATAGCCAAAACATCCATTCATCATATAATGCCAAAACTAAGATTTGCTCATTCCAATCGTCACCACAAACAAGAGGCTAACATGTATTATACTCAATGTTAAATGTGTGTCATGTTATCATGTGTGCTTGCCAAAAGTTAAAATCAACATATATGCAAACCAAATATCAAATTACCATGCACATGGATTTGTTATCAATCTCAACTAGAACATAAAGCATCATCCAAAACTTACTTCCAATGTTCCTAAACATACTAATGCTAGAGGCATCACCTATGACATCACCTCTAATGTTCTAGAGGCACAAAATAAAAGGACCAATGACCCATGGAATCACCCTTTTATGTAGGATGGAACCTCTTGTGAAAGCCACACTAATGCATCCTGGTGGAGATCAATTATCAAACCATCTCTAGGGAACCCATCTCCAGTTGGCCACACAAACTCGATCCTAGCTCCAACACCTAAACAACCAACAAGCATACAACCATAACATCCAAATTGATGGTGCAGGATAATAATAATAAGCCAAAGGATTCCATCTCATCAAGAGGTCTAGAATAAACCAAACAATCTATGGGAGTGTTGTCTACACTTTACTTTGTTGCTCTCTATAATACTATTGTTGGTAATCCAACAAAATAGTAACAAAATGTTCAAATAACATAAAGAATTAAGAATAAGAGGATGAAGACAATTCCAAATGTTGCAAAACTTGCATTATTTGGCTAAATATCTTTCTTAGATTCCAAGTAGAAATGTTAGAAATGTTGAAATGTTGTTGAAATGTATTTTCTTATGTTTTTCATTGTTTTTATGATATACTTATCTTGCTTATCTTGAGAGCCAGTAAGAACTCACCTAACCAAGCAAATTCCTTTGGTAGCAAAGCTTTGAATTGTAAGTGTGTGCATGAGGCATGTCCTGTTAAGTGAGAAAAATGATCTTAAAGCATTACCATGCTTGCTGGGTTATTACCCACCAAAGGAGATTGAAATGGATCCACTCTCATGTTACGCGTTCATATCACATCTCATGGTAGCTTTTCATTGGCCTCACCATTGACAATAAACTAATAAAATTCAATTCATATTGTTTTTATTTATTGAATGCAAATTTGCTAGTAGACTCGTTGCTTTAAAAGAATACAAATTATGAGGCCAATTTCTTAATCTGCTCTATTTTCTTTAGGTTCTAGTTCAATCATGTATCATAGTTTCCTGGCTTTCATAATCTCTTGGCGGATGTTTTGTTAAAATTCTAAGCTAGTTTCTTACTCGAGTTTCCTTAGCATCTAATTAGATTTTTACTGTACATTTACTCTTGATTTTTTCCTGAACAAATTAATATTAATTTCAGATGTTTAAGTCGACCTTATTTCTGATTTTTTAGGTGTGATCAACCCAATCACACATTCAGATATTTGATACAACAAAGAAATTTGTGGGCTTTAGTTAACTATACAATAATTAATAATATAACTGGTACTAAAAATAAAGATTCTGAGCCGAATCTTTTTTTTCCCATCCTCTATGCAACATCAGTTCAAGATTTTCCAATGCTTGTGAGCCTCACCTGGCAAGAGTCAAAAAGTTATTCACTGGAGCATCCACCAATTCTCCATTATTCAGAAGCTCTTCACCAGCATACATGACTTAGATATCTTAATTTCGTGGGTAACCAACAAATTCGGCGCTTCGACCAATTTAACGAAGGAAAAATAATATCACGGAATCGTTACTGAAACAAAATCGAAAATGACAGAATGCCCTGCAATGCAATGCATACATTTTCAATCTTAACTGCCTGTCCTTCATATGATTACTATCAGTAGATGGTTAATACTTATTATAGTACATTTATTCAAACACTTTTTCAATAGCAGCAGAGCCATAACAACGTTCATCTAATTGCCTAAATTTCAAATCTGAGGCAAATTTAGGGCAACGACTTTCCACACTAAATTTGCAAGAAAGATCATCCACAGATTGCTGAAATTACATTTAAGAGCCAAAGAAAGATAAATCTTCTTAGAAAATAGCCAGCATTCAACACAAACCCTTGAACCCACATGCTAACCCTGATTCAAAAACCCCCCATTTACTCGGACTTCCCAGATTTTGAGAGCACCTTCTTCCTCTGCGCAATCATATGGGTATACATATGAGGGGCTCCTGGCACATAAATAGCCAGCACCAAAACACAGGCATAATAGTAGTCAAAACAAAAATTAAACTTATTCGGCATTCTCACCGAATAAATCCCAGTTTTCCTGATATGAGGCAGGGCACCTACTACTAAACCCAATTCACTGAAAATCCCAGTGACATACAAAACAAAGAAGAGACTGTACCTCAGCCACAGAAGCCAATACGGGGTGAACCCAAGTACCTCTTTTGTACCAAAAAATGAATACCGAACAATCTCAGCAATGGACCAACTGATCAACAGAGATTTTACAAGCCAGTGAGTTCTAACCTCAGGAACACTGTGCAGGATCCCCCACAAAAGAAAGATCCGGGATGAAACTTGAGGCAGTGTGGCAGCAATGGGAGATCTTGTGAGTCCTATCAAACTGTGCAGAATTTCCAGCAGAGCTGCAGTCTGAGCAACCTGCAATGGCTTCTCGGCCCAACTGTAAATTTGTTCGGGTTTGTTGGCCAGTAGAGCTTTGACTGTCAGGAACAGGACCTGAGCCCAGCCCAAACAGACTGCCCAGTTGTAGATCACAAGATAGAGGCGCCTGATGCCTGATGCAAAACCCGCCATTACTGCTGCAAATTCTAGATCCTGCAAGCACCCACAAATCTTCAGCTTTGCCTGAAAATGTTAAGTTTGCTGTGAATATATATATTCTAGAGCGAAGTGGACCAGTAGGTTATGTATGATTATTGGTGAAACTGCTCATCAATTCCTTACCTAATGCACAACCGGTTTCGTGACGAGTGGCAGCCTTCTGTATATTGAATGCAGTGTGCAATCCCATATCTTCTTTAGGGTCGAGAAAATGCTCACGCATCTTGGATCTTTATATAAATGAATGAATGCATAGATTTTGTTGGAATTAACGAATTTGCGTATGGAAAGGGTTAGGCACCAATGCGAACCTATGTTTGACATTTTTTTTAAGCACGACTTCTCTTAGATGTGGGTAAGTACTTTAAGTTGGTTGCTAAGTTAGGAGCCATACCATCATCCGATTCATAACGACAATGAGCCATATCATCATCAGATTCATAACGACAATGAGATATTAGGTTAGTGATAAGACTTATATCTTGGGTATACTTATATTATAAGCACATCCCAAGATATATAACTTAACATTGTCCACTAAAAGTAACATAAAGGTACCTCAAGCAGAATAGGTTCTTCCTTTCATGAGAGGTGTCAAAACCTAAAATAATTTTAGGGAGGAGGGGTGTCAAGCCCCAACAAAATGAATAATAGTATAAATGAAATTTAGAGTACTTTAGGTCACCAAAGAGAGAGTCTAAAGAAAAAACTTAATAGTTTTGGGAATGCTTTTTTAGGTTTTTCATCCTTACAACCAATCTTGAAAAACCTATCCTCCGAAGTAGAAAAAGGATTAGGCTTTGCCTTTGTTTAAAAGCGCCTTCATGGTTTTTCGCTTCTTGCTAAAGGGTTTATTGTAAAGAAAAGATAAAACACTTTGTAAAGACAAAAGAATACATCTATCAGAAATAATAAACAAAATGCAATAGAAGTTGTAAACCTTCCCATCCTTGATCCTATAAAACCAAAAAAATTAATAATGTAGAAAATAAATTAATTGTTTAGCTTTCATTAGAGCTTTTTCGCTTGAAGGTGTAGCTAGAAAGCAACATATTACCAACATGATAAGAATTATAAAGGAATATTGATACACCTCATATTTTATTAGCTTTTTTTATCATGTATGGAGGTGTTGGAATTGGAAAGAATTTAATTATAGGCAAGGACAAAAATATAGGATCTCCCCTCATTTTCCTTTAAAGGGCATATTTTAGCAATATCCTCCAATGATGTAGGGCAAATTTTAATGCTTACTTTCTAATGAAATTTAAAAATTAAAAGAAATTTATTTTAATGAAATTAATTAGATGTTGGATACCTAATTATACCCAATAAATACATGCAATAGAATGTGAATTTTATGAAGCCAAATTGTAATCTTAAATAGTCCTTTGTTAGACGTGAACATTTATGAGAATTTGAAAATTCTAGAAATTGTCATTATACTTTAAAGGCAATAAATTCAAAATCCTTTGAAGCTTGCATTTGGGATCATTGGAATAGTTAACCACTAAGTTCATTGTTTTCACGTGCACAAAAAAAGAAAAAGCTAACAAAAATATAGTAAAAGAGTTAAGAACCTAGAATAACGAATGATAAAATAATAAAATAGCAAAATAGTCAAAAACGTTAAAATAGTCATGAAATAGTTAAAAACCCATAGCATTGTGAAATTAGAAAATTTAATTAAATAATAAAATGTTTGGAATCCTTTTAGGTTGTCTTCTTTAATGAAATCATTTGAAGTTTGCATTTGGGATTTAGGGTTTATCTCTTTTTTTATGCACCAAGTTCATCTTTTTCACATAAAAAAAGCTAAAAGAAATATTACAAAGCGGTGAAAAACCTAAAACAAAAAATAATAAAACAATGAAGATAGCAAACACTTAAAAGCCTAGACAATGATAAAAATAGTAATAATGATTAAAACCCAAACAATAGTCAAATTAGCAAAATATTTAAACAGAAAAAGGTTTAGAATCTTATGAGGTTTTCTTTGTATTTTCTTAGACATAAAAAATAGGAATCTAAATCTATAAAGAAACAAATAATAACAAGAACAACTCAATCACCCTACTCTTGGCTAGTTTTCACTAAAAATAAAATATAGATTTAGAAAAAAAAAATAAAAGCATAAAAAGTATCCACCTATAACACAACATTGTAGAATAAAACCACATTAAACATAAATGAGTACAACTAAAATTCAACGTGACAACATTTAAAATCTCTTTTACTATTTATGATCAAAATCCAAAAAAAGAAGAAAAGCAAATATTGATAAGAATGTAGTGGTTGTGAGGTGGATGAAGCCAAATCTACCTTTACCTTGATTTTCTCCAGATATTTTTGCCTTGCCTTGTTATATTTTTATTTGTGTCTATGTTATATTTTGTCATGTACCTATCCCCACAAAAATAAACTACCTTATTCCTTTTTAATTTTGGGTTTATTCTTGTAACTTAAACAATATATAAGGATCTCAAAGGAAGCATCCAAAGCACTATATTCTTTTGAAGCATAAGCTTGAGAGTCATCTCCCTTCCTTTGTAAATTATCCTTGAGTTGCAAACCTCTAAAGCTATGTTGCTAATGGTCCAAGAGATGATTTTTTGCTAGGGTTTCTCACCTTGAAGGTTTTCCCTAGGGTAACTCCATGTCTTTTTTTATTTTCTGCAGTTTCTTTTAAATTAATATTATATTGGTGCAAGTGACTAGGAATAACAACTGGTATTGGTCCTAGGTTCCATGCACCACTATTATTTTGTCAAGTAATTGTAAGGAAAAATCATGACCAACTCTCTATCCAAAATTGAAATTGAAAAGTTTAATAGGTCCAACTATGAATTATGGAAGATCAAGATGGAGGCTTTCCTCATTGAAAAGGACAAGCACAGTGCAATTTCGAGAGTAAAGCTAAATAAGATGTCCAATGAAGAGTGGAAAAAGTTAAACATGAAGATAATAAGTACAATTCATTTATGTCTTTTAAATTCAGTATTGCTTAATGTTTCCAATGTTTCTTTTGCTAAAGATTTATGGGATAAATTGCAAACTTTGTATCAAACAAAGTCCCTAACCAATAAGTTGTTGAAGAAATGATTGTATGATTGTAAAATGGTTGAAGGTACTACCATTTCAGAACACTTGAATGTATTTAATACAATGGTCCATCAATTGCAATCTATGGAAATGAAAATGAATGAAGAAGATCAGTGCATCACACTTCCTAACACACTTCCAGATTCATGGGAGACATTTGTTTTGGCTGTAAATACTACATCTACCAGCTTTATTTTTGATAATATTATTGGTTAGTTGTTATCTAAGAAAGCAAGAAGGAAAACTTCTACTCCTCAAAATGATGTATTATTTATCAAAAATGATGTAATTCCAAAGTTTATTAAGAGGCCTCAATTTAAGAATAAGCCTAAAACATTTGTAAAGAAGTCACCTAAACGTTGGAATTATGGTAAAGTTGGTCATATAAAGAAAGACTGTAAATCCCCTCTAAAAAAGGGTAAAGAGAGTAATGCATCAAAAAGTGATGAAGCCCCTCCTACTCAAGAGGGAGATTTGTATGTTGTCTCATCTTCTAGTAATGTTGATACATATTCATGGTATGTGGACTTAGGTGCATCTCATCACTATACTCCACATGTTGATCGGTTTAGTGAGTATACATCATCTGATCTTGGAATGGTAAGATTGGGTAATGATGGTTTATGCAAAGTTATAGGTTATGGAAAGGTAAAGATTTAGTTTAAAATGGAGTAATTAAATTGATTCCCAATCTACGTCATGTTTCAATACTTACTAAAAATCTCTTGTATGTAAGTGAATTGGATGATGCAAGATGAACTGTTATCTTTGGAGGTAGAAAATGTTCAATGCTGCATGGTTCATCTCTTTTAGCTTTTGAAATTAAAACATGCAAGTTGTATAAATTAGAACCTAAGACATTCAAGTAGAAATTAAGTGCATTTGCAATTATTGACTTAACTTCAAGTATTGATTTGTGATATAAAAGAATGAGAGATCTTGGTGAAAAAGGACTTAAGGAACTTTACGAGCAAGGAAAATTTAAGCTTTCAAAAGATTCTTTGAATTTTTATCATCATTATCTACATGGTAAATAGAAGCGTAACAGTTTTTAAAGAAGTAATGCTAAATCTTTTCAGATATTAGAACTAATACATAGTGATGTATGTAAACCAGTTAAAGATATTAAAACAAGTTCTCTTGGAGGTGCTATGCATTATGTTTCTTTTATTGATGATTATTCTAGAAAGAGCTAGATATATTCATTAAAACATAAGTTTAAAGTATTTGGAAAATTCATAGAATTCAAAGCTCTCATTGAGAATTATTTAGTAAAAAAGATCAAAATTCTAAGAATTGACAATGGTGGTGAGTTTTTCTCAAATGAATTTAATGTTTTTTGTAATGAACATGGCATTCAAAGTCAAAAGACTATTCTAGGTACTCCTAAACAAAATGGAATAGCAAAGCATTTCAATCAAACATTAATGGGATGTGCCAAATGTATGCTTAGTGAATATGATCTTGACAAGCATTTCTAAGGTGAAGCAATAACAACCGCATGTTATCTAATTAATAGATATCCTTCATTAGCACTTGGCAAAAAAATTCTAGAAGAAGTTTGGAGTGGTAGATCTATTAATTTAAATTATTTGAAGATTTTTAGTTGTGAGGCCTATGTACATGTTCCAAAATCTTATAGATCCAAATTAGACTCTAAGTTTGTCAAATGTATTTTTCTTGGCTATGGACATGGTGTCAAAGCTTATAAGTTGTATAACCCACAAACTAAAAATGTTATTTATAGTTTAGCTATTATCTTTAGAGAAAAATGTGGATCTATGAAGGAGGAATCTTCTAATACTAAAAATCCTTCAAATGATGTAGCTCCTATGTATGTGCTTGTTGAAATTAATAATGAAATTTTTGAGGGTCATCCTCCCTTAGTTGGGGATATTGGCCTTAGTGAATAGGATGGTGATAGCATGGTAAACCATGGTAAATAAGGAAGAACAACATGAAGAGGGAGAAATACTTTCAATGAAGATGAGCTATTAAGATGTTCAACATGTATAAGAAAACTACCCTCACATCTAGTAGAATATCTCCTATTTACTGAAAATAATGAGCCATCAACATATGATGAGGCATGTTTGTCTATGCAAAATGCAAAGTGGAAATAGGCAATGGATGTTGAAATGTCATTAATTCAAAAAAATGAAACTTGGAAATTAATTGAACTTCCATTAGAGAGAAAACCCATTGGAAATAAATGGGTGTACAGAATAAAATATGGAAACCAATACAAAGCACAACTTGTAGCTAAAGGATTTTCTTAGAAAAATGGGATTGATTATAATGAAATCTTCTCTCTAGTAGTAAAATTAACATCCATAAGATCATTATTGGCTATCACAACTATTTATGATCTTGAACTCAAACAAATGGATGTGAAAACAAGATTCCTCAATGATGATCTTGAGGAACAAATATATATGCTTCAACCTAAAGGATATGAAATTAAAGGAAAAGAGCATATGGTGTGTCAATTATTAAAACCATTATATGGGCTCAAGAAAGCACCAAGGATGTGGAATAAAAAATTTAATGACCATAGGATAAATCTTAACTTCATTAGAAGTGCCAAAGACTCCTATATGTATGTTAAAAATATAAGTGACAAATATGTTATCTTGTTGCTATATGTCAATGACATGTTAATAGTAGGTAATAACATACATGATATTTACGAGTTAAAAACTTCATTTGTCTTTTCAATTTGAGATGGATCTTAGTGCTACACAAAAAATTTTGGGCATGGAAATTAAAAAGGATAGGGCTAATAAAAAGCTTTAGCTTGGATAGTTTGCATATGTTGAAAATATTTTAAAAGATTTAATATGCATGATTACAAGCCTGTGACTATACCTTGTGAAACTGGTATTAAACTTTTAGTTGAATAATGCCTAAAGACAAGTGAGGAGAAAGAGCTTATTGTTCAAATTCCATATGCTAGTGCTATTGGTAGTTTAATGTATACAATGGTCTCTACTAAACTTGATATTGCTTACATTGTTGAAAAACCTAGAAGGTATATGTCTAATCTACGGATACAACATTGGATTATGGTGAACCGAGTCTTCTGATGTCTTCATGGTACTTCAAATTATGGGATTTGTTATAAAAATGATTCCAATGGTGATGAGTGGCGAGGTACCCCTACACTCAACCATATGAATACGAGCGTTACACAGGTAATCCGGTCGAACTTCGCAGACTAAGTGCCTACATGCCTTATGGAACACTTAAGGTTAATCAATCATTGTCCTCCCAAGCTTACTTGTATTTGTCACAGTTGTATGGTTAAGTAAGCTTGAGGCATGTGATTTTTATATCTTTTATGTTTTTATTGCCTATGCTAAGAGAGGAAAGGGCTGAAGAGACTAAGTAACTAACTTTAACTAACTAAGCCTTAATCATCCTAGAATTAGTAGTCATTCCCACTTACCGTTTCACACCCTAAACCAATGCCATGCTACTGGGATTACCAAATGCTATCCGTTATTGGGATTACCAAGCATAATCCACATGCTCGAAGCGGTCGTACTGAATGCACTTACCTATGAGAGTTGAGGGTTGAGAGAGATTAAGTCCTAAGAAAGCAATTAAAAATTCAATAGTAATTAAATCCTCATTAGCTTAGTCCATGCACTACAAGGTTTATTCAAAAGTTCATCTTTATTGCCGTACACAATTGTGTGCTCAGGTACAAAATTTCTCGAATAAAGATCTGTTCAGTTTGGGACTCCTACTATGGGCACATGGAAATTATTCTAACTTTGGAATGGAAAAATGGCAAGAGTTTGGCTACTGTCTAGATCTAGATGTTGAAACAAGGGAGAGCCATCTCTTTTTTTATGGAATTGGCAGTGCGTTGCGATATTTCGCATGCGATATCGCAGGAGAAGACACGATATCACGACCAATGCAATATCACGTCCCATCATACCCCCATGACTGAATAAAAACTCATCCTTGAGTTCCTTACAAAATATTGGAAAGGTATGGGATTATTGACTTGAATGGAACTAATAGTGAATAGGACGACATGTGAATGGATCATCATTACAAAACATGACAAAACTAGTGTTCACGACAACAAGAGTGAACACTTTATACATTTGAAATCCTGCCTTATTTGGCAACTGAGAAAGAGAGAGAGAGAGAGAGAGAAAGATGTTTTGTTGCTTTCAACGTCAAGATTGCACCTTTTTTATCTATTGGTAAGCGTGCCATCAATCTCGTTCCTTGCATAACTGTTTCAGCACCGGTCCATTCCAAGTGTTCCCTCTAGATCCAATTCGTTGTTGTATGATTGCCATATGCACACACAACATAGTCTTATATTAGCAAGGGTAAATGAGTCATAATGTAATTGATACCTTATTTCGATGTAAGGTCCATTGGATGAGTTGTGGTATGGTTGATACGGGTCTGGAGATATAATATTGGTGAATACCGAAGGTGTAGGGGCTCGGAGAAAATCAAAAAATTGGGTCAGGACCCCCATGACTAAGAGCGAACCTCCAGTAGC
>MNCI01006766.1:484090-540458 GCA_015680685.1 Gnetum montanum | reverse complement strand
CCGATTGTCTCTTGTGTGATCCCTAGGTGGTGAAGTGCTTTTATGAGAAGAAGAAGACATTGTTATCTTGTTGGTGTGCTAATTACCATTGTTTAATTTTTTTCTTCTGATTAACCCTAAGGGTTCATTTAAGCTTCCCAACAATGTGGATGATTTCCTATGTTCTACTTAGCGCACAAACAACTTAGTCCTCGACAACGGTGCCTATGATGAGTGGCGAGGTACCCCTACACTCAATCATACGAATATGAGCATTACACGCACGATCCGGTCGAACTTCATAGACTAAGTGCCTACACGCCTTATGGAACACTTAAGGTTAATCAATCATTGTCCTCCCAAGCTTACTTGTATTTGTCATGGTTGTATGGTTAAGTAAGCTTGAGGCATGTGATTTTTATATCTTTTATGTTTTTATCGCCTATGCTAAGAGAGGAAAGGGGTGAAGAGACTAAGTAACTAACTTTAACTAACTAAGACTTAATCATCCTAGCATTAGTATCTATTTCCACTTACCGTTTCACACCCTAAACTAATGCAACGTTGTTGGGATTACCAAATGCTATTCGTTACTGGGATTACCAAGCGTAACGCACGTGCTTGAAGTTGTCGTACTGAATGCACTTAACTACGAGAGTTGAGGGTTGAGAGAGATTAATTCCTAAGAAAGAAATTAAACATTCAACAGTAATTAAATCCTCATTAGTTTAGTCCATTCACTGCAAGGTTTATCCAAAAGTTCATCTTTATTGCCGTACACAATTGTGTGCTTAGGTACAAAATTGCTCGAATAAAGATCCGTTCACTTTGGGACTCCTACTGTAGACACATGGAAATTATTCTAACTCTAGAATGGAAAAATGGCAAGAGTTTGGCTACAGTCTAGATCTAGATGGAGAAACAAGGGAGAGCCACCTCTTATTTATAGAATTGGCGGCACGCTACAATATTGCGTACTTGATATTGCAGGAGAAGACGCGATATCGCGGCCCATGTGATATCACATCCCATCAAATGGACTTCATGGCTTTGTTGATGCAGATTGGGGTGGTGATATTGATAATAGAAAATCTACTAGTGGATATGTGTTTAATCTTTTTGATGGTGCTATTTCTTGGAAAAGTTAGAAATAATCTTATATTTCTAACTTGGCATGCAAAGAGGCAATATGACTTCAAAGGCTAATAGATGAACTTGACATCACTTAGACTCCAATTAATATTGGTTGTGATAGGAAAAGTGGCATAAGCATATCCAAAAATCCAACCTTTCATGCTCAAATTAAGCACATTGAAATACAATATCACTATATATGAAAGGAAATTAAAAAGTGATGAGTGGCGAGGTACCCCTACACTCAACCATACAAATACGAGCATAGCACGAGCGATCCGGTCGAACTCCACAAACTAAGTGCCTACAGGCCTTATGGAACACTTAAGGTTAATCATTTTTTATCTTCCCAAACTTGTAGTTTTCACGATTGTATGGTTAAGTAAGTCTGAGGTATGTGATTTTTATAGTTTTTATGTTTATCTCCTATGCTAGTGAGGTGAAGGGTGAAGAGACTAATTGACTAACTTTAACTAACTAACTAAGTCTTAATTAACCTAGCATCAGCATCTATTCCCACTTACCGTTCACACCCTGAACCAATGCAACCTTGGTTACCAAATGCTAGTCGTTACTGGGATCACCAAGCGTAACGCATGTGCTCGAAGCAGTTGTACTAAGGCACTTAACTAGGAGAGAATGGTTGAGAAAGATTTAATTAACTAATAAAGAATTTAAATGGTGAATAATAAATAATAGTAAATAAAATCCTAAGTAGCCTATTCCATGCACTGCAAGGTTTATCCAAGAAGTTCGTCTTTATTTCCATACACAAACTTGTGTTCAAGTACAATATTTTCTCAAATAAAGATCCGTTCACTTTGGAGTTCCTACTGTGGCCACATGGAAATTATTCTATCTCTGGAGAGGTCAAACTGCTAGAGTTTCACTACAGTCTAGGCCTAGATGTGGAAACAAGGGAGAGTCGCCTCTTATTTATAGAATTGGCAGTGCACCACGATATCGTGTATGCGATATTGTAGGGGATGACGCAATATCGCGTGGGATGCGATATCGCGGTGGCCACGATATCACATCCCATCAAAAAGCAAAGGATTCTTTTGAATAAAATTTCAATTGAAGCAAATCCTGCATATGTACCCACCAAATCAACTCTTGCTAAAATGTTTTTCTAGTGTTGATCAACATTTGGTCTTCTTCTAACCTGATTTCTTAAAAATGGTCTAGATTGTTCTCTAAAGTAGCTTTACCTTCAAGAGGGAGAATTGTGAGGTGGATGAAGGAAAATTTGCCTTTGCCTTGATTTTCTCTAGATATTTTTGCCTTGCCTTGTTATATTTTTATTCATGTCTATGTTATATTTGGTCCCATACCTATCCCCACAAAAATAACCTACTTTATCCCATTTTTAATTTTGGGTTTATTTTTGTAACCCAAACAATATATAAGGAGCTCAAAGGGAGCATCCAAAGCACTACATTCTTTTGAAGCATAAGATTGAGAGTCATCTCCCTTCCTTTGTAAATTCTCCTTGAGCTTCAATCCTTTGAAGCTATGTTACTAATGGTCTAAGAGCTAATTTTTTGCTGTGGTTTTTCACCTTGAAGGTTTTCCCTAGGGTAACTTTGTGTCTTTTTTTATTTTGTGCAGTTTCTTTTAAATTTAATATTATATTGGTGCAAGCAACTGGGAATAATAGTGGTCTCCAAAACCTTTCTTATTCTTCATAATAAGTATTTAAAAGAGAAATATAAATTTTTAAAATAGTAAATATTAACAAAAAAAACTAGATCACTCTGCTCCTAGCTTTTTTATTTTTTTTTACCGAGAATGAAATATAGATATAGAAAAAAATAAAAGTACAAGAAGCATTCATCTACAACATAGCATCATAGAATAAAACCATCTAAAAAATAAATGAGTTTATTTAAAATTCAACATGGAAGCCTCTAAAATATCTATTACTATTTATGATCAAAATTGAAAAACAAAGAACAATAACAAATATTGACAAAAAGACAACCTTCCAAGCCTTTTTTGTGGTTCATGATAAAAATCAAAAAAATAAATCTAAATCCATAAAATAACAAATATTGATGAGAAAAACTAGATTTCTGTACTCTTAACTATATTTTTTACTAATAATAAAATATAAATTTAGAAAAAATAAATGCACAAGAAGCATCCATCTATGATACAATATTGTAGAATAAAACCATAAAAAAATAAATGCAAATACAAATCTCAAAAAAAAAATTAAAAATAAAACAATGATTGTAGAGGTATCATGATAATTAATGATTATTATTTTGTGCTTTGCTGTTTTGTGAAGGTAATTGAATAAAAACCTGATGCAAGCTCTAAGTAGAATTAGATAATCTAAGTGGAATTAGCTAAGCACAAAACATGTCAAGAATGAAGGCATGTAAAGCTTTTATGCACATATTGTATGCAGTTAGCAATATTTTTGGTTTCATGTTACAAGATAACCAATAAAATTTGGTGCAAAATGGCACACACTTCAATGCAACCGTTTACATTGGCACTATGAGTTTAAAATAAAATTTTATAATACATATATTAATGTAGCTTGGCACCATGGTCAAAAATTTTTGAACACACATATCTAACTTTTTGAGCACATATATCTATATAACTAGTAGACTAGTAGTTAGAACACATATCAATATATGTAATAGCATGGTACATACATCAACACCCTTCTCATGGCATAATAAAAATAATCAAAGCCTTCACTAGTGATAGGAAATTTGTAACATTACCCTTCTCATGCTAATAAAATTTTTGGATTTGTCTTCTCCTATAGGGAAAAATGACCAAGAAGGATAGAAAAGGGGTGAATCTTTTGCACTAATTATATATACATCCCAAGGTAGTTAATCCTATTTTGTTGGGATAAGAATAGTATGATGATGTACATTCTAAGACATACTACCACTAGTATACTTTAGAAGAAATATATAAGAATATAATGATGCTTTAAGTAGTTAGCTCATTATTTTCTTAAGTAAGAGATTACTAGATCAAGCTACACTTAAGGCATTATTATATTCCTCTATAATTATTCTAATGTATCCTGTTGACTATATGTCTTAGGATATATCTATAGTCAAATTATTTTGAGTTCCAACACCCCTTGTAATGATGCCTCAAGTGTGAATAGAATTAAAAATCCTTGTCAAAAAAAAATTAAAAATAATATGTAAAGAAAAAAAATTTCCAATTTGAAGGATATCTACTCATGTGTAGAACCTTACAATTGATTCTTTAAGAAAAAAGAAAATTAATTATTACTAGAAAGTATGCTCCTAGTTCTAACAACATTTACATTACTTTTAACATCCATGTTTGAACTTAAAATAACAAAAGAATTTAAAGTTGCAATAGAACCTTTTGAAGAAATATCAATATTTGTAAAAAAGCTAGATTTATGTGAAATTGGTAGCTCAAATTCTTCATCACTAACACTTCATTGTTTTCTAACCATATATAAAGAATCTTTATATTTAGTTATAACCTTATTATTAATTAACATTAATTTTATTTTTTAACATGTATATTATTAAAGATACGTTATTAAAATAGCATATTAACTTGATAAACCTTCATATTTTTAGGGTTTTAACATCCTCCTTGATGAACCTTCATGCTTCTCTAATTCCCAAAGCTAAGAGGGAGTATGTAAGGAAGCATGCCTTGTTGGTGATTCAAAGGTTGCTTTTCTCCATAATGGGAGCTAGAGGAGTGTGGAGATCCTTATGGGTTGCATGCTATCTAACAATCACTAAAACTTAAAGAACTCCATATCCATGTTTGCTTATAAACTGTGTCATAATGATATGTAGGCTTCTTATGTGGCTTTTAGCATTTTGGCTTGGACCACCATCTTTCTCTATGAAGTAGGATTTAAGGCTAGTTAGTTGTAGCTTAGGATCAATCCTTGAGACTCATTATGATGTATTATATTTTGTTGCATTGTTATGTGTTGTGTGTATGTATGCATATGTCTTGGATCTTTGTGTGTACATGTTGCCTAAGGAATTCTCACTATGCTTCTAACTCAAACACATGTTATTACTTTTATTGTAATTGCAAGTATTATGATAATTGCAACATAGTCCACATTGAGTCCACCCTTCTTTCCTAGTCAATTTAGGACTCTTAGATGATATCGTGTAGTGTGTTTTAAGGGTAGAATCATGACACTTAGTATAGGAGCTGATGTTGGTCATTCATGAATAATTACTCATGGGTCATGCACGTGGTTGTTATTATGGTGCACATGAAGAAGAGCAAGGGAAGTTAAAAATTTGACATTACCACTCTTGATTCCAAACCATAAAATGAATTAGTGGAAGGTGATAATATGGAGGATTTAATGCATAAGGAAGTAGACAAGAAAATGCATAAGGATATGTATGAGAACATGAATAAAGATGAGAGGATACCTTTAGAGAGAAATGATGATGATTCTCTTGGAAAGGTATAGAAGCTATGGAGCTAGTTAATTGAGGTTGATTATGTGATCCTCCATAGCATGCCTATTACTAAGTTGGTAACAATGGTTGAAGAGATTGTGTACATAATAGATGTACCCTTCCTATGGAAGCTGAACTCAGGCATAAAACACAAACTCTCTATGATCCAAAATTTTGTGTTGTAGAGTTGTGTGAAGTAAATATGGGAGGTTGTTGATGATGTACATGTTTCTATGGGGAAAATCCTATAAAGATTAATGTGCCTATAGGTGAAGAATAAGAAGTGTGAGGATTAGTTGATAGTGCAAGAAAATGTAGCTACATCTAGGTTTGGGCAACCTACACCCAAATTCTGGGCTACAGAACCCATAGTCTATAAGTGTAATCATTATGATAAACTCATCAACACCTTCCTTTTTGAAATGAAGAAGTTCTTGGAGATGAACAAGTATCCCAAGAAGTTCAAGATTTACATTGCTTCCAAATTCCTGAGGGAAGTTGCTCAAACTTAATGGCTCAAGATTATCTAGAATATGAGGTACAAGACTACCTAAAGTTTAGTTGAGACTTGGAAAGAGTTTGAAATTTCCTTGCTCAAGAACTTTCACTAGGCAATTCCATCAACAAAGCTTGAACAAAGTTGAAGGAGATTTAGGAGACTAGAAAGCTAGAGAATTATATCAAAGAATACTAGGACTTGATATTGTATGTCCCTAACATTAATGAGGTGGATAAGTTTTGATTATTTTTAAATGAACTAAAATCTTAGGTTTAGTAAAGATTAAAATGCATAAGATCATAAAGTGTAGGAAATAAATTGTATTAGCTACTAGTTTGGTGATTGAATCTAAGCCTTAGAAGTTGAAGAAGAATGAAGTAGATGCACCTCAAAACAACAAGAAGTTTATTTGTGGGTCTAGTGGATTTAGCGAAAGATGCATTAGTGATGAATTTTAAGGTCTAAATCCTATGATTACCCTTAATTTCAAAGCTTCATACCATGGTAATGAGAAGCAATGATCTCTCAAAAATAAATTTAGGTTTGGGGACAAGAAACCACATTTTGAAGGACCTTTAAAAAATCATCAAAGGTTTCTCAACATAAAATGCTTCATCTCATCAAGAAATTATATTATCCAAGATTATCCTTGAAAATCTAATCAAAGACTAGTTGGAAGGGACCAAATAGTAAATAAAAATTACAAGTACTTAAGTATCAACCTCAAGCTCATTTGACAGTAATTGAGATTAATGAGAATGGATAGAATATTGAAATCAACTTGAATTTAGTGCAAATGGTCTTGGTTCATTTTCCTTTAAAGATAGTGAATGCCTTAGTAGATACAAATGCCACTCATAATTTTCTCTCACCAAAAATTTCTCTGACTATTAACTTGAAAGTGGAGCCAATATTATCATCCTCTAAGCTTTTCAAGTTCCATCCAATTAGGTGTACCAAGATGATGAGAGAATTAAAGATAAAGATGGGTTAATGAAAAGGTAAGTTGAACTTTTCAATTCTAGATATTGAATCTTTTTAAGACATTCTAGGTAAGAGTTTTTAAGAAATGTGAAGGTATTAGTTTCTTCCTACCTTAACATTATTTATATCTCACATGAGAAGTTGCCTCATGCAATGAAGAGCTTTGTACCCAATAGATATTCTTGACAATGAGGAAGATGCAAGTCAATGGTTCAAACAAGGTGGATGTGTAAATTGGAGAGGTGATCAGGTGGTACAAGGACTCAATGCCTATAAAAGTACTAGGTGAGTTGACAAAAAAATGAGCAATGGACCACAAGATTAAGCTATTATCTAGAATTAACCCTCCTAGGTAGTCCTCCTATAGGTTGACTACCCTAGAGTTTGAGGAGTTAAAAAGTAGTTGGGGACTCTAGTGAAGAAGGGTTGGTTAATATTCTCAAAATTTTCTTATGAACCCCTCACTACTATTTAGGAAGAAAGAGGATAACATACTAAGATTGTGCTATGGTTATAAGTTGCTAAATAAGTTTATCATTAAGAATAGATATATGGTTGCTTAGTGTTGGACCTATTCAATGAACTTGAAAAGGTAAGAATTTTCTCTGAACTCAACCTTCATGAAGGTTATTATCAAGTATGCACTATAAAAAGAGATGAGGAGAATATAGGTTATGTTACTTGTTATGATTTATAAGAGTGTATTGTAAGGCCTTTTAGGTTGTGTAATGCTACTATCACATTTTGCATACTCATGAACAACATACTCCACTAATACCTTGAAAACGTTTGGATGGTATACCTTGATGAAATCCTCGTGTATTCTGGCTCTATGAAGGATCATCTTCAACAATTGGAGTTGGTGTTCTTCAAATTGCAAGAGTGCAAGTTGTATTTGAAGTGGAAGATGAGTGACTTCAAAAAGGAAAAGTTGAAATTACTTAGATATATCATCGGTAAAGGTAACATAAATCTAGATCTAAAAAAGATGCAAGCCATTATCACATACTCTAATCCAAAGGATGTGCATCATTTGCACCAATTCTTAGAGTTGGCTAGTTATTATAGATAGTTTAATCATGGGTTCTCAAGTGTGAAAATAGTCATACACAAATTATAAAATAAAGATATTTCTTAGAAGTGGAATGATAAGTGCTAAGAATATTTTGACAAAATTAGAATAGCCATTATAACCCAACCCATGTTGATTATTCCTAACTTCTCAAATCCATTTGAAGTTTACATTGATGCTTTATATGAAAAAATTTGAGGTTTTTATTTGTAGGAAGATCATCTGATGGTGTTCAACTCAAAGAAGTTAGATCCCATAGAATAGTTGTGTCTAGTACATGAAAAGGTGATGCTCATCCTTAGTCAATTTATTCACACATGACAATACTATTTCTATGTGGTCCTATGATTATCAAAACAAACAAAATTACTAAGAGCTACCTACTCACTTAGTTCAAATTAAGCAAGCACAATGGCTAAGTTTGTTATAGGAGTTTAACCTTCATTTCATGAATCAACTAGACAAGGAGAATGTGATGGAGAATACTATGAGTTAAATCCTTATATGTATTTAATCAAGGTTATAAATCTTCCTAATAAATATTGGATACTAGTAGATCATAAATTTTGGAAGAATATTCAGGATGAATTACATCATTATCAACATGCTCAAGAGTTTTTGGAGCTATTCTAGGGTGATAATAATTCTAATTTTAGTGATTTAGATGATTTGATTATGTTTAAAAAAGATAGAGTCTATGTTCTTAATTAGGGTTCTTTGCATTTTCAAATCATCAATCAATACCATAGCACTCTCTTAGCTAGACATATAGAACATAAGAGAACTATAGTATTAGTAGAGAGGAGTTTCTATTGGCTGATTCTAGGTATAGATGTGGAGAAATATGCATGAATCTTCTTGATATGTCAAGAGGAAAAGAGTTCAAATAAGAGACTAGGGGAATTTCCTTACCCCTTTAAGATTTTAGAGCTTCCATGAATCACTATTTTCATGGACTTTATCATTCATCTTTCCATAATCCAAGGATCTTCCAACATTCTTGCAGTTATGGATAAGTTTTCTAAGTCTAATATTTTGATCCTATGTCCAATATCTTGCATAGTTGAAAATGTAACATCTTTCTTCTTTAATGATCATGTCTGATACTTTACACTATCAACCAACATTGTGTATGTTTTGAACTCCTATTTTATAAGGAATTTTTAATAAAAGTTGTTCAAGATGATGGATATGATGTTGACCTTTTGGTATGTCAAAATCTTAGAAAATGAAGAATATGAAAATGTGCTTGTAATATTGCAAGGCTAAGAAAGAACAAGTTGACAAGATGATTGAGAGCTTCAGAACAAGAGTTGAGCTGAAATGAGAGCTACATAAATAAGAGCTAGGATGAAAAAATGAGTGCTAGGGTGCAAATGAAGTCTACAAGCCAAATGAAGATGTTCTGAGATTTGCTAAGATGTCAAAATATTAAAAAAATATTTCAAACTTCAAAATACCTTTGTAGGCTAGACATCCTAGATTAACAAAAAATGTCCTAATTACTATTGGGATGTCCCAAGAGAGATGTTCCAATTTTCTGTGGACATCTTTCCTGAATGCAGTTTGTTTTCATATAGATGTTCCAAGCTCGAATGGGATGTCTCAAGTAGCCATTTCCTAGTTGTTGCATGAATTATGAGGAGTTTTTGGCTAGTAAAATTCTGTAAAACAAAGTGGAATTCTTGGGAATGATAAAGCACTATTCATATTGGAATATCTATCATTATCTCCATCAAGTGAGTTGGCCTTGTTTCTAAATATATTCATCACTTGTGAATTGTTATGAATTGTTGTATGTATTGAGAGCTTTATTGTAAGGGACTTGTAAAGTAATTTACATACTTTCATTGATTCTTTTTCTCCTTTTGTAAGCCCTATGGGATTTATGTGCTTATTGTAGAAAGGCATCTTCATTGAGCTTGTTAGGACCTTGTAGGGTTGAGTGTGTTCATAGCGATGAAACACTCTAGTGTGGAGATCACTTTTTGTAAAGATTATGAGATGCTTGAAACCACATTTTTGGCTTATTGGAACCTTGCACATTTGAATGTTTATCTAAAAGGAAAACACTCTATGTNATCCAAGAAGCAAATGGATGCAAGATGAAAGAGATAATTTCATGTTTAATTCTAAAGTAAAGAATTGTCTTTATGATGCTTTAAGAAAATTTGAATTTAATAGAGTAGCTAGGTGTAAGATCACTAAATAAATGTAGAAAACTCTAGAAAAAAAATATAAAGATACATCATTTGTAAAATAATCAAAGCTTCTAGTTTTGTAAAGTGAATATGATAAATTAAAAATAAGAGAAGGAGAGAATATTAAAGATTACTTTTCAAGAGCCAATGATCTTGTTGTAGTAATTAGAGGTATGGGTAAGGTTCTCTTCAAAAATGATGTTATAATTAAGATGATAAGAACCTTGCAACCAGAATTTAGACCCAAGGTAATGGCTATGCAGAAAATCAGGCATTTTTTAGTTCTAAAATTTGAAGAACTATCTAGTGTAGTTATTTCCTATGAGATGAACCTCATTAGTGAAGGGGAAATCAATGAAAAGCTTATTACCTTAAAATTTCATCAAAGGAGAAGCAGCTAACTAAACATGAAGCAAATACAAAAGATGAATAAGCTTCCTTATCAAGGAGAGTATAAATACTACTTACAAGAAAGGTAAAAGCTTCAATCAATCCAACATAAAAGTTATGGAAAGAGATAAGAGTTTTAAAAGTTCAAATCTTGATGCATCCTATATAGAATGTTGGATTAATGGTGGTAGAGATCATGTGACCTTCAAGTGTCCAAGTGTTGATAGGTTTCCAAAGAAAGATTAATATGAAGATGATACAAAGAAGAAAAATTTCTACACTAGCTAGGATGATGAACAAAGTGAGGAGAAAATAGATGATACCTCCTTAAGATCACATATTATCTACATGGCTCCTTCTAATGATGATTCAACAATGAAAATTGAAGAACCTAAAATAACTATTGAAGAAAGGTATGACTTATTATGCAATGAGATTTTATCCTTTTAAAATATTTGCATTAAATTGAAAAGGCCTTAAATGATAAAGATTTAGAGTAATCTCAACTCAATAAAAAATACTTGAATCCCTCATAAGAAAACATAGACCTAAGGGCTGAGAATCAAAAGCTAACATCCTCATATTAGAAGATTGTAAAAGAGCTTACAGATACAAAGATTGGAAATGAGAGACTTGTAAAAGGAAAGGAAACCCTTCAAAGAGTCTTAGGATAAGGAAGAGATCCACATGAAAAAAGTGGAATAGGAAGTCATCAACAAACTGAGGCATCCTCAATCACTTCATCTAAATGGGACTACACTCTAAGGTTTGATTATCTTACTCAAGTAAGAAAAATTAGTTGTTATTATTATGGTAAGTATGGGCATAAGCAATGAAATTGTTATTTGAAAATAAAAAATTATGATATGAATACTTTTTCATATAATATGACTTCTTGATCTTATCCAAAATACCTTGTAGGTTAGAAAAGTATGGAGAATTAAAGAGAAGAAGGAGGAAGAAAGAACAAATGCTCACAATGTAAAGAACTTTAGAAAGGGAGATCAAACATATGGGATATAAGAGATTTGTACTTGTCATAGAGGAGCAATTTTGAGAAGAAAACCTCACTTTACATCTACATGAGTTCCACACATTCTCAAGAGTAGGAAAGGTAAGTATAGGTAAGTATTTGTAATATTTTTCTACATTTGGAATTTTAGCTTAGTTTTCAATTAATGTTATCCTTTGTAGCTTTCTTTAGAATTCTCATTCTTGTCTAATTACCCTTGCTTGTTTAGAGCTAATGTTACATTGGGATGTTCCATCTTTTTGTGAGATGTCCCACCTGGAATGTTCCATTCATGACTTGAACATTTCATTGTTAATTGGCCCCTCATTAGTGAGATTTCCAATTTTTTATGGAATGTCCTAATTTGCAGGAAAAACCCTTGATAGCTGTAACTATTTAAAATCTATTTCCATTCATTTTCTCACTTCATTCCATCGAACCTTGGATGTTCTAGTGCAATTGTCAAGGGCTTCCTTCAAGCTACATTTTTAGAACATTTCTTTTAAAATCCATGGCTCATAAGAAGATTGGTACATCAAGAGCTCCTTCTATTAAGGGAAACAAATTGCAAAGGAAGCTTCTTCAAGCAAGCCAAACACTTATTTTCCCTAATTCCATTCTTCAAATGTTCAACATTGATTTGAGGTGATTCACTCTATCTCCATTGTTTCTAAAAGAAATACCAATTTTCAACAACATTTTCAAAAGGAGTTAATGATGTTTTCCCAAGAAATCAATTAGGTTTCTATTATTATAATGAATTATTGTGTACCTAAGATCTTAACTAGAGAGTTTTATTGTAACCTTCCTATTGCTAATGCTATTGTTGAAGCCTTCACTTTTGTTATTGAGGGAATTTTGATTAAGGTCTCACCAGTGAATGCCATTTTTGACATATCAATCTTTGAAATGCATAGGGTCATCATACATTCCATGAATGACATTTTCACTAATGAAGTGATCCCTATGTCTCACAATGAATTCTATGATGTTGTTTTTCATCATTCAAAATCCCTAAGAAGTGGTAAAGTGTTCAGATAACAAATGGTCCAATACGCTTCCATCCTCTCCCTTATTATTTTATATAACATCACTATTAAAGGGGGAAGCTATAGTTATTTTCTTCTAGTCTAAGCTTTTATTCTCTCACTTGGTAGCCATTCGATTTGAAGCATATTCTTTGCAGGGACATGCTTGAGCTATATACCAGAGAAAGGATTCTTACATATCATCTTTTCATTAGTTTATTAATTCAATAGGTAGTTGTTCCTATTACTAATATGCCTCTTTTTAAAGGGAAGAGATGTCTTGCAAAATAATTAGAGAAAAGAAGCACCACATAGGCAAAATCTAAAGTCCCAACTTCTAAACCTCAGAGGAAAAGAAGAAAGTAGGTTACATCACCACCTAGGACCTCTACTCAACTTAGGAGGACTAAATCTATGAGTGCTCAAGTAAATTTAGCTCTAAAGAAGTCCTTAAAACCATTTTCCAAAACTTTTGGGCTGATCAAACAAAATCTCTCTTGCCTTTGTAAGAGAATGGATGTGATGGGTGTGCCACTACCTCTAGATGGATAGTAGTTTAAGGAGATTACCACTTCTCTAATATTAGATAGTAAGGAGGATAGTTTAGCTCTAGCTAGACATTCTATAGTAGCTGGGCCATCCTATGCATGTGATTCATGAAATGCATTAAGTTATGAGGATCTTGCTGCATCTTTAGTACATGTCTAGGGGGAGTCTTTTCTTAATCTTGAGCAGCTTGGACCAAGCACTTATGTACAAGAAGATGTTCTTTAATCCTTTGAGTAGCATGTGACAGAGAGTATTTTTGATACCACAGCTCATTGGGTGCAAGATGCTCCCATAACCTATTAGTGGAAGGGTGATTCATCATCCTCTCAGTAGGCTCCATCTCATCCTCCTTTATCATCACATTTTTTTATTAAAGCTTCATTCTTGAAGGGCTCCTGTCATAGTATCTTTTTCAAATGAGGATGTGCAACATGTCTCCAGCTCTAGTACTAGCAATGATGATGATGATGCGGAGACTTATCAGTCCACTGGTACAATGTTTAACTCTAATAAGGATGATGATACAAAGATCAGTGGTTCATGGACTTTCATCATCTTCTCCTTTTGGGTGTTGTCCAAAAAGGAAGAGAGCTTTTGTGGTGATTATGTAGTTTTTCATTATGGTTATGTATATCCTTGAGCATGAGACAATTGTTTGATGGCTATGGTTCATGGTTATGTTTGCGGTAACATGTGATCATGCTATATGCTTATTTTGCTTATTATACTTTGGAGAGTGTTTAGTATATATTATAGATTGGTTATGCTTTTAGCTATATGTGAATTTTTGGTCTATCCTCATTGAATGGTATATGATGGATAGTTCTTGGGCACCTCATGATGTTATCATTTTGCTATGTGATCTCATGTGATTAGAACTAATGGTTATGATCCTTTTAACTAATACATATTTTTCCCTTTACCTCTTTTTCTATCATAGAAATATATCGTAGAATGTTGGTGATTTTTATATATATCATGGTATTATGCTAATCCATTTTCTTAAATTTTGGACATCACCAAAACGGAGGAGATTGTTGATCTTTCAGTATGTCAAAATCTTAGAAAATGGAGAATGTAAAAATGTGCTTGTAATCTTGTAGGGCTAAGAAAAAATAACTTGACAAGATGATTGAGAGCTTCAAAATGAGATTTGAGTTAAAATGAGGGTTAGCATGACAAAACAAGTGCTAGGATGATAAAATAAGAGCTATGGTCAAAATGAAGTCTACAAGCCAAATGAAGATGTTTTGAGATTTACCAAGATGTCAAAATGTTAAAGAAATATTTTGGACTTCAAAATACATTTTGAGGCTAGATATCCTAGATTAATAGTAGATGTCTCAATTATTGCTAGGACATCCCAACTGGGATGTCCCAAGAGAGACATCCCAATTTTTTATGGGATGTTCCATCTGAATGGAGGTTTTTTTAGATAGATGTCTCAAGCTTGAATGGGACATTCCAACTAGCTATTTCCCAACCATTGCACTAATTTTGAGGAGTTTTTGAAAACTAAAAAGCTATAAAAAAAAGTGGAATTCTTGGAAAATGATGAAGCACTATAGATATTGGAATATCTATCATTGTCTTCATCAAGTGGATTGTCTTTGTTCCTCATTATCTTCATTATTTGTGAATTATTATATGTATTAAGAGCTTTATTGCAAGTAATTTGTAATGTGAGTTACACTCTCTCATTTATTATTTTTCTCTTTTTGTAAGACATGCAGGTTTGATGTGCTTCTTGTGAGAAAGCATCTTCATTGAGCTTGTTGGAACCTTACGGGGTTGAGTTTTTTCATAGTGATGAAACACTCTAGTGTAGAGCTCAAATTTTGTAAAGGTTGTGGGATCCTTGAAGCCACATTTTGAGCTTGTTAGGTCCTTGTGGGATTGAGTATTTATCTAGCGAGAAAACATTTTGAGCGAAGCTCAAACCTTGTAAAGGTTGTATTGCCTTTTAAACCACATTTTGAAAAAACAAAATCCAAAGGTATGCAAGGATTCTATCCTTTGAATGTGGATGTATCCAAGTTAGGGAACCATGTAAAAATTATGTGTGGCTTTTTTTATCTTAAATGTTTAATTTGGAAAAATTTCTCAACCCCCTTCTAAGTTCTCAATCCTCATATGAAATTGCAAATATCTTCAAGATATCATTCATAGAAAAATCGATAGACAAAGGAAGTAAATTGAGTTTTGAATATGTATTTAAGACAGATAGTCTAATTTTATTAAATGAACTACATGGCTTTGTTAGTCATGGCATATTTTAGTTATAACATTCATAAGTCCTTTGCCATGTGTTGCTCCTAAACAAATTTAGCTTTGGAGAAGCAACTAGAAGCATCCCAACTATTGAAAATCTCTTGTCAAGACTAGAATCCTTGAGAAGATTAGTTCATGAAGTCTTTTATGGATTGAATCCAAGTGACCAAACTATACTTGGAAAATTCTATTTAGCATGTGAAAAAAATATATTGATAGTAATTGTAGAACATTGGAATTTTAAGTTAGTGAATGGGCATTTCTAAAGATGAATTATGCATGGTAAATAAAGTCAAAGATGGGAATAAATCAAAAATTTCTTAAATGCTATAATGGTTCATTTAAGATGGTTACTTGTGTCAACCCTATGAGATATAAGTAGTAGTTCCCAACATATATGATAAATTTTCATTTGGTGTTGTATGTCTCCATATTGAAAAAATTCAATTCTAGAGATAATGATCTAGCACATAAGAGATTTCAAGGGCCTTCATGCATTGAGTCTATGAAAGAACAATAAATACATATGCACAACTAGTTACACTTCTAATAAAAAGATGGAACTTCTAGTGTATTAGTAATGCACATTCTTAAAGAAGGACACCTGGAAGGACTAGCATACTCTCAAGCATAAGTAGATGTTACTTATAAACATATTCATAAAGAGTCATAATAATCTACATTTGTAAATGTATGTAAGTGGCTACCATATTTTTATCACTTCAAATTGTGAATCATATTATTTAGAACTCATATTATTGCCTGGAAAAAAATGATAGATATAAGATATGATGGAGTGTGCTTTAGGACATAGCACTAGTGTAATTTTTATTTAATTAAGGAGTGTGTGCTACCACATTGAGTCTAGAATTTTAAAGATCCCTACTAATGCTAGTGATACACCCTTATATCACCACTAAAGATAGAGAGCTAACTCACATGTCAAGTGAGTAGGTTTTTCTACAAGTAGAAATGTTAGTATAGTTTGTATGAAAAACAACAAATATTTTCTTCCTTAATCCAAGTTACATGAATACCTATAAGCCTCTATTAGATGTTAATTCAAGTTGAATATTTACACTTTATGATAGAATAATGCTAGTCATTGAATCATTTTTTCTAGAATTGTTAGAAGGGCTTTTAACTATTTCATAATCCTTGATATCCCATGTGATTTCCATGTTTGGAAAGCACACAAAAAAAGACTTGAACTTGAAGAATACTATTTTTCTTAAGTGATGGAAAGTGTAAGAAAGCATGTCTTATTGATGGTTAGAAGATTTGTTTTCTCTAAAATAAGGACTAAAAAGGTACAATGGTTCTAATTGATTCCATGATATTTAACCATCACTAACACTTAAAGAATTACATGGACTAGATTTTTTAAGAATTGTATCAAAATGATATGTAGGCATTTTAGGGAGGCTTTTTCCTATGACTAAAGCCACCCCCATTCTCTACAAAGTGTGATTTAGGACTAGTTGTGCATAGCATAGGATTAGTCATTAAGGCTTATTTTGATGTTTTGTATCTTATTGTGATACTATGTATCATTTGTGTGTGTGTGTGTCCTAGGTTATCATGTGTGCATATTTTCCAAGGCATCCTTGCTACGCTAGTAATAACTCTAATAAGTGTTATAAATATTAATGTACTTGAAAATGCTATGTTGTTGATGTGTGGTTCACCTTAAGTCCACCCTTATTTCCTAGCTAAATTGGAAGTCTTTACTAATGCCATGTAGTGCATTTCAAGGGCAACATCATAATACAGTAGCATTTTTGTAACATTCCAAATCTAGTAGGCATAATAAATGTGAAATAGAAATTAAAAAAAAGTGAAAAATAATCATAATAATATACATTATGTAAAATTCATAACTATTACTAAAATAACATTCATATCTACATAAAAATTAATAACTTACTTAAAGGTATTATTCTATACAAGAAATTCCAACATCAACTACAAGTCATAAGTCTAAGACATGCATAAAATAAATGGCACTTCTAATTGATCTTATACACATTCAAAAACAACTCACATAAAAAATACTAAATAGTCAACAAGACTACACCCTATACAACTAACTCTTCTAGCTTTTTAACCATTATCCACATCACTAGAATCTTTAAGTCTACGTGTAAGAGTTAAAAAGAGGGGTCAATCTAAATAAGACCAAGTAGGAAAACATTATAAGAAATTCTATTAAGATTGATAACAAGTGGTGAGCAAGGAGTATCTTCCATGCCAAAAAATACAAAGCATAAGATTTTATGCATGACTTGATCAAAATCTATAAACTAGACTAGCAATTTATCTAAGTTGTTTAAGTGTAATCATGGATTGTTATCTTCCCAATCATATGGATGTTGCCTTAGTTTGTAAAATTAAGTGTAACTAAGGCATATGATTGTTAATGTTTTTTTGCCATATTATAATATTTCTAAAATATAGAAAATTATTAATTAATTTAATAAACAAAGAAATACAATCTAATCTAGCCTAAGTGATGAGCATCCATTTCCAACTTCTTGTACATATCATGAATTCACACTATTATTGCTACGTTTTCAAGTGTGCACTACTAGGTGTACCAATTGATAACACTATTGGAGTTATTAAATGATAATGTATTTATACTCAAAGTTAGTCATACTCATTCTACATAATTAATGTACATTTGAAATTAAAATGCTAACTAAATATATGAAAGGAAATGATAGTAGAAATAAAATGCATTTAAAAAAATATTTGATTAACTCAAAGTGATGTAATGAAAGTGAATTAATCTCAATGTTATTAATGTCATAAAATTATGTCTAGGTACAATTAACTCAAATTCATGTTGTAGTATTCATTGACTACTTATAACTTTTATAGTTTTAAAATACAGTAGGTTTGCTACACTCATAACCAGAATTAGTATCATGATTATCATAGGTGATGTAGTTATATAGGTAAGAGTAAGAATTGCATTCATACTAATGATGTGTTAATGTAGTTAAGTCTATAATGCATCAACATAACAGTATTGACAAGATCAATTATTATGTTATTTATCATACCCTCATGATTAATTAAAAACTTATCCTTGATTCAAAAATAAATAAAATGAAGTTTATTTATAAAAAGTATGAAAGTAATCACATGAACAACTAGCTAACATAACTTAGCTAAGAATCAAGTTCTATATTACAAATGTTATTTGATGATTAAAAATTTCATAAAACAACAAAATTAGAATGCATTTTTCTTAAAATAATTGTAGGATTAAAAAATTGACAAAGGCATATAGCTCAAGTCGTGCTTGATGATGGTGGATTCCCATGTCTTGGTGATTCTTGTGGCTAATTTGCTATTATTATTGTTACACTCATAATCAAAAATGTCTTTGTCAATGCTCTTATATTTTCTTATTTCATCCTAGCATTGTTGATTATCGAGGTAATCTCACCTAGATTTGCTATTGTAGGAACTTCCCATGGATAGGATAGAGTTAGGAACATCTCATGTGCATTGATAAATCAAGTTACAAAATGTTTATGCTTGATGTCAAATGCCTTTACTATTATCCTTAGTTCCTTGTAGTCTTTCATTCTCTTATACATGTCCTATGCCACATCTCTTTGATCTATGAATTTAGCCTTGAGGACCTTAAGCTTTGTTGTTATAATTTGTAACTTTTTCAATGCTTCACAATGGAACTTATGTTCATTCTCATATAGTAAGATTGAGGCAGTCATTTATTTTTCTAACTTTTTAAAGGTTTACTAGCAATTAGAATTAAAATATTTTCATAACAAAGATTGAATAGCTATATGTATTGCATCATCTCTTTAATTTGTAGATCCTTCATCTAGATCTCAACCTAATTTTAGGCATTAAAACCATCAAAAAATAGCTATCATGTATCTCTTGGAATTTTCTAGAGGATAGCATTAAGTTTGACCTTTGTCAATTAGATCTCCTTCTTACTTATTTTTTCAGAAGACCCACTTGTTTCCTTTAATGATTTTTAATCTTTTCATAATTAGTAGCATCATTCTTCTAGGTGGTGATCTTAATTATATCTTTTTGTCTAATTCCCTAACTTCCTTCATTAAGATATTTCTATTTTTGGTTCTACTATTCATACACCTTTATTAGCTTTTGTTGACTTCTCTTGGAGGTTCTTATGATAGTTTTTCATTCAATTAATTTTCTATTCAATATTTTAAAATATGCTATTTCTATAACAAGATATTCATTCTTATTTTTCAACTTTACGATGCCCTTATTCAATTTATTAACCATTGCATCTAACAAGGAAGCATTCCAAGTGAATTTTTCTTTTTTCATTTCCACCTTCTATTACTTAAGGTTTAGCTGATTGAATTCTCCATTCTTTTTAAGGCTAAGTTGGTGAATGAAAAGATTTGATAGCTAGGCATGGAGTCATTCTACTTCATCCCTTAATTACTAGTTTAGTAATCCTACCTACTGTAGTTGATTCTCATCAATGATCAACTTACCTTTCATCTTGATGAGCTCAAATAGAAATATCTTCAAGGATGTTAAAGATATTTGGTATTGTTGACTTGGCTTCCACCAATATGTTCAATGCCTCCTCATGTTAGGTTTCATTCATTCTTACTATTCCTCTTGATCTAGTTCTTATAGATATCTAAATGTCTCTCATTGTAGCAAAGTATGGTAATGGTGCTATAGGAACTTATAACGCTTATCTAATATGCTCAGGAATCACCTCCATAGTAGTTTCTTTCCCTTCATGTGATAGGAGTATCAAAATTATTTCATCCCCCTACTCTATTATGATTGTAGCACCTAAAAAATTTGGTGTTGGAGATTTGAGAGATTTCAATGTGGGATAGTTTTAAATTTAGATCCATGGGCCTCGAAAAAAGGACCTAAAGTGTCCTAGATGGTCTTGTCAATCACATAGGGACTTAGATGTGTATTACCAATTAATGTAAAAATGAAAAGAAAATTGTAATGAAATTAACATACTGAACATATAGGATGAGATTTAAGAACAAGGAAAATAATAGGATAATATTTGGCAAACAAAAATGATTGTAACTTTTGTATTAAATGCCAAAATGTCAAAAATAGGTTCAAAGGGGAATATAGATTAAGGCTTCTAATAGCCTAAAAAATGACTTTTTTTCATGATGAATTTGATGTAGACTAGTAGGATGTGTTCTACATAAAGGCCTACACTAGTCTTTCGATTTGATTTGCAATGAACAACTCTTTGCTTGTCATACTCTACATTTTAGAAGTAATAATTATGGACTCTTGGCTACTTAAACTATTTTGAAAGTCTTAAGTTTGATAAATGAAAAAATGATCCAAAAGTCCTTATAATGAAGGAAATTCTTTTTTAAATAGACTATGGGTCCTGATTTTTTTGCTGATTAATTTTTCCATGATTGTTGATATATTTCTGGTCAATTCTAAAATTATTTTGGATACTTTCTTGTATCATATGAATAGTTTTAGCTAGTTTATTGCCCCCACATGCTACTCCCACACATTGCCTAGATTTTGGAATTGGGATGCCTAGTGTGTGGGCTTAAAGGCCACATCCCACATGTTGTCTCTGTAGGTTGTCCAGCATGTGGAGCTATAATGCTTAGTGTATGAAATGTAAACACCAAATTTTGTAGCTTGCGAAGCATTTTCAATGTCCATAAGCTGAAACACATGGAATTTGCAACATGTGGAGCATTTTTTAACTTTCATAAGTTGGGATACAATGCATTCATAGCCTATGAAGCATTTTTTGCCTCTACAATCTAGGATGAATGAGATCTACAATGCATGTAGATTGTAGATCTCATTTTTACATTGAAAAATGCCCTAAATTCCATCAATACAAGGCCATAATGCAATATTTTTGGGAAAAATAAGGCAATTGTATCTACCTTTATATTTCCACCAAATTACAAACATTTTGGCTATGGGTTGTAACATGAATTTTCTTTGGGGTGTTTCATTAGGACCTCTTTGTTGATGTTTTGAGGATTGACTTAAGAAGCATCAACAAACAATGCAAAACACAACCACACAAGTTCATCACTAATGCTTCCTCTACACACTTTTTATAGCTATCGAACCATGCCCAAAAGTGCTTGTGATTGTGAAATGAGATCACAACAAGATGTCAAGAGTTTGGGATAAGATAATGCCTAGATTAGCTATCAAAAAATGATTACATGAGTTAAAAAATAATTTCAAATATTAACATCCTAGATATGGTATAGCAATGGCATGCTTCTTGATTAAATTGTTCTTCATGCTTTATGATTGGACTACTGGTTACTTGATAAAGTGTTAGAGGAACCAACACTCTGTACTTAGGATTCTTTGACCATTAGGCTTCTTCCTTTATTTGTTTGGAGTTTTTGATTTGACTTTAGGCTTCGTTGGCCTCTTAGCATTCTTAGTAATTTGCTTTTTCATATTTCTCTCTTTCTTTAAGGAGGAGAACCTTCATTTGGTTTCATTTCCAAGGATGAATTTTGTTTTTGTTTTTCTTTTAGAATGAGATGTGTTACATCTAATGATCTTGATAGTGGAGTATGCCAAAAGAAATGTCACATAGGCACTATGCATGAATGTCAAACATAGGTCTTCATTATTATCAAGGTAAGGAAGGCTATAATTGGGCTATGTGATTATGGCTTAAGAGAAGTAATAGAAGTGATGTGAAGCACATACTCTTGGCATAGTTGAACAAGCTAATCAAATTTTCTACATTGAGGTCACATGGTGACTCATTGATGTAATGAGTTGCACTCTTGTGATGAATTTAGGCTTCATCTTGTAAGCACAACTCCAAGAGGACAAGGAAACAAGTCAAAGAATACATGTTATTACAAGAGATTACATAAGGCCACATGAGATAACAAGCAAAATACAGGCCATCATAGGTTACAATCAGTGCAATATGAGAAATCTATATTTTGTTTCACAAATTTATACAAAGTTTATAGTATTTTTTTATGCCAAAAAATAAAGAACTAGAGGTTACATAGGCTTGCTTATTGTAGGATACAAAGGTTATAAGTGTCCCTCATTTGTTCATACCTGTAAACAAAGACAAACAAGGAAGAGATATAATAAGGTTTGATATAGGAATGATAGATTAGATTGGATAATTCATTTCCATCCATGTCCACCATTCTAAATTCCCCATTTCTATAGGCTTTGGTAATTAAGAAAGATCCCTCCCAGTTAGCCGAGTACTTGTTTGCATTTTTACAAGTGACCTTAAGAACAAGGTATCCTTCATTAATCTTTCATCTATTCAAATCATGACGATGTTGTTGTTTTTGCCTTTCCTGATATCATTCAATGTGAGCAAGTATTTGTATTCATTGATCTTACATAGAATCAAGGTCAATGATATGCAACACCTTATTTTTCTCGTCATTGATGAACTTAGACAAAATGACCCTTAAGGATGGTACTTGCAATTCAAAAGGCTATATGGGATGACATCAGTTGTAGTTCAAAAGGTTATTCTATAGGCCCAATGTACATGCACGATTTGCTCATGTCACTTATGTCTGCTATTGCTTAACATCTTTTTAAGTAGGTTTATGATTACTTTGTTTCTTGCTTTGACTTGTTCATTGACTTGAGGATAATATAGTGATGAAAAGAAATTCTTGATGCCTAATTATTTACAAAAGGCCTACATCTCTTGGCTACTAAATTGTGGTTCATTGTGTATAACTATTGTTAAGGTTATGCCAAAATGGGATACTATGTTGTCTAATATGAATTTACAAACCTACTGAGATGTTCTTTTCCTTAGGAGAATAGCTTTAATTTACTTTGTAAAATATTTGATTGCAATGATGATGGAGCTATGCCCTATTGAAGACTAATGTGTTATAGGTCTAATAATGTCTATTCCTTATCATTGAAATAGCCATGTGATCTAAGTGGTGTGCAACTTGGTTGATGGCATGTGTATTAAGTTGCTCTACCATTGACAAGTAACACAAGTTTGAATCTTCTAAAGGAAATTGCTTTCCATATAGGGCCAGTAGTATCCTAATTGTTTGATCTTAATAGCCATGGCTCTAGGTCCTATATGTCTTACACATACACCTTCATGGACCTACTCAAGGACTATGCGAGCTTTGGATTTTCCTAAGCTCACCAAAAATATTTCATTGTAGGACCTTCGACATAATGTGTTATCAACCACTATGACATATTGTTTTGATATTTTATGCACAACATCATTTTGAGAAGTAGCTAGGTTTTGTGGAGATTTACCATGAATTAGGTAAAAATTGATATTGTCATACCACTCTTTTTGAGGGACATTGTCAATAGTAGTAATAGAGATGCCTTAAATGTTCTACATGATGGGAAGAGCATAGTTCTTTGTCAAGAAAGGTAACTTACTAAACATATCTTACGTCACACTTAGGATCAAGGTTGCAATGGCATCAACTAAGGTATTCTTAGTTTAAGGTATGTATTAAATGACAACATCCATAAATTGTTGTATGAGTTTCTTAGCTAGGTCACAATAAAGCTGTAGATGTTTGGCTTTACATGCATACACCTCAATTATTTGATGAACCATAAGTTGCAAATCATCTTTTATGATTAAACATTTGATTCCTTAGTTATGAGCTACCATCATCCCTTTGATTAATCCCTCTTATTTCACTACATTTTTGGCGCATGAAAATTAAAAGTGATAGGTGAAAGGTTAGATAACACTAGAGGGTGATGTCAAGATGACAGCTGCACTGGTCTCATGGGTACTAGAAGCACCAGAGTGCATGATCACCTTGTAACTTTTGAGTACCTCATTAATAATGTTAGCATGTTCATTAGGGAACTCGAGATCAATGGCTATGTTATCATCAATCAAGGAAGTTGTATGTTATTTGGCTATAGCTTGACCTTTTGTTAAGGCTTGGGAAATGTAATGTAGGTCAAACTCAACTATTATGGCCTTCCACCAAGCTATACGGCTACTTATGTAAATGTTGGTGGTTATGAATCTTAGTACATTATCCTTGCATATGACATTAACTTGGAACCTAAAGAGGTATTGTCTCCATTTCTTTAAGGAGAATACTTGGGCTAGACAATACTTCTTCACCTCTATGTATTGGATTTCATAGGCTATCAATGCATTGCCTAAGTAGTAAATGGGAAACTCTACTCCATCATCTTTTTTTTTGATAAAGTAGAGAGGCTATAGATGTGTTAGAGATTGTAAGGTAAATGTAAAAAAATTTATCTTTCTAAGGTGAGTACATAGTGGGTGGATGGACCAACTTTTTCTTAAAATTGTCAAAGGCTTCTTAGCATTGGTCATTCCACTCATAATGAGCTCCTTTCTTAAGAAAGTGTTTCATGGGCTATAGCTTATTCATAAGCATTAAGATGAACCTATGAATAAAATGTAATCTACCTTATAGTCCACATAGCTCCTTAAGATTACTGGATGCTTCCAAGTTGGTTATGGCCTTAACCTTATCAGGATTGGCACATATCCCTACCTCAGATACTATGAAGCTAAGCATCTTACTAGTTTTGATGCTGAAGATACACTTCTTAGGATTAAGTATAAGTTCATAGTTTAGGCATCATTGGAGTACTAAGTTGAAGTCATGTGCATGGTCATTGGTTGTCTTGAACTTGACCACTATGTCATCAACATAATCATTAAGCAACACTAGCATGTACTCACTAAATAGGTAGGTCATAGCTTGTTCATAGGTGAAAACCACATTCTTTAAACTATTTGGCATCATGGTATAACAAAAGGTACTCCAAGGGGTCATGAAGGTCATGTACAGTTGATGTTATGAGTTGATCCTAACTTGGTTGTATCTTGAGAATCTGTCCATGAAGGACAACAAGGCATGTCCAACTATGGTATTGATAAGTTGATCAATGCTAGGCAATGAAAAATAATCTTCAATGGTTACCTCATTAAGGTCCTAGAAATTTATACAAATATGAATGCTCCTATTTTTCTTGGAAACTATTACTATGTTAGACACCTAATTGGCATAATCAATAACTCATATGAAACCAGCTTGATAAAGCTTCATGATCTCTTCATGTACTGCCAAGGCTAGATCTAGTTTGATTTTACATACTTTTTACTTGATGGATTTGACACTAGGATCAAGTATGATGTTATGTTATAATAATTTTGGGTCAAGACCTAGCATATCCTTCTATGACCAAGTGAAGGCTTTAATGTTATCCTAAAGGGCCTTCGTGATGTCTTGAGCCATATGAGATTCTAGTGAGAAACTAAGTATTAGGGTTTTCTCCTCACCATTATGTGTTGTGACGGGAACCTCGGCTAGAGAGTCCTTAGGACTATCACTAACCTCTAGGTCAAGGGTTTTAACTATGTGTTCAAACCATTCGAAATATTTTTCTATGGAGACTACCTAGTCGAATAGGTTCCCAAGGTTAAGATCTAGGTAATCAAGGTCAATGGATTACTTAACATCACCATAGGGTCCACCTAGGTTTAGAGGTAAGCTAAACTGTGCCCATCTATCCATGTTTTAGTTTTACACATCAACCAAAAGCACATTAAGTGGCATCTACATGACATGATTTGCTAAATAATGCTAAAGTGATGCAACATGACATCATAATAGACCACCATGGAGCATAATAATATACAACCAAGGTAATACCAAGTATAGCAATGCCAACTAATGTCATGAAAGATAGGAAATGATACCAAATGATGTTCAATTATATTGAATGAATGTAAAATGAGGCTAAATTTGGTCAAAATGTATCAAAATGAGATCAAATGTAATCAAAATGATGAAAAATGGTAATAAATAACACCAAAAGTAGCCATAATAGTGAAGAAATGGTTTCAAATGATATCTAACATGACCAAATGAAGTTAAAACTATGAAACATGACACCAAATGATATTAAATGATGGAAAAATGGGATCAAACAATGTTAAGGGAGGGCAAAAAAGGTCAAAAGTTGTCAAATAACACCAAATGATATCAGGAAATGATATAAAATGATACCAAATAAGGTCAAATAATGTTGATTAGGTCAAAATAGGTCAAATAAGGTTGTACTAGGCTAGGAATAGTATAAATAAAAATAATTTATTTTTATTTAAGATTTATATGATTGGAATAAAGAAAATCCAATGAAAATAAATTATTAATTGCCAAAATAAGTGAAAATTTGGAGTAAATGAGTTTCTAATTGTCAAAATTAGCACAAAGCTAAGGAAAACAGGTGGTCAATTATCAAAATTAGCTAAAAGCTATAAAAAAAACAAGTTGTAAAGTGTCAAAATAATAAAAGAAACCAAGAGAAAAGAATTTTAAACTTTTAAAATAATGAAAAAGCTAATAAAAATTAATAAAGTAAGAAAAAATTGTAAAAATAAAAAAACTTATGAAAACTACCATTAAACTGCTAGAAAAGTGATTTTTTGTGTTACAAATATTTAAAAAGACAAAAACTTGTTTTTTTCCATTACATATGAGCTATTACTCTAGCATATGGGCTTGAGTTTTGACTTTTGGGACCTACCAAGGTAGCTTGTGACCACTTTGGGTTAAGCTTTTGGCATGTAGGACCCATTTTAGCAATGTTTAAGCCTATTTGTTTTTGTTCTTTGCCTAGTACACTGGTCCACATGCTATGTAGCATGTGAAGCCTAGGGTATTAGTGTACAGGGCTCATAGACAACTTTGTAGTACCTTTTTAGTTTGTTTGGGGGTCATTTTTGCCTCCTGTAGCAATTCCCAAGTCTTGAAGAAGTGTTTTGGATTCTTAGAGGTTCTTGACATAGCCTATGAGCTTTATTTACTAAGTCTAAGTTTGTTCTTGCCCTACACATTGGGTTACACTTTGAAATGTGGGTTTCCAACTTGCAAGGATTGAAATTTTGGCTTTTGAAGCTCTTTCAACTGGTTATTAACTATTATATCCACTTGATGTTAGTGAAGTGGTCTAGGAAATTAAATAAGATAAGTTTGGGGCTAGTATAAACTGAAAGTAAATTTTTGAAAACTCTAGACATTGGTGCACACATTGGGTAGCGTGTGGTACTAGGGCCTCAACATATTAGCATTTTGGCTAAATTAGGATTTTAGAGTAGCATATAGGCTCAAATGTCCAACAATGGTTATTTTAAAGTCAAAATAAGTCAAACAAAAGCTGCTTTGAAGTCCACACACTGGTCCACAAGTTGGGCTATGTGTGGAGTTACAAGATTAGTCTATTAGGATCAAATTCAATTATTCTTAGCTCCAAAAAGATCAAATCTCAACTTAACTTCTAGTTTAAGGATCCTAAGCCCTACCAATCAAATTCTAAGCAATTTTAAGTGTCAAGAACCTTTCAAAAATTTTCACACATTGTTCCATACATTGGCTAGCATGTGAAATCTATGTGTTAAGTATATGGAACAAATATCAGCTAATTTTAAGCTCGTTTGACTTGGTTTTTTGGTCATTGGAGTCACTTGTGTAAGTGCCTATGGTTTGGTGACCTAGATGGTATTTCTAAGGCTATTTTAGATTGGAAAAAAGTTTATTAATGGTTAGGCTCACACATTGTCCCAAAAGATAGCTAGCATGTGAGGCTCATGTATGTAGTATATGAGATAGTTATAAAGTTTTTTGGGGCTACCTTAGCCTATGTTTTTCTATTTGGGAGCTCGTATGATAGCATCTATGGTTTTGAGATGATTTGGAGCTTTGTTGACCATCCCAAGCCAAGATTGAATTGTTAAAGTCAACCTATATAATTTTCTAAGTAATTTTGATTTGAAATTTTAATTTTTTTAAGGTTGTTAATGCAATAGTGGAGGAGGGATTGGGTTTTTCTAGGTTTTTTCCTTTTGTTTAGGGCTAAAAATAATTTTTAAAAAATGTTTGTAAATTTTTTCTAGCCTTAGAAATTGCATTGATCTATTGTAGTTTCTGGTACTGGGTTTCTTTGGCTTTTCAAGTTGTATTGATAGCATTGGACACCTTGGTTTTGGTTTGAGCTATTGTGAAATTTTTTTGTAGATACTTTGACCATTGTGTAACATCATTTGAGGTTGTTGGAAAAGTGTATTGAATGCTTTGGGATATTGTATTAGTTTAAATGGCAGCATATAAGCTTGGTTTTCTGATAGAAGTTATGTTTGCTACCACAATTCTCCCTTGCATCCCTCTAATTCCCACTATATGGGCTAGTGAAACAATCTTGACATCATGTTCCTTGTTAATTTTTGTGTCTGAAGGTTCAACACTATCAAATTTGGCCTACTGGCCTTATTGATATTTGGTTTCATGCTAATTGTTGGCTTAAATGTCTATTGGTGAGTTTTCATATCAAGCATTTATGAAAATGGCAAGAGGTTAAACTTTAGTTCATGTTATAGTTGAAACACCACCAGGAAAACACATGTTATAACTTGTAGTCTTCACCATTCAACTTTAGGTAAGATTTCATTATAAATGTAAGGTTAGTAGCCCATGAGCTACAATCTTACATGCTTTAACTTGTTGAGGCTGAAAAATGCCTTATAAGTTGTTACTGCCTCACTTCCCACATGAAAAAAGTGCTATTATGTCTATATATGATCTTGGGAAGGCTGAAAGTACTTTGGGGATTGCCAAATTTGTTATTTTCATAGGTTTTTGTAGAGGTAGACCCTCAACTATGCTAAAGCCATCTACCCCTAGTGTAGATGGTGTTGAGTTTTCCTTTTTCCTAATAATACCCAACGTAGTCACCACAAAGCCTAGCATATCTACAAGATTAATGTTGATGTTGTTGGGTTTTCATTTTTCCAGCAATGGCTAGCATAGTCATAAAATTTTTTAGTGGTGGTAGCATGGCCAGCATAGTTGTCATGGATTTCTAGTAGATGCAGTTTGTCCAGCGTGGTTACCATGATTTTAGCAAATTCCAATAGATCCCAATGTAGTCCTCTAAGGCCAACATAGTTGAGATGAAGGCCAACGTAGTCACAAAAGTCCATCTACTATTTTTAGTATGTGGATGGGTTTTGATGGGCTTAGTGCATCAAAACTTACTAGAAATGATCAACTACATTGGAAATCATAGATGTTACACTTGAAACTAACATTAATCTATCAGCAATCATGGTAGTAATTTGCAGCATGAACTTAGCAACCTAAAAGCCTTTAAAACCAAAATGTAAATACCTAATTCAAGTGTCAAACATTTTTGTAACCAAGCAACCTAATAGCCTTTTTTGCAATCTTGAGCACTTGAACTCTATTTGCAATCTATGCTAAGCACTAGAAACTCTTAGCATAGTTCTACTAGAACAAGAGTTTACATCACTATTTACACCACATCACTATTTACACCACATCACTATTTACACCACCTATAGCCAAAGTTGCAGACTTGAATGGAAACCAGTAATGAGTTGTAAATGATTGAAGTTAGGAAGTACCTCAACCATAAAGATCAACTGCAAAACATAACCTATCAACTCCAATAAGCCTCAAGCTTCATTCAAGCTAGCTTCTTGTGCTTTGGGAACACCATCTCATTCAGCATAGTTCCTATGATAACCATGCTCTCTTTTATGCTACATATTATATCTTCTTTTATTTCTATGTTCTTTATCTTAATATCTATCTCTATCATGTCTACCATTTCTACCTTCATTTTCATGATTATCTCTTCTATCATCTTCACTACACTTTCATTATCCTTTCTTTCTTATCTATGTTCATCCTTGTCAAAGCTTATTGATGAGGACAACGAGGAAGGACTATGAAGAACTAAAAGAGTCATGTTGGCTTATTCTCCTACTATGATCCCTTTGGTTATGTTTGGAAGACTTGCTAAAAGACATATGTTTAGAGTAAAATTTATGTTTTTCTTTTTTGATCATAATGTTAGCAAAATGGTACACTCCCCCACCCCGTTCTCTTTGTTTCTTCATGATGGACTTTCATGGAATGGTCTTTCTAAAGTTGAACTTTGATGAGCTAATAATACCTACATACCTCATCAATCACCTTGTAGTCAATAGTAGCTGCTTTTAGTCCAACTTTCATCAATGCTACCATAAGCATTAATGGAGATGAACAATTAAGTGGTAACAAAATATTTTCTTCTAGGTCCCTTTGTCACATTTCTTCATTCTAGTAAAGGACAAAGGAAAAGTCTCAATAACACACATATAGATGCTAGTAGACTACCTTTACTTGATAATGTACATCATTCTTGCTTATGGTTATTATATCATGTTCCCTAGATAAAATCATTAATAGGTGGACAATTGACTTTAGGAGAAGAAGATATTTTAAATTAATATATCTAATAATAATATTTTTAATAGATAAATAATTTTAAGTCCTAACAATAATCATGAATGATTTAAACTAATCTAGTTCATTAGCACTAGTCCTTGATAATAGTGTCAATGATGAGCAATGAGTGTTCCCTACACCCAATCATAGAAGTCAAAAGCATTCATGCATGACCTAAACATAATTCCTAGACTAGACTAGTAAGGTATCTAGATTATTTAACTATGATTGTGCATCATTGTCTTTCTAATTATACTTATATTTGGCTTAGTTCAGAGAGTTAAGTGTAATTGAGATATATGATCATTGATGTTGTTCATCATATTAAAATAATTTTTAAATGTAAAAAATCACTAATTAATCTAATAAATAAAGAAATGAAATATGATCTAGCTTAAGTGATAAGCATTCGTTTCCAACTTGTTGTACATATTTTGAACTCACACTATTGTTGTTGGGTTACCAAGTGTGCATTATTGAGCATACCAAGTGACAACACTGTTGGGATTACCAAATGATAATGTGTTTATTCTCAAAGTTTGTTGTACATATTATGCATGACTAACATACATTTGGAATTAAATTATTAACTAAATGAAAAAAATAACAATGAAAATAAATTGCAATTAAAAAAATATTAGGCAATGTCAAAATGTTGCAATGAAAGTGAATTAATCTAAATCTTATTACCATCATGAAATTATACCTAGGTACAAGATCACTCAAATAAGACTTCATTAATTAATTCACATTCATGTGAAAAGCACTTATTGACTACTTCTAACTAATATAATTTCAAACTACAAGAGCTTTATTATACTAATGACCAAAACAATATCATAAATGTAATAGGTGGTGCATTTATATAGGCAAAATTAACCATTGCATCAATGTTGATGCATTGATGTAATCAAACCTATGTTAATGCTAACATTAACATAGTAGTGTTGATGTTAATATATCAACATAATCAACTAATATACTATTCATCAATAAGAAACCATAAATTAAAAGACAATAAGTTGGATAACTATTGATAAGTAGTAACATAAGTCAAACCATCTACAAAAAGCAAGTTTTCATTCACAATATTCAACAAGTGTTATAGTGCCTATCCATCACCATTATCAGTTAAAGATTTTGTAGGCTTGCATCACCATACTCTATGTATTATATGAATCAATTAACATGTATACTTTTACAAATATACTTATCCATAGCCTTACTACATTTTAGGTTTTATTAACATTATTGACCAGTAATTATAGTCCAATTGCATACAACTATTCCAAAACTATGATCATTCTAAAGAAGATTTCCTCAAGAATAATCATAATACCAACTCCTCTTGAAGAATAATCACAATATTGACAACTATCAAATTCTCTAATCATGATAAATGTAGTCATGTGAGCATAAAAAATTCTAGATATCAATGAAATCAAAATGGACTATTCAAAATGCATTTTATGACATGTTTTAGAATTTCAAAATTACATTTCAACTACCCTAAATCTACAAATTTAACAATACTCTAAATAACTATAGAAAATTTAAAATTGACATGAAACCCTCAAGACCCTCATTACTACATCAAAAGATCAAAAAAGTTACATGAATTGACATACAAGAATGTCAAGTAACATAATCCTACCTTCGTATTTCATTATCTAGTCACTATTATTCATCTATTTGTAGAACCTCCACCATTGTAGCATGCTCCTAGCTATTGTAGTAACATTAACCCTATCATCATGTGCTCTAAACTATCATTATAATAAAAACTTTTCATTGCATTTTACTCTTTACAAGACCTAAGAACATCCTTATACTATGCTAGCATCTACATGTCGAATTACTACTAGATGTTAGACACTCCTATAATGGATTTCTCTATTTTGCTTATTAAAGTACTAAGTTGCATTCTTCTTCTAACATGAAACTTAGATAATTAGCTTAAGAATTCTCACCTCATCTAATTCTATGCTAAATAATGACATAGTCATTTTTATAGCCATCTAGAAGTTAAGTAATCATAAGCCATTAAAAATATGTAAAGAGTCATTTCTAGGATAATAATAAATTATGCCAACTATGCCATATGTCACATAGTGTTCTAGCATTATTCGTTAATCCAAGGTACCAACTGCATAGCCTCATATAGTTGGTGCACATAAACTATCCAAAATAAAATTAATTAAATTTTTTAAAAATATACCAAATAATATAAAATATCAAAATATTAAAAATAATAATAAAATAATACTAGCACATGCGTTATATAATGCTACACTCCTAGCTCACCATTGTTATTACTATCAAAAAAAGATGTCATAAGGTAAAACACATAGGTTTAACTTATAAAAAAAATTTACTATGGTGTTTAGTAAGGGATATTACAATTTGACTCACTATAAAACATAGCCTCCTCACATTTTCTTGTCTAAGAACATCAAATATGTACTTGATATTCATACAAAGCATAGTTAGATGGAGGGAGGGTGTTGACATCTAAAACTAATATTCATAATAAGAAAAAATTTAAAAAAGCATCATATGTTTAACATCGAATATTAAAAAGGAAAAACAACATGGAAAATAAAATACTTTCTAATTTTAGGAATGTCTACTTGAGTGTACATTTTAGAATTAAAATAATGCTTTGAAAAATCAAGAGATAAAATTTAATTGTTCATAGGAAAAATGATCCCTAGTCCTAACAATATTTGCATAACCTTCAATATTTACAAGTGAACCTAAAATAGCAAAAGGATTTGAGGTTGCAATAGAAAGCTTTGGCAAAATACCAACTTTTGTAGGAGAGGAAGAATCAATAGAAAATGATGGTATAAATTTTCAAATAATTTATCCATCACAATCTTAATATAGGATACTTTATCATCAAAATTAGCCCACTTCTTAACATAAGGTTTAAGCTTTAAGTTAATGGTATGCTTATCAAATGACAAAAATATTTTCTTATGGAATTTATATTTGGATTGATTAATAATTCCTCTAGAAAATTATTTACAAAAGCATTTTTCTTCTTTAGTTTATTTATTATCATTTATAATAACTTTGTTTTTCATTTCTTTAACTTCAAATTATTTTTACTATCCTCAACTTCAACATGTTTTTTTCTTTTCCTCAGCATCTTTTTTTTAGGAAAAAAAGGATAAGCATTAAACAAATATCCTTCAAGATGACAAAATTTCTAGGAATTAGAAAGGTTATAATATGTAACTGGCTAAATATAAGTCTTCCTGTTTGCTTATTATACCAATTTCTTTTTATGGTTAAGAATATTGATGTCAATAAAAACCATTTATGAAAACCAAATGGTGTCTAAAATAGATTCCATATACTTAATGAGACTAAGAAGTTTAACAATCTCTTGCTTAAATTTTTGAAAAATTAGTAAAATATTAAATAAAAAAACATGAAACTTTAGAATATTTCATAAATTTAACATAAAATTCTAGAGTCTACTTACAAATAATTAACTTTGCATACTTATATATAAATGACATTATATCTTGGGTACACTAGACTATTGAAGCATTGCCTAGCTTAATAAGAAGAAATAAGAATAATACTTGGCATGAATACTTAATAATCATATTTTTCATTACATCATTTAATTGTGAAGCAAAACTTTGATCATGATAAAAGTAACCCAAAATTGAAATGAATACATATCGTTATATAAAATGAACTATTAATGACTTGTATACATCATCACGAAAAATAAAATCAAGTGTCTTAGTTGCATGAACATTAATAAAAAAATGCATCTCAAATTTTTTTCTCACTAGTTTATAAATTTATATTTTTAGAATTAACAAAAATTCTCTTATCAATGTAAGAAGGAAAAATTCTAGCATCAATTGAAAAAATTGAAGGTAATTTAAAATCTTCCACAGGTAGACTTTAGAGAGATCAAATCCACTAAAGAAAAATTGAAGATAAATCCACTTGAAAAATTAGATTTACCTAAAAAAAATCCATATAAAGCATAATATCATCCTCTAAGATCTAATAACTAGGCCTTAGGATTATAAATTATGAAAGTTAACCTTAATTTTACAATATCCTAATCAAGAAAGGCTTAACAATTGACTTTTTAAAAGAACTAATTAAGTTATTCTTGTTAAACCAATCTTTTCATCTAAAGTGAAATATCCATTCATATAAAATAAAACTATTTTTATCCATTGTGATGACATGATAGAAAATAAAAAAATCAATTATTTTTATAGAAATGTTCACTTCTTAAGTCATCTATGTTTATGGCTTCATAAGGATCTATGCCCCTAGCTATAAAGTGACACAACCTAGGTACTTTTAAATGAATAATAGTTTTGTTTTATCAATATTCACCTTCATCCATATATTTTTATTAAATTTTTAAAGTTGATGTGGCATTGTTGTTAACTCTAATTCTAAACTTGCAACTAGTGCTACATCACTTGTGAGTAGTTAAAACCATGAAATAATTGTAATATAGATATACCCTAAGATATATAACTCAAAATTGCCCACCAAAATCAAATCCATAATATGGAGCTTTCAAATCAAGAGTGTTTCTAGTAAGCTAATACCTTATTGTTTACATCATTTGTAATGGTTACAGGTATTATCTATGATATATTCACTTTAATAGAAAACTTTTTAGGTACCTAATAAATCCACTCTTCTAATTCATCAATGAAAATGCTAAACATGGTTGGTGAAGGAAGCTAGCTTTGATTTACTCCTATATTATTATAAAATTAATAAGATCTTGTTATGTATTTATCTCTTACCTTACAAGTTTTGTGAATATACATAAACTAGCTTAGTTATATATATTTATAATATACATCTATAAATTGGCCGATAGAATCTTATAAGATTACAAGTAAGAAGTTCTTTGAGTAAAAAATTTCATGACTTCTGGACAAAGAACAAGATTTTAAAACCCAAATTTTCATGCCTTCTGGACGAAGAACAAGAGTTCTGTACCTTATTTTTCCTAAGGATGGGTTTTCTGAAAAAAAAATTCCATGAATTAGTGTATGCTCTCACCCTTGGCCGAATTTTTGCATTTGGTGACTTGTGGTGGCAGCTTTCCGTGGTTTTCTTTGCTGCGGCTGCAGTTGTATCCATTTGGCAGCAGTGGCTTGGTAGCTCTGCGTTGTTGCAGGGTGGACCTATGTTGTGGTGAGGTGGCAGTTCTTGGTGGTTGGAGTGGTGGAGTGGATCTTCGAGGAGCTGTGATGGTGGGTTGGGATGCAGGGGAGGGATTCTTCCTTGCATTGCCATGGCTGAATTGCCCAATGCTTCTGTTCCTTCTCTTCAGTGAGTTCCTCAAACTCTCCCTCTTATCAATTTTCTAGTTCAAGGATTTTTCTTAATCCGATTTACTACGCTTCAGGACGATTGGTTTTAGTAATTTTTCGGGATTCTAGGGAAGCATCTTCTTCGAGGCAAAGGCTCACAGCCGCTGAGCATCAGCCTCTGAGCACTAACTTCATCATCAGGACACAGCCCTCTAGGGGAGTAATTCATGTAATTCTGAATTTCATCCTTTAAGAATTCGCAGGTGCTACCAACGGAAGGGAAAATGGTGTCAGATCCTGATCCACGCTTCGATCCTGTTCTAATCCGCGAATGGTGTCAGATCCTGATCCATGCTTCGATCCTGTTCTGATCCATGCATGGTTTCTGTCTTCAGCTAAAATGCTGGATCTACATCTGCGTAGAATTCGAGTCGTCCTCCTGCTGCTGCTCTGCTGCTCTATCCACTATTATTATGCATTATCTATGTATTTATAAGAATGCAAAGGATGCAACGTTTGATCACACGTTAGGGTTATGCACAAAGTTGCGTTACCGAAATGGCCTTGTCTCGAATTTTAATTACATGTCAGCGTTGTGCACAAAGTTGCGTTACCGAAATCGCCTGTTTGGAATTTTAGTTACACGTCAGCGTTATTCACAAAGTTGCATTACCAAAATAGCCTATCTTGAATTTTACACGTCAGCGTTATTCACAAAGTTGCGTTACCGAAATAGCATAGTATCTAGAATTTTACACGTCAGCATTACACGTGAGCGTTATTCACAAAGTTGCGTTATCCAAATGGGCCGTGACAAAGTCAACGCTGGTCAGCGTTACGCACAAAATATTAGCGTTACCGATTTCTGACTGGAAATGGCCTATTGGCCAAACAAATTAAGGTGCATGTTCAAAAAATTAAAAAAAAACTTGTAATTATAAGGAAATGTAGATATTTGGAAGTAGGATGCTCTTAAAGCTATAATGAAAGCACTATATATCAAAGTGAATAGAAAATCTGTAGAAGCCTATATATACAATACAAAATAGAAGTAACAATCTTAATATTTATACTTGGATAATTCAAAAATATATACTCAAATAATTATACAAGCTATAGTATTTTATGGATGTGTACTATAAGATCTAAATCTTGATAATGAATCATGAAAGAAAATTTTAAATTTCATAAATAGTACTTGGATATATTGAAGGTGAGAAATTAAGTTTCATATGCAATACTTTTATTAGTTAGAAAATAATTTGTGACCATTGAAAGCTAAAGCAATATATCAATTATTAATATTATATTTGAATAATAAAAATAGTAATACGATCTCATTAGAGATCATGTAAAAATCTTAACAATAGAACATGTTGATGCATAATGTAACACTCCTAACTTTGATATTTCTTACTTAGTTATTTTGTGATTTGAATCCTTGACATGTTGTTCTTGAGCATATGTATTGTATTTACAACCCTTTTATAATTTAATTATGCTTGTATTTTGAATTCATCTATGGTGCAAGGGTTTTATACCTCAATAGACCCTAATAGGACCCAATCCACAACTTCCAAGTAAATTTAGCTTAGAAAATAAGAACAACATAATAAAATAGGGAATATTTCTTATGTTAAGAAAATTATCAAAATACATAGAAAATACATTAAAGATGAGGAGCCAAGATTGGCTCACAACTCTTCCAAGGATCTTAGAGGCCATACTTATTCCCTCTCAATCCTTAATTGCTCATAATGGAGCCCAAGCTCAAGACAAGAAACTTATAAGAGATTCTTCTAAAATCTCTCAAGTGCTTTCCCTTGCCTCTCATTCAACTTCCTTGCATAAGATCTCTTCTTACATAAGCTTTTCTTTCTTTCACAAGCTCTCTTCCCTCGAGAGCTCTCTCTCTTATCCTCTATTAGGATGTTTGGCCTTTGGTGGTTGTACTTAGGCCCTTGGCACTTTGGCATTTGGCACTTTGTCACTTTAGCACTATGGCACTTACAATGATGAATTACATCAATATTTATAAGATAGAAGGTAAAACCCTAGAAACCTTTCCTCAACTCAACTTGAGATTCTCTAACTGCTTTCCAAGTCTACTCACATTCTTCCCAATTGTTTCAATTATGCTTTGGTTATTTCCATCTTTCTCTTGGTGTTTTCATTTTTCTTTGGTTGTTTCTTTAATTGGAATTGGCATTCTTTGAAGTTTCTCCATGCATCTTAGTCATCTATGGCATTTTTTGGATGTGTACTATGAAAACCCAGCTCTTAAGATCAATGTCTACTATTTTTGTCGATGTCTATCTAATCATTGGGTGTCCACACATCTAACTAGATGTCTAAGGTTGGACGTCCATCTTTTTGATTAGACATCTATCCTATAGGTGCCAAAAATAAAAATTCTTGTTTTGATGCTAAGAATTTATGAATGCCTTCAAATAAGTCCCCATAGATACTAGAACCCCATAAAATAATCAAAATGAGTCCAAAACACCACAAAACATGCCAAAACATCTAAGAATCATCCTCAAAAAAATTAACACAAAACAACACATAACATGTAGGTTAGAACAAGGGGATTGAAAGAAGTGTCCCTACACCAGCTCTTCCATCCTTAAAGATGTCACGCTTCATGACCTTTCACAAGATGAAAGGCACCATGACTCCATGACTCAAGGCCATCAAAATAATTATGACTCAATGAATTACAAACATGAGAATGAATATCATTTAAGGTTTTTGTTTTGAGCTTCCTTTGCTCATGTGGGCTTGTCCTCATGTCCCACCATGCTTTCTTTATCTGAGCATCTTCTTGGAATGCTTTCCTTGCATCCCCATGATGATGAAAACCTACAATAAATAAAGAAAAAGAAAAATAAAAAGGATTAGACTTTGTTAATTCAACATCCTTTCTTCTCTTCTTTTTCCTCTTCTTTATCTTCTTCTGCTTTGTGTTTGGAAGACTACCACTTAGTTGCCCTTCATCACCACCATGTGGATTACCTTCATGTTTTACTTACATTTTATTGCCAAGACAATCAAATCCATCAACATACTTTACAATTTATCATTGCTATAATCAATAGCAACCATCTCCAAATTCTAGAAAATCATATCATTATTAATGTCTTCATTTACATCAATAATGACTATCCCAATAGCCATAATTATTAAACAATTTACCATTATTAGTATTCCTCTCACTAACAATGGCATCAAAAGTCACAAAATGACTTTCAATCACATCACAATCACCACAATGATCATGATGCTCATCATTACCATTAAACAAAGCATTATCAAACTAAAGTAAAAAACTATCATCTATCACACTAGCTTCAACATGAGAGACATTACTACCATCAACAAGGTTAGGCTTACTCTTACCTCTTCATGACTTCTCCCATTTCTCTTTGGCTCAACTTGATCTTCAACATGTGGCTGCCCAATCTTATCAAAGCTTGTAGATTTAAGATCCTAAATAGGAGTTCCCAATTCCAATGTCTTCTTCTCATCAAAGAAATCATCAACAAGCTTTTCATTCCACTTTAGAGGTACTTGTTGATCTTTTGGTATGTCAAAACCTTAAGGAAAATGGAGAATAAGAATGTTTGTGTGGTTTTTATGTGTATAGAACATGAACATGGAGATCAAAAGAAGAGATGAAGGAAAATGAAAAATAAGGATGTTTGTGTGATTGTGGACAAGAACTTGGAGACCACAAGAACCTACCAGACAAGAATGAAGACTTAGGGATGAGAGCTATAATGCAATGTCAAAGTAAAGTCTACAAGACTTAAGAGGGATCAAGGATAAAGATGAAGAATATAGCAAAATGAAGAAGTTTCCAAGATCAAGGATGATCCAAATCAATGAAAGGAAGCCTCAGGAAGTAAAGCCCAAAAACTGAGAAGAAATCTACAAGAAGTAGAAGATGTCTTGGCTGAGACATAGATGAAGTAGAAAAGACATCTAGCAAAAATAGTAGATGTCTACTATCTAGAGAAGACATCTAAATGTAGACAGCTCCTAGTAGGCATCTCCATTATGAGAGAGATGTCTACCCAAAATGCAAATCTGATGTAGAGAGATGTTCCAATCTCGAGGAAGACATCTCTAGTGACAGTTAGATAGCTGTTGCATGAATTTTAAGGTGATTTCAAAAACATCAAGGCTATAAGAAGACTTCATTCTCTTGGGAAATGTGCAAGTGTTGAATGTAAGTAAGTGTCAACATCAAGAAATCATTGTGCATTTTATTCTATTATATTTTTATGCCTCATTGTACTATCTTTTGTAAAATATTTCTTGTGTTGTACCTCAAAGTACAAGGAACAAAAGACTAGTTGCATCCTTTCCTTGTAATTCTTATTTCTCTTTTTTTGTCCTATAGGGTTGATGTACTTCTTATGAGAAGGCATTGTCCTTGAGCTTGTTAGGATCCTACAGCATTGATTGTTGGTGTAGCACCACAATATTCTAGAGTGGAGCTTAGGTTGTAAGGATTATGGGATCTTGAAAACCACATTCTAAGCTTGTCGAGATCTTATGGTGTTGAGTGGATTCATGGCATTAAATCACTCTAGAGAAAAGATTAGAGTTGTAGAGTATGTGGTACCCTTCAAATCACTTTTTGAGAGGAACAAATTCTAGAGGTATGCAAGTGATCTACCCTTTGAGTGTGGACTACCCAAGTTGGGGAACCATGTTAAAATTGGTTGAGTACTTTGGGGCTGAAATTTTTAATTTAGGAAACTTATTTATCCCTTCATTCTACGTTAAAAAACCTTAAGTTTTATCAAGGCCTGGTACTCTTGCTACTAGTTCTACATCATGTTCAAGAGTGAACAATGAAGGGAACCTCATACACAAAGCCACCCATGTTCGATGGATTTGACTTCACCTATTGGAAAGTGAGGATGTAGGACTTCTTCGAATCTATGAATTTTGATGTTTGGGAATCCATTCTTGAAAGCTATGCACTGCCTATTGATGACACAACAAGATCCATCAAGCCTTGTAATAAATGGAGTCAAGAAGAAAAAGATAAGTTCATGTTTGACATTAAAGCAAAAAATTTCATATATTGTGCTCTCAATAAATTTGAGTTTAATAGAGTAGTGTAATGTAAAACAACAAAAGAAATTTGGAAAACATTAGAGGATACTTATGAAGGCACATCTATTATTAAGCAATCTAAATTTTTATTTTCGTATAGTATGATAAGCTCAAGGTGAGAAAAGGAGAGAAAATAAAAGATTATTTTTCTAGAGCAAATGATCTTTTTATGGCTATTAGAGGTACTAGCAAAAATTTTCTTGAAAGTGATGTTATTATAAAAATGATTAGAATGATACATCCAAAATTTAAGCCAAATGTGATTACAATGGAAGAAATTAGAAATTTTTCAAAATTGAAATTTGAACAACTTCAAAGTGCTCTCATTGCTTATGAAATGAATCTCATAATTGCAGGAGCCATTCAAGAGAGGCAACCCATAGCCCTAAAATTAGCCATCAAGGAAAAGGAACTTAATGGGCAAGATGTGAGCAACGAGAGGAGATAGCTATTCTCTCTAAAGGGTTATAAAGACTCATGGAAAAATGTGGCATGTGCTTCAATCAACAAAGAGGTAAGGAAAGAAGTAAAATTTTTTCCAATTCCAATATTAATTTTTCCTCTATAGAATGTTGGGGATGTGGTCAAAGATGGCATCTAGCCTTTGAATGTCCTAATAATAATAGTAGATGACAATGAAATAACGATTTGAAAAAGACCAACTTCTATAAAAGTTGGGATGATGATGAGCAAAGTGAAGAAGAAGTAGAAAACTCTACCAAAGATTCTCATCTCATATGCATATGCTACTAAACCAAGTTATAAGTATGATGAAAGGTATAGTGAGTTGCAAGAAGAAATTCTTGTTTTACATTACTTAATTAGAAAGGTGAAGAAATTCTTAAATAAAAAGCTTGATATAATTCACACTAAATTAAAAGAAGAGTTCTTAGACATAAAAGCTGAGATTCATCAACTAATCCCCTTAATTAAGGATTACAAAAGCCTTCAAGAAAGAGAGACTTGTGAGTAGCCTAAGAATTAATATTTAGAGAAAGTCTCACAAGAGGATACTAGCTCAAGGTCAAGCATAATTAGGTTTGATAACCTCATTCATGAGGAGAATACTTTACTTATCTATAAAAATTATGGTAGTAATCAAAAGCTTGATTATTCTCATGGTTATCAAAATAATATTGATGCTTGGTCTTATCAAAAAGGTTCTGGTTAGGATTTCTTGCAAATAGTAGCTAAAAATGAAAAGAAGTGGAGAATTGAAAATTTCCTCAAAGAGATGGATGATGCAATAGGTGATCATGAATTCATTCATAAATAACATGAAAAAATAGAGTCATCATACAAAAGATCAAATGAAAGAGAACAAAAAGGTAAAGAGGTACTTCATGATAGAGGACCTCATCTCAAACCTCATTAATCTTCTTCCCCTTTATTGCAACAAAGATAAGTCAAGGTAAGTTTGTAGTGTGGCAATTGTAATGAATTTATTGATTTCTTATCTTGTTACTTAAAAGGCCTAAAACACTTACATGTATTCCTTAGTTTGAAAAGCTTGTGATGAACTTTCTTTATTTCAAATCTCATTTCCTTTAGAATATTTAAGCAAATTATTTTGATACTTTTGTTGAAAAATATTCTTTTGAATTCATAGCTAAAATACTTATTTTTTATGAAAAAAAACACTCATATGAATTTCATGAACTAAAGGCTTCATGTTGAACTTTCATTATATATCTTGTGACACTAATTTTGTGTTCACAAAGATCAATCTCTTTTAGAAGATGTTTGATTTTTTGAACCAGTACCTTTAATGAACATCATAAATAACTTGAGAAAAGAAGCATTTCAAGAAAAGTTATCATGTATGTGTGATGTTTATGTCTTGTGATGATTTTTGAGGATTTCAATGTGTTTTACCAAGTTTTGGAAGTGTTTTAAAATTGTCTTTACATAACTAATGGAAGACCTTAGTCTCCATACTTGATCTTAGAATTTCTATGTAGGTTGGAGATTCTAAAAGGCTTAAAAAGACTATACCACTCTCTCTACAATATATGGTTCAAAAGATGGATGATATATGCAAGGGAAGCATTAGTCTAGGGGGAGTCTTGAATGATTTTCTCAAAGATGTGATATTATAATTGCAAGCTTCTAGTCTATCAAAACAAAGCAAGCAAGAGCATATTCAATTGAATGTATACTTTCTATACCTAAGGACCTTCTTACTATTATAGGTTGAGAAATACTCACAATGGTAAGTGTTCATGATCTTCTTTGGTGAGAAATGGTAAGGAATGGATATATGTATATATAAGCTAGTCTCAACATGATTATCAATTTGTGAAATATGTTTTTGGGCATAAAGGTTATGTTCAATTCTTTGATTTCTTGAGCTTGGACATTTGTTAAAGCTTCATGGGATATTTTTTACTAATGATCTATTGGTTATAAAGATAGGTTACTAGATCCTAAATGCCCAACCTTTGGATTTTAGCAATTGGTTTTTAAATTCTCTTCAAAGTCTTGGTTGTACTTCATAAATAAATGGAAGATCTTCAGAGAAATCATTTTCTAAGAATTTTGGATGTGATAGGTATATATATATATATTTTTTGCTTTTGTTTGTTTGATTAAAAGATATAGTTGATTACCATATAAATTATTAATCTTTTGATATATGTATATATCTTGTTTTGTCTTAAAAGTTAAATTTGCATGGTTTACTTGCCTTATACTTTATCATTTTATTTCAAAAGACGGAAAACATTGGATAAAACTTGAGTATTGATCATGACTTTTTAACACTAAGCTATATGATCTTCAATGATACATTTTCATCTCTAGATTTTAACTATAAGGTTTGTACCTCATTATTTGTAACATTCTTATTTGAATTGATTAGGGGTAGTACTTATTTTGCTTGATCTATCCTATTCTATCATGCTCAATGATGTATACCTTTTAATTGTTGGTCCTTCCTTGTCAATCATGTTTACTTCTATATACATTTTTTATGATTGTTTGCAACTTTATCTTCAATCCTTTTTTATGATGTCCAAAAAGAGGGAGACTTAGGTTGATTTGACATGCATGGTTTATATTTTATGAGGTGACTGATGTTAAGAAGAACTGAGAATATATGTCTTGGTGCTTTCTACAAACTACTAACCAATTTTCTTAAGCTTTGAACATCACCAAAAAGAAGGATATTGTTGATCTTTTGGTATGTCAAAACCTTAAGGAAAATGGAGAACAAGAATGTTTGTGTGATTATTGTATGTATAGGACAAGAACATGAAGACCATAAGAAGAGATGAAGAAAAATGAAGAACAAGTATATTTGTATGATTGTGAACAAGAACTTGGAGATCACAAGTACCTACTAGATAAGAATGAAGACACAAAAGATGAGAGCTACAATGAGATGTCAAAGTGAAGTCTATAAGGACTTAAGAGGAAGCAAGGACAAAGATGAAGACTACAAAAAAATGAATAATTTTCCAAGATCCAAGATGAGCCAAATCAATGAAACAAAACCTTGAGAAGCAAAGTCCAAAAACTAAGAAGACATCTATAGGAAGCAAAAGATGTCTTAGTTGAGACACAGATGAAGCAAAGAAGATGTCTAGTAAAAATAGTAAACTTCTACTATCTAGAGAAGACATCTATATGGAGATGTCTCGTAGTAGATGTCTCTATTGTGAGAAAGAAATCTACCCAGAATGTAGGTCTAATGCAAAGAGACATTCCAATCTCAAAGAAGACATCTCTAGTGACCATTAGATAGTCATTTCATGAATTCTAATGTGATTTTGGAAACATCAAGACTATAAGAAGACTGTATTATCTTGGGGAATGTGCAAGTGTTGAATGTATGCAAGTGTCAACATCAAGCAATCATTGTGCATAATATTCTATTGTATTTATGTACCTCATTGTACTATCTTTTGTAAGAGATTTGTTGTGTTGTACCTCAAAGTGTAGGGACCAGAAAATTGGTTACATCCTTTCCTTGTAATTCTTATTTCTCTTCTATTTCCCTATAGGGTTGATGTGCTTCTTGCGAGAAGGCATCATCCTTGAGCATGTCAAGATCTCAAGGGATTGAGTGTTGGTGTAGCACCATAACACTTTGAAGTGGAGCTCAAGCTATAAAGGTTGTGGGATCTTGGAAACCGCATTCTAAGCTTTTTGGAACATTATGAAGTTGAGTGGATTCATGGCATCGAATTACTTTGAAGTGGAGCTTAGAGTTATAGCGGGTGTGATACACTTCAAATCACTTTTTAAGAGCAACAAAGTCTAGAGGTGTGCAAGAAATCTACCCTCCAAGTATGGACTACCCAAGTTTGGAAACCACATTAAAAATGGCTAAGTTCTTTGTGACTGAGATTTTTAATTTGGGAAACTTATTCATCCCTCCCTCCATCCCCTTCCCCTACCCCCTGATGCATCCTTGCAGTGCCCCCCCCCCCAACACCCCCTTAAGTTCAATAATCCTCAGTACCAACTCAATAGGTAAACTTTCCTCCATATTTTTAACATTAGTTTCATCAAAAAAATCTTTAAAGTAATTATTCTTCCACATACCTTGGTTAGAAGACTCACCTCTCTCCCATGAGATAGTCTCAACTTGACTTAGAATCTCCTTTTCATTGCCACAAGGTATAGAAAAATTGCAAAAAGAATGAGTATCATACCTTCTAGTGCTACCCTCGATCCTCTTTGAAGAAGTCCCATGATTATTTTTTACTCTCTTGGCTTTGATCCTTCAACTCCCATGACTCACAAGGTAGAAACTCTCCTTGATTAGCAGCCTATACCATCTTGGACTTTAAAGATCTCTTGGTCCCTTTTATGAACCTCTTGGTTCCCTCCCTTAAAACCCTTGAGTAAACATTTTATTGCTCAAGAAGAAATACTTGAGAACTCCATTTCTCATTGATCTCTACTTCATTAGATCCTTCATCTTTCCTTTCTTCTTGATGGCTAGAAGATATTCTATCAATTCTTCTCAAAATATTTCCCATGTTAGTATTGAATTTCTCCATATCCTTTCTAAAGTATCTGCAAAATCTTGATGCTTGTAGACCTTTACTTTTGGAAGAACTTCTTGCATTTTAGCCACAAAAGCTTGAAAGGATTCCTTAAAATCTTGAAGCTCTTATCTAAATTCTTGATTTATCTTCTTCTTTGGAGCCATACCTAAGGCAACAAGAATGATATCCAAAAGCAAATACAAAAATATCTATACCAATATTCCTTTCATTTAAAGAAAACACCAAGCTTCAACATAAAAATGTGAAAACCTCTAAACCTTTTCTTTGATGTTGATCTAGTGCAGGGGTTTTGCACATCAATTTATCCCAATAGGACCTAATCCACAACTTATAAGCAAATCTGGCTTAGAAAGTACGACACAATAGCAAAATAGAGAAAATATTTCTTATATTAAGAAAATTATTAAAATACATAGAATATACATCAAAGATGAAAAGCCAAGCTCCATTCAAAACTCTGCCAAGGATCTTAGAAACCACATTTGTTTCCTCTCAATCCTCAATTGCTTACAATGGAGCCCAAGCTCAAGATAAGACACTTATAAGAGATTTTCCTAACCTCTCTCAAGTGATCTCCATTACCTCTCACTCAACTTCCTTGCACAAGCTCTCTTCTTACATAGGCTTTCTTTTCTTGCACAAGCTCTCTTCCTTCAAGAGCTCTCTCTCTTAGCCTTTGTTAGGATGTTTGGCCTTTGGTAATTACACTTCAGTACTTGGTACTTCAGCATTTGGCACTTGGACACTTCAGCATTGTGTTTCTTACAATGGTGAATTACATCAATATTTATAGGAAATTGAAAGGTAAAAATCCTAGAAACCTTTCCTCAAATCAACTTGATATTATTTAGTTATTTCCTAAGTCTTCTCACCTTCTTCTTAGTTGTTTCCATATTTCTTTGGTTATTTTCCAAATTGGAATGGACATCTTTGAAAGTTTCCCCATGTGTCTTGGTCATCTATGGCTTTTTTGGGACATCTACTATGAAAACCTAGCTCTTAGGATAGATGTCTACTATTTTTGGTGGATGTTAAGAAGAAACTGAAAGGTAAAAACCCTAAAAAAATTTCCTTATATCAACTTGATATTCTCTAGTTATTTTCTAAGTCTTCTCACCTTCATTTTGGTTGTTTCCATCTTGCTTTGGTTATTTCCCAAATTGGAATTCACATTTTTGAAAGTTTCCCCATGTGTCTTGGTCATCTATGGCTTTGTTGGGACATCTACTATGAAAACTCAACTCTCAAGGTAGATGTCTACTATTTTTGGTGGATGTCTATCTAATCATTGGATGTTCACACTTCTGATTAGACGTCTAAGATTGGAGGTCCATCCTTTTGGTTAAATGTCTATCCTATAGGTGCCAAAAATAAAAATGCTTGTTTTGATGCTAGGAACTTTTGGATGCCTTCAAACAAGCTTTCATAGAACTTTAAACCTTCTAAAATCATCAAAATGAGTCCAAAACATGCCAAAAAATCTAAGAATCATCCTCAACAAAATCAACACAAAACAACACATAGCACATAGGGTAGCATAAGGGGATTGGATGAGGTGTACCTACACCAGTCTAGCTTTTTGCCTTGTTAGTAACTTTTTAGATGCTTTTAATATTTTTAATATATATTCATATTTTTTTATATTTAAATTTTAATATTTTTTTATTTTTATTAATTTAGCATATGTGCACTAACCCTTTAATTGAAGTTTAGATTTAGTAGGTATTAGGCACTCAATGGGTCATTAGCACAAGGGATACTATATCAACTTTGTGATGTGCATTGTTTGGAGTATTTTGTATTTATTACTAAAAATTGTTTTCATAAATAAATAAATTTTTTAGTTTTTATTTATTATTAGCTTATATTATAGAGAGTCTCATGGTAATTAGAGTAGATTCACTCCACTATGAAATCATAATCCAATGCTAAATCTAGATATTATGAAAAGATAAATAATATGCTAGAAAATAAGAAAACTAGCTATCTTCAATTATTCAAAGATAAGATTAAAATAGGGTTGAAAAACCCAAAAAATATCGAAAAAAATCTCACATACTAAAATAATGCTATAGAGCATGAGGTTGTACAAGCACACAATTGTTATTCTCAACGTAAGAAACAACCTATAGAGAGATGCTCCCACAACCAGAAACTAAGATCTAAATTTACATGATGCAAGAGACACTACAATAATTCTCAACCAATTGACCAAGATTTCTAAACACTCTCATGCACCCTTCACATGTGCTCTCTTATTCTCTCATGATGGTATAAGCATAAACACAATCCATATTTGTTAACCAAATAAGACAAAAATCCTAAGAAATCTTCCTCAAATACAAATCGATTATCCTCCACTCTTTCCATCTTTTTAAATATTTTTTTAACTATTTTCAAACTTGGAATGATACTTTCATAAGTTTCCCTACCCATTTGGAACTTCTCTAGCCTTTCTAGGATGACTTACTACCAAACTAAAAATTCTGGGGAGACATCTCATATGGGCCTAAGACATCTTCACTATAGCTAGGACATCTTAGCCCAACCTAATATGTCTTAACTAATATGTCTTAGAAACTTGTAAGATGTCTCAAAATAATTTGGAACATCTCCTCTATAGTGATATATCTCACTTGAGATGTTTGCAAAAATCCCTAAGACATCTCCTAACATTGAAGACATCTCTTCAAAGAGCTCAAATATTAGGCAAGATAATTCCATGGTTTCCAAGATGTCTCCATGGAGCCATAAACTTGCAAAAACATACATGTAGCAAAAAGAACAAGGGGATTAGAAGACTTTTCCTTGGACTAGTTGTCCCACCCTTCAAAAAGTAAACTCATGTAAACAAGAGACTAGGGGTTGAAATGATCTTCCACTCAGGAAGTTTTAATCTTGCAGACCCATACAACATCATATGTAGATTGATCCTTCCAATGGGTCAAGTACTCATGCCTCTTCAATCTCCAAGTGCTAGAAGCTTCCCTCCACTTCAGTACAATTACCTTTCTTTCTATTGAAGACTTGGGTTGATCAATAGTCCCTTTTAAATCATTGATGCCACCTTGTATGATCTCCTCATCAACTAGTTCATGATAGCACATAAGATCTAAAACATTAAATACAAAATACATACCAACATCATTTAGTAAATCAATTTCAAATGCATTATCATTAATCTTGGTCTTAATTTTGAAAGGCCCCATCTTCTTAGCTTTCAACTTGGAGAAGTTAACACTTCTCAATCACTTCTTATTTAAGTGCATCCAAACTAAGTGATCAATAGAAAAATTTATGTTTGGTTTACCATCATTCTTCTTGAGAACTCTCTCTTTAGTATTCTTCTCAAGACTTAATTTTACTTATGCATGAAGATCCCTTATCTTATGCACAAATTCAGCACTCAATTAAGCTTTACCATCAAATATTTTCAATGTGTCTATAATCTTTGAACAAAAATCATAATTCATCTAAAATAGGCTTTTATCAATAGCCACATGAAAAGCATTATTGTATAAAAACTTAGCAACACATGATAATTTTTCCCACCTATTTGATTATCCATCACACCAATAACTTCATATGTTTAGTAAGGATTTATTCACCATCTTCATTTGTTCATCAAATTATGGATGATATGCACTAGAAAAATTTAATTTTGTCCCTTAAAAGGAACCTCCAAAAGTAACTATTGAATTTGGTCTCTGTCATGAATAATATTCAAAGGAATTCCATGAAGCTTCATAACATGCTGAAAAAATAAATTTACGACATAAGAAGCATCACTCACCTTTTTTCATAGAGTGAAGTATGCCATCTTGGAGAAGCTATCTACAACAATAAAAATTTCATCATTTCCACTCTTGTTTTCTAGAATATCACTCATAAAATCTATAAACAAACTTGTCCATGGACCCTTGAAAATTGGCAAAGGCATATAATGTACATCCACTCCTTTATCTCCTTTGAATTTCTAACAGTCAAATACTTCTTCACAAATTTCAAAAATTTAGTTGTCATACCAGGCCAAAAATAGTGCCTACCCACAAGTTCCACTACTTTATTCCTACCCATGTGACCTTCCATGCTACTACACTACTTTTCAAATAAAATTGTTTTCCTACAATCATAATTAGAAATGCATACCTTTTAATTTTAAGTAATAATTCATCTTGAATTTGATAGTTCCTCCACTAGTCTATCCTACTCAATAATGGCTCTCTTAGGCTTCTCCAAACCTACCCAAAATCAACATATTTCTTATACAAACTAGCAAAATCACTCATATCTTCCACATGAGGTACACTAAACTTAATCACATGCACCTTGGATAATGCATCAGCCACCACATTGGCTTTTTTCACTTTTTTGTCAACACAAAATTAAATAATTATAACTATGTAATGCACTTCATGTGCTTTGCACTCAAATTCTTTTGATACTTTAGAAATTTTAGTGCTTTATGATCTGTCATCAAAGCAAACTCCTTAGACAATAAGTAATGTTCTAATGCTTTAATTCTTGAAGAACATTGTGCAACCCCTTCTCATATATGTTGTATGTTTTTCTTTGACTCATTTAAACTTTTAGAAAAGAAAGAAATAGGCCTATATTCTTGTGAAATTACCTCATCAATGATAACTCCACTTTCATCTATCTCCATCTAAAAAAACCTCTAAAAGTCTAGAGTTGCAAGCACAAGTTCATTGATAATCTTTTCTTTTAACACATCAAAGCTTCCTTTGCTTTTATTATTCTATCTAAAATATTTATGTTTCTTTAACAAAGAAAACATAGGTCATGAAATATCACTAAAAATTTTTATAAACTATTTATAAAAGCCTACTAAACCAAGGAATGATCTTGCCTCTCCAACATCCTTAGGAGTTGGCCAATTCCTAATATTCTTCACCTTGGTATCTTCCATTCGAATTTGGTTTTCAGAAATCACATGCCCTAAATATGTGATTTTTCTTTTGAAGAAATAACTTTTGCTCATATTGATTACCAACCATGCCTCCTTCATTTAATCCATACCATTCAAAAGTGATCCAAGGTCTCTTCCTCAATAGAGATATACACCAAAATATCATCAAAATAGGTAATACATTACTTACTAATTAAGTATTTTAATATATCATGCATCAACCTCATGAATGTATCAAGTGCATTTGTGAGCCCAAATGACATCACAAACCATTCAAACAATCCAATTGATGTTTTTAAAGTTGTCTTTCATTTTTCACCAAGCCTGATACTAATTTGATGGTATCCTCTCTTCAAATCAACGTTGCTAAAAATATCTACATTGGTAAGGACATCAAATATATCATCCATCCCTATAATAGAAAACCTATACTTCATTGTTATTCTATTTGCAACCCTATAATCAATGTACATCCTCCATTCATCGCTATCCTCCTTTGGCACTAGCACCACTACAACTACACAAGGTGAAATGGATTCTTTTACGAAACCATTTGTAAGTAACTTCTCTATTGGCCATTTCAATTCAACCCTATGATTCATTACCATCGAGTATGCTCTCTCATTTGAAATGGTAGCACTAGGAATGAAATAAATCTAATGTTGTATATTCTTCACTAGTGGCAACCATCTAATTTCCCCTTGAACACCTTGGGAAATTTCTCCTTCAAGTCTAGCACACTTGTTGAAAGTTCAACCTATCCATAAACATGGTTATAAATAACTATTGATACAACAAAAAAACAAAAATCTATTTCATAATGTTCCTTGATGTATTATCTCTCTTTTAGAAGGATTAAAAAAGTAATAAGTGAGCTTTGCTTCCTCACTTATTTAATTTTCATGGAAATTAACTCATGGATTTCATCAAATCTAAATAAACATAAATTTCTTACTCCATTAAACTAAGTACCATTATCAAAATTCCAATGTTTATCAATAATTATTATCATAATATATTGGAAGCACATCACATTTCATAACATCATGAAAACTTCCAATTTTAAATTTCAAAACACATTATTTCCTCACATCTTGAGAGAAATATCTAGATAACCAATGCACATTATAAGGTCTAGGACAATGATTAGTTACCAAATCCAATCTAGAAATTATCCTAGAAGAAATAACATTTTCTTGGACTCCCTCATCAATCAAAACATGAATCTATTCCCCACTAAGAAAACATCTAGTTGTAATCTAAAATAATAATTTTCTATTAGGATGGTCTCCTTAATTTACATTCCCCATGAATGCATAAGAATTTAATTTTAAAACTTTCTTACTATTGGGAGAATTATGATTACCTCTCTAAAGACCTTGGCTTGATGTCTTCTCCACCTCCATGGTTTGCACATGTTTGCACTTGGCTACCTCATGAAATGGACATTCCCATTACTTATAACACCATTCTCCACACTTGAAGTGTTGAATCTTGAATGAGTTGCTATCTTAACCCTTGCCTTTCTTGCCTTGGTCCTTCTTGGATTTGTCCTTCTCATATTCTTTATCTATCTTCTTATCATAGTTACCATATTTATCTTCAAATTTGGACTTAGATCCCTTTTCAAATTTGGATCTCTTGTGCTTTCCTTTAGAATTTTGTTTACTTTTATTTTTGAATCCACTTAGTTTCTTTTTAAACTTGAGCACTAAATCATAATCCTCATCAAGAGTTTGTGACTATAAAAAGATAACACCTACTACTACATCATTTTCAGATCTTCTAGAAAGAATGACGCCTGTTCCAATTTACTTTTTCTTAATGGTATAGTTCACAAAATCTAATGTAAAATTCTTTGACATCCTTATCACCTTACCTTTTGACTATCAACTTTATAACGGTCTCTTATCTTTGATGATATTGTTTAAATTTTCTTCTCAACCTATATTTAATTAGATTAAAATCTCTAATGGGTTTATTTTCTTATCTTTCATAATCTTGGAACTTCTTTTTCCATTAAGTAGAATCAATACCTTCTAATCTGGATTCAACAATAAGTACCCTCAAGTTATTTAGTACCTCTTCTAGCTTAAAATGCTTATCAAGTACCTTAAGCTAACTTAAAAAAGAATTGCTATGCTATACATCATCAAAAGTATTAAACTTAATATATGGAAGTTGTGTAACATTATAGAATGCTCTAACAAGCCTTGCCTCATCCTCCTCATTAAGCTTACCAGGAGAAGAAGTAGTTTCCACTGTTAGAACCCTTATAATTCTCATCTAAGAAATAGGATTCTCTTGGATTGTAATCCTTAGTTGATGGATTCCCACACTCACATAGTTGGATTATCCTTCCTTATCATCTACTCTATCTCTACTAAGCTATGAAACTTCTTCATCTAAATGTGAATGTTCATTGCCTTTGCATGTCTGGATATGCCTAGAACTAGCATTCATGTCTACCTATGTACCAATTTCATCCACTCAAACAACCATTAGTTGGAAGGACAACTGCATGCTCCCCATGTCTCTATTTAGGTCTTGAATCTATTTATTTTTAGGAACTATCTAAACTTAATAAGATCTACAACCAAGTTTCAAATAATAATCAAGGCTAAACTCTAATACCAATATTTAGCTCAATCAAATTCACTCCACTATTAAACTATCTTAGAATACTAAATTCAAATATTATGAAAGGATAAATAATATACTAAAAAAGGAGAAAACTAGCTATCTTCAATTATTCCAAGAGAAGATTATAACAGGGTTCCACAACCCATAAAATATCCAAACCAATCTCATACATTGAAATGATATTGCAAAGCATGAGATGTTACAACCATATAATGATTATTCTTAATGTAAGACACAACTAATAGAGAGACTCTCTCATATCCTAGGATTAAGATCTCAATTCATAATATGCAAGAGACACCAGGTAAATTCTCAACCAATTGACTAAGAGTTGTAAATACACTCATGTGCTCTCTTAACATCTCATGACATCTCTCTATGTTATCTCATGACCTCTCATGGTGGTACAAGCATGAACACAGTTCATATTTATTAATTAAATAAGAAAAAATCCTTAAGAAACCTTCCTTAAGCACAACTTCTTGATCTTTCACTCTTTCCATGTTTTTCCACCTTATCTTAGTTGTTTCCAAACTTGGAATGGTAATTTCAAAAGATTCCTTACTTGTTTGGATCATCTCTGGTCTTTTTAAGATGTCTTATTATGAAATTGACAATTCTAGGGAGACGTCTCATATGGGCCTAAGATGTATTCGTTGTAGCTAGGACATCTCATTCCAATGCCTCAGAAACTTGTGAGATGTCTCATACTAATTTCAAATGTCTCATCTATGGTGAAATGACAAACCTTAGATGCCTATAAAAATCCCTAAGAAATCTCCTAATATCCAAGACATCTCTGTCGAAAGCTCAAATCTCAAGCAAAATGACTCCATGATCTCCAAGATGTCTCCATGAAACTGAAACCTAAAAAAATACATAGGTAAGGTAAAGAATAAAAGGATCAAAGGAGGTGTCCCTATACCAGTAATACCTTGGTTAGTTATGTTTGGACTTTAGACCTTGTTATTAGAATTGGTCATAGACATAACTATTAGCTAACCCACATGTAGGTATTAATTAGACCAATGTTGGGTACAATCCCATGTTAGAATATTATTATTTATTAATTTTATAAATTATTTTTATTTTTATTTTCTTTTTAATTTTAGTTTTTCCTAATAAATTTTTCCTTTTCTCCCAACCATTCCATACCCTTGTGAGTATAAATATCCATCAACTATTCTATTAGAAATTATTCAGTTGCATTGCTAATATTTGGGAAATAGAACTAGTGAGGGAGACCTTGATAGTTTGGAAAGAAGCTAGATCTAGATATGCACTATCATCCATGACCCTAGTTAGTGCTTCACTTCATATATCATGTTAGAATTTTCATAAATTCCATAATTTATTTTCAGTTTTCCCTATGGTTAATAACCTATTTAGGAGATTTCAACTATGAAAATTTTTCTTTCTATAGTGCTATTCTTTAGGTAGAAAAATTTGCTTCTTTGCTCTCTTTTTGAGTTTTTGGTTCTTTGGTTACATGTGTATTCATTTTTGCTTGATTTCAATTTGTTCAAAAACTATTTAATGAAATGTCTCTATGTCATAACTAGTTATCTTATGCATGTTGTTTAAAGATTTAGAATTTTTAATGATTATTCTTGTTTGTGGGATGTTAAAAAATGTTTTTTCTTTATTTATATTCGTTTTCATCCCATTTTGATTCTACCAAATTTTTAGAATATAGAACCATGGTTTTAAGCTATAATTCACATTTTTAGCCCCAAGATAAATCCAAATGGTGATGGTTCAAAAGACAAAAATATTCAACTTGCTAGGAAAAACCCCAAGCATACCTTCCTAGTCCATTATGACCCCATCATGATATCATGATAGAGGTCATAACAAATTTTGATAGTGTATTTTAATGTTAAAAGTCAATAGAAACAACTTTTGTAAAAGTGACTAAAAATAGTTTTTATGACTGTCTAAAATGCCTAGAAGACTAAAAACAATAACTAATCATGTTTTCATAATTTTAAAAGTCTAAAATAGTATTTAGAATATTATATTCCTTTTTTGTGGCTTTTTACAGTTTAGACATCTTTTTAGAATCTCATTTTTTAGTTTTTAACAGTCTTAGATCCCTGCTTAGCATCAACATCTTTAGCTGATATCCTTGGTTTGGTCTCTTAAGTAATATGAATACATTTTCTTACAACCTAGGGTTTTTTTAATATATATATAATAGTTTTAATTATTTGGATTTGAACATTTGGTTAGCAAATTTGGCGGTGTTGGAGCCAACTTAGAGGCTTGTTGCAATGGAAACCTTCCCATATAAGCTTGCACTCTCTGTCGACACACTCGATCTGGTGTCTCCTATTTTCAAAAAGAATGGAGGTTGTCTCTATGATGAATTCTCTCATAGAGCCAATCGTTTTGCTGACC